>ML780212.1:890366-922751 GCA_009831015.1 Picea engelmannii
TGGGTGGGTTTCTGTACCAGGTAGATGGATGGAAGATGAAATTCTAGATGGGAAATTGATGTTGGATGATATGGAGGGTTAATGATAATGCAGAGGTTCATTTAATGTAACCAAAAACATGATGTGGGTGTAATATCCCCTGACAGAGCCCCAATTGTAATTATCAATTGTAAACATTTTTGTTAAGCTAGTGAGTCGAGTTATAATAAGGTAGGAGGCTTATATGATGACTAGGCTAGAAATCCTAGGATGCTAAGGATATAAGCCATATTTTTGTATATGTAATTATGAAGATCATTAATAAAAAGTATACATCGTTGTGTGTAGACCGACCATGATAAAATAGAATGGGGGACTAAACTCCACTAGGTTGGGTAAGGGAGAGGGGGTTGATAGGTTGGAAAGAGGGGCTAAGACTAAGGGCTTAAGTCCAAGAGAATAATAATTTATTATTATTCCAAAAGTTGATTAGAAGGATATTTTTTTATCCTAAGTTCCTTTAGGAGGAGAGGTGACTTTCAAAGGGAAAGGAACATATTGCATGAGCAACAGGTGTTGGCTCAGGCACATGTAGTCTTAAGGGGGAAATTATTGTTGTTGGTGGGGGGGCACTCACTCACTCATGTAGGGAGGTTCATGCACAGATAGGTTTGGCTCCCATGCTCTCACCATCTTCATTATGCTAGACCAGTCTGCCTCATCTCTCCTCGTGAGTTCACTCATGCACTGAGAAAGCATGCAGCCAACCAATTCCACCATTGTTGAACCTGTGGCCATCATGCACCTCTGTAATTTACTGATTTGTCCCTTTCCTTACCCGACTTTGCTATTGTGGTTTGAAGAGTTAGGTTTTCAATCCCGTGGTTGAAGAGGCAGGTTTTCAGGCCTATGAGAAACTCTCTCTCCACATGAGAGAGGTTGTTGTGGATTGAAGAAGTAGGTTGTTAGGCCTATGAGAAACCCTCTCCAGGTGAGAGAGTGTGTTTAGGAAGTGATTTATCCTGGAGGGAGTCTCGTAGCTTCTATAGAGCTCTGAGACTTCTAGTCCAGCTTGTTGTTGAAGCCCGAGAAGGGAGGTGGAGCAGTTGATGGACTGTGTGATAGTGAAGGTGTATACTCCCGGGTGGGACAAGCATGTGGGGAATGAGAGTCTGTGAGCAATGGGAATAAGTTGCTCCTGGGAGAGAATCCTCCCTCTTAAACTGTGTGACCTTCCTATTGACCTTGCCTAGCCTAGGAATCCCTTACCCGATGGAGTTTAGTCCCAGCTTGGGGGTGACGCACTATTGAGCGTGATGAGTAGTGTGGTCTATGGCTGGGAGGTTAGTGGAAGGTATTCACGTAATTGGTGGTATCCTATTAAAAGATGAGTACCACTTTTATGTTCATTTACATGTTGTGTATACGTACATGTGTTATAATTTATCAGTAATGCATGTATATGCGGTTATTTTATGGGTTTTGCCTGTGATTACTGTATGTATTTTTTTATTGTTATTTTCACATTAGTCTGTGTATTAGCAGAATATGTTGTATGATTATGTTTAGATATATGCACATGATAATTGTCATTTCTATGAGGTAGCATGTCCTGGCCTAGGTGGCCTGGATGTGTATGATGTTTCCGCAAGAATATATGTGTGGCATAGACCAACATGTTATGCCTGGGTATGCTACAATTTGGTATCAAATTGGTATCAGAACAAAGAGAGACATCATGTAGTGATGTTTCTTGGCCAGTTGGTGGTTGGGGACATTACAAAATGGTATCAGAGTCAAGGTTCAAGCACTGAGCCTAGATGGGTTGGATAGGTGGTCATTGGAACCAAGGTTTCATGTGGAAATTGTGTCAAGAGGAACCAATTTCAAACCTTAGAACATTCATGAGTGCCATGAGGTTACCTTTTTCATGTGACGAATCTCAAGAGGTGTAGTGGTATTATAAAACCACAAAAAACATGGTATTGGGTCGTAGAGTAATGTGGGTTGTAGGATCTATTCAGGAGAAGGAGGACAATTCACAACCATCAAATTTGGAGAAAAGTGTAGGAGGGTTAACGTGCAATTCCTTCAGAATTCGATACTTAGACAAAGTTATGTGTTTAGAGCGGAAGAGGATGAAGGCCCGAAGCCTCGAAGTCCCCGAAGGGGAACTACACTGTAGATCTGGGGAGAAGAGATCAACCGTTTGATTGGGCCGAAGTGGATCAGAACCATTGGATCAAGCCAAGGGTGGAAGTTACGACACTGTATGAAGGGATAAAAATCTCGAAGTTCTGAATTCTAGAGTTAATTTGGATCATCCGTCAAGAGGGACACGTGTCAACAGATTGGCTTGTTCGAGATTTCGACGTTCGGGAAAATTAGTGTATGCTGGGGTGCGAACTCTCGAAGCATGAAGCTTCGAAGCCCCGAAGAGTCGAATTAGTGATTCATGATGATGTCACTTGGATTGGTGTGGACACATGGGTTGTGTGCTACGTGTTAGTGGGTTTCGAACCCATGGAATATTGAAATTCCATTTGGAACGTGACATGTGTCACCCATTTGATTGGGCCACATGTCAGCCGCTAGTATTCTTCCACATGGAACTCCATATGAGCATGGTTAGTGGGGCCCTGATGTTAAATAACATATTTAAAGGTCAATAAATGACGGGCCCACACTGGCGTTGATCATGATACATAAAGATCAACAAATAAGAGACATTGTGGGGACCCAAGTTGCATGGGAGTTAATTCTCCAAGGTGGCCCCACAATCCAAACCACGGTTTTACCAAGGGGTTACGTGTCAGTATCCAAGGAATTGAAGGGGCATGAATTAACGGTTTTGGAGTACAATTTGTAACGTCCCTCGGCCATTGATCCCTGTCGGGTAACACTACCCAAACAACCATCACTTTGCGGAAATAATCACATATAAAACTTAACCGGAAGATAGATATAAGATATGGTATTTACACTTATAAATATATATCTATATAATGCAATTAAAAAAATGACGATACTCTACTCATACAACATGTTCATGCGGAAGAAATATTAACACATACATGCAAAATATATATATGCAGGCATTACTCATTAATTATAATGCAAATACAGATACAGAACATACAACGAACACAAAATTGGTACATATATTTTAATAGATGACCACTAACTGCGTGCAGACCTTCCACAAACCTCCCAGCCTTATACCACGCTACTCATCACACTCAGTAGTGGGTCACCCCTAAGTTGGGACTGAACTCCATCGGGCAAGGGAATTCTAGGCTTGGTAAGGAAAACAAGGAAGTTGCATAGAACAACATGAAGGATCTTTTATCCCAGGAGCCACTTACACCCACAACCCACAAAACCTCATTCCCCACACACCTGCTCCACCCTAGGAGGGTACACCTTCAATAATACAAGTCCATCGGCTACTACACCTCCCTTACCTTGGGCTTCAGCAACAAGCTGGACCAAAAGTCTCAGAGTATTGTAGCTACTAGGAGACTCCCTTCCAGGAGAAATCACATCCCAGCAAACTCTCTCACCTGGGAGAGTTTCTCACAATCCTAACAAATTGCTTCTTTAATTCATCTCTTAAGCAATACAACAACAACATTCATCTAACACATGGGTGACGGTAGCAACAGAAAGCGGTTATGGACACCGAAAATGGAAACAACCAAACGCTAAGACACAACACGACTCAGGCGAATACAAATGCATCGGGATTCATAGGAGACACATAGGATAACTCAAGTACCACTGCAGGATTCCAAAGTTGCATACTAGATACAGAGGCGATGATGATGGAGAACTGGTTCAATGCGTGAATCCCTGGTCGATCGGGAAGGTGACAGACTTCCAGAGAATCATAAGGGTTGTGAGGAAACTTGAAACTCGTCTAGACACAAGGATGGGGAGAATGCCTGAATGGGAAGCAAACCCCCAACGAGATGGCTTTCCCAGCTATAAATGACATGTGCCTAGGTTGACACCTGTCTTCTAGAATCCTCATGAGTTCGACTTAGCACTTGTTCCACTTTTTCCTAGGAACTTAGGACAACACGACTTATGTCAACCATGGCCTTTGGGAAATAATAATAGAATATTATTCCCTTAGAGTTAATCCCTCTAGCTTATCCCCTAGGCCTACACACTTAGCCCCCTCCCTTACCCTACCTAGTGGATCTTAGTCCCCCATAATTCTTTCTTCATGGTCGATCAACACACAACGGTGTAATTTTATTAATGATGTGATTATTTACATATAAAAAATCAGGCTCATTGGCCTTAGCACCTGGCTCACCAGCTTAATAAACACATAAGTCTCTTAGCTTATAACCACTCGACTCACCAGCTTATAAACATAATTACAATTCAGTAGGGGCTCGGCCTTGGGGTGTTACAATCCCCTCCCCTTATGTTTTCATTCTCCTTAGTGAAAATTATTTAAACAACAACAACAAGATTTCCAAAATCTTCAAAATGATGTGGGTAGTTTGCTCGAATTACATCTTCATGCTCCCATATTGCGTCCTCAAGACCATACCAGGTCCACTGGACTTTTACAAGCCCTATGGATTGATTTAAGAGCTGCTTTCTTTTCCGGCCCAGTATACGCTTCAAATGCACCTACAAGACGCCTTCTTGCTCCACTTGAATCACATTCCAATCAATAACATGATTAGCATCAAGTATATATTTCTTAAGAAATGAAACATGAAACACATTATGTACAATCATGGATGTAGGAAATGCAATCATATATGCAACTGGTCCAATCCTTTCTAGGATTTCAAATGGCCCACAATATCTGGCTACCAACTTGAAATAGTTTCCCATCTTCAGGGAATCTCTGTTGGCTTTCACTTTCAAGAAACATGATCACCCACTTTAAACTCCTTGTGGGTTCTTCTCTTATCAGCATAAATTTTATGCATGTCTTGGGAAACCTTCAAATTATTCTTAATATTCATCATTTTATCTTCCATTTCCTTGAGAAACTCTGGCCCAACCACTTGCCTATCATCTGAATTATCCCAACTTACTGGGGTGTTTCACTTTCTACCATAAAGTGCTTCAATAGGCTCATCTTCAGGGATGCTTGATACCCATTGTTGTAGGAAAATTATACCAAGTGTAGGTAGTCTTCCCATTTAGATGGTTTATCCATCACATACATCCTTAGCATGTCCTCTATCACTTGGTTCACCCTTTCTGTTTTCCCATCAGACTGAGGATCATAGGTTGTGCTGAAGTTTAGATTTGTTCTGAACCCTTTTAATAACCCTTTCCAGAACTTTGAGGTGAATTTCAAGTCTCTGTCAGATACAATTGTCTTGGAAATACTGTGAAATCGTGTTACTTCCTTCATATAGATATCAACAACATTAGATTCCTTGTGAGTAATTTTCAATGGAATAAAATGGGTAGCCTTCGTAAGGTTATCCACCACCACCATGATGGAATCATGCTACTTGTCGGTTCTAGGCAATCCTATGATGAAATCCATTGTCACCACTTCCCACTTCCACTCAAGAATGTGAAATGGTTGTAGAAACCCAGCTAGGTGCATATTCTCATCCTTGACCCTTTGACATTCTAAGCATTTATCTATGTACTCTGCAATTTCCTTCTTCATGCCTGGCCAAAAGTAATGGCTCTTGACTACCACCACTATTTTTTGATATCTAGGGTTCCCAACATAATGCAAATTATGCATTTCTTTCAAGATCATAATTCTCAACTCCTGGTAAATTAGGTACATAAATTCTATTTTTGTACAAGAGTGTTCCATCATCTTCCAATTTATAATCTTCCACTTTCTGTAGCATCTTACCTTGTTGTAGATTTTCCACCAATTCCATGTACTGCAAATCTGCATTTGCAACTTCCAAAATTCTACCTTTAATATCATTTTGATACATGCTAATGGTCATAGCATGTAGATCATGCACTCTTCTACTGAGTGCATCAACCACTTTGTTCTCCTTTCCTTTGATATGCTTGATATCAAATTCGTACTCAATAAGAAATTCCAACCATATACTCTGCCTAGAATTCAAGGTTGGTTGATCAAACAAATACTTCAGACTATTATGGTCTGTCCTCAGTTCAAACCTCCTTCCCATGAGGTAGTGCCTCCATTTCTTCAGGGCATGCAATATGGATTCCAACTCCAAATCATGAGTTGCATAGTTCTTTTCATGATCCTTCATTTTTATGGATTCATAACATACCACAAACCCATTCTGACTGATGACTCCTCCCAATCCTTCTTTTCATGCATCTGTACACACTACAAAATCTTCATTTGGATATGCAATCCTCATGATTGGATCAGTGGTTAACAACTGCTTCAATTGTTGGAAGCTTCTCTCACATTCTCCTGTCCATTGAAATTTCTTCTCCTTCCTTTGCAAGGAAGTGATGGGGTCATCTATCCTTGAGAACCCTGCTATGAACCGTCTATAAAATCTAGCAAGACCCATAAAGGATCTAACTTTCACATTCTTCGGCACTGACCATTCTCTGATGGCTTCTATCTTCTCAGGATCCACGACTATCCCATCCTTTGAAATGATATGTCCCAAATAATGGATCTACTTTTGATAGAATGAGCACTTCCTCAATTTGGCATACAGTTGGTGCTCTCTTATCACTTGCAACACCATCCTCATATGATGTTCATTCTATTCTGTTTACTTGGAATACACTAGGATGTCATCCAAAAAGACTATGACAAACTTGTTTATATATTCTTTGAATACACCATTCATTAAGAACATGAAAACATCAGGTCCATTTGATAACCCAAATGGCACCACTGTGAATTCATAATGACCACACCTTGTTCTGAAGGCGGTGTTTTGATGTCTTCATCCTTTATCCTTACCTGGTGGTACCTTGACCTGAGATCTATCTTTGAAAATATCTTTTCATCTTTTAATTTATCAAAGAGATCATCAATCCTTGGTAAAGGATACTTGTTCTTTATAGTCCTTATTCAACGGTCTGAAATCGATGCACAATATCAATGTCCCATCTTTATTTTTCATGAACAAGACCGGGGCACCCCAAGGTGACACACTTGGGTGTATACACCCCTTCTTCAGAAGTTATTCAAGATGCATTCGCAACTCCTTCAGTTATGGTGTACTCATTTTGTAAGTATTTTTCGACACTGGAGCCTCTCTAGGCATCAGGTTTATAGAGAAATCAATATCTCTCTTTGGGGGTAGTCCTGGTACCTCCTTGAATACATCTACAAAATCTTCCAGGACTACATGGTCTTCAATATTTGACACCTTATCCTTAGGTTCTTCATCCATATGGGCTGCAAATATTTGACATCCCTTCCTGTAGCACTTTTACAACTGCGTTGTTGATATTTCTCTAATAGTCACTGCCCTTGGGATTCCTTGCACTTTCCTTGGGTTTCCTTCCTCATCCAGGCAAGTGAATTCCTTTTTACGACAGTCTAAGATGGCATGGTGTTGGTCCAACGTCCAATCCATCCCAATTAGACAGTCATAGTAACCTAAAGGTAAGATGTTCAAATCTTCCCTTGTGCTCAGTCAATTCATTTCCATGAGACATGACTTAGCCGACCCAACAACTTTCCTCTTGGCTCCTATAGCTAGTTGTACCGACCAATATTTCTCATGATTTCTTCTTGGCAAGCATAATCTTTCCACAACTTTAGGATCTATGTAACTATGATTAGCTCCCGAGTCTATTAAAATAGTAAAGGCATGGTTATTGATCATACCTTCAACTTCAATCATGTGTGATTGAAACTCAACTTGCTTTTTTTCCAAGGCTGCATAGATCCTTGGTATTCTATTGCCCATGTCCTCCATTGTTTCTTCTTGCTGATCATTTTGGACAGCTCTCATTTTACTATTTTTGTGGGGGAAATCTCTGTACCTATGATTTCCTTTACAACCCCAACATTCCATAGGTGGTTGTCCTGGAATTTGCCCACCTACTTCAAGCTTCCTGGGATCTCTAAAACTTGGTTGTCCTTGAGGGATACTCCTAAAAAATGGTGGTTTGTTTCCCTTCTACCTCTGCTCCCTCTTAAACTTCTTCTTCTCTTCCCAAGATTTTTGGAAAGTAGGCTTTTATTTTTGCTGATCATATAAGCATTTTTCTCTCCTTATAGTTTCTTCCATAGTTTTTGGGTCATCATAGTGGATCTTGTCACTAATGGAAGATGGCAGCCCACTCAGATACCTTTGAATGTTAATTGTCTCATCCTTGATGAAGGGGACATATTTCAACAACTCCAAGAATCTTCTTTCATACTCATTAATGGACATACTTCCCAGCTTGAGTTCGAATAACTCTTTCATTTTCTTGTCATAATACCTCTTATTTAAGTACTTCTTTTCAAAATGTCTCTTGAATTCCCTCCATGTAACATTATTCTCTCTAACATGTTGTACTTGCACAAGCTAATCCCACCATATGGATGCCTTTCCTTTAAGTTGGTAAATGGCAATTCTTCCCTCTGCATGAGAAGAATAGTTCTGCAGTTGGAAATATTTTCTCATGCCTAGCAACCATGTCTCAGCATCTTCATCTTTCTTGTGTTCTCTGTCAAAAGTAGGAGGCTCGATTTTATTCATTTCACCCTTCAGTTCATCCACTTCCAATTTCCTATGATTTCTAGTAGGAGATGAACTTGAACTATTGTGTGCTCTCTTATTGGAATGTTTTAGGTAGTGACAGTGATGCCTACAAATGCTCCTTGATCTTCCTTTATTCCTAGGGGTCCCGCGACTCCCTGTTTTTCTTGAGCCACTCTTCTTATCCAACTTTTTTTCGATTCTTTCCAGGCTCTGTAACATCTTTATGTTGAATTCTCCCTATTTCTCCCTGGATTTTATGATATTTTTGATATCTTCTCCATGAATTATAGGTTGTTTGGTACAGGTTGGTGCCTGGTTGATGCACTTTTTTATGGTACAAGTTGAGGTACAGGTTGATTCATAGTTGATGCATGGTTCAAGTTTATTGGTACATGTTTACAACAATATATCTCACAGTGATAGTGTGACAGTAGTTCCATCATTCTACTTCTACTTCAGGGCGGCTGGAAGGGGAAAGGACAAGTGGTTGTTGCCACCTTGCGTTTGTAGTCGGAGAACATAGGGGGTTGTAGCCTCCTTCTGGTTGTATCCAGAGAATTGGGGTGTTGGAGCTTCCCTCAGGCTGTAGTCTGAGAAACAAGGGGGTTGGAGCCTCCTTCCAGTTGCAGCTGGAAAACAAAGGAAGTTGGTGCTTCCAATGAATGTAATTCTTCAAGACATATAAGAAAAAACATTTTGTGGTTTTCTCCCACTTTAGGTTTCCACGTAAAACATTTGTGTGCTCTGTATGTGTATGATTGTTCATTTATTCATTGCTTACTTACTCTGCAGTTATTAGATGACAATTCTACATTGATATAACACTTGGATTATATGGTTAAAAAGGATTAAATTTCTCTATTACTAATTCATCCCCCCTCTTAGTAATCCAACAATCTGAACATATTTTTGCAACTTTTCAATGATTTTCATCATGTTTCCTTCCATATCTATCTATTCTCCATGCCCATTGGAGTTCGATCCTTCAACTCCCAAATGGAAATCCATTCCTTTAGCTTCATTCTCTGAACTAAAAGAATTTTGTGCCTCCTCCATTTTGGTACACAGTGGAACAATTCGGTTTGGTTCTGACAATCGTTAACTCTGCAAACACATTGTGCAATCAACCGAAATTTTTCAAGCCATCAATCCTTAACAAATTCCATAATATTCATAAACCAATATAATTCAAAGAAAACTTTCAGATTTCATTATGCAGTTCTCGATGAATCAAGAATCCCCACGGATATTTTCTTTCTTAGCTCTGCTCTGTTCTGCAATAATTTTCGGGCACTAACCCCTTCTTCCTCAATCCTTAGTTTTCATGTGACCATGGCTGGGACCGAGTGCTAATAATTTGGGCACTTATCCGAAGTTTTAAAAATTTGGGCTCTAGAGCTTCGGAGGTTCCCCCTTTTCCACACGTCACCACATCACAACAAATCTTTCGGAGTTCTAGATTGAACTCGCGAAGTAGGGTGGATCAACAGCCCACGAATACCCAACATCCAACGACTAACACCCACTATGGAACTTCAAGCATCTGAGCTTCGGGACTTCAGAGCTTCATAGCTTCAGGACTTCGGAGGATTTCACATTTGCACACCCCCAACCCCCTGAACTGTTAATATCCTAACACTTCCATCTCACCTTTGGTGATGTCATTACATCTCGTCACCTTACTGTTATGAGACTTTTGAAATTTCTTCCTTTTGTTCCCTTATGAACCATTCTTCCAGAGTGTCAAGTCTTTGGACTTCACAACTAGCGCCACGTGTCCACTGGGACCCATGGTTTCTGTACTTGAATTAAGATATTGAATAGTCACATCACTTAACGCCTTTAAAATTGTGGGGGCATGCATCCACAGTTTGGAGTAACCCGCCTTTCATCCCACAATTATTTTGATGCTGACACGTAACCCTTTGGTAAAACCATGGTTTGGATTGCGGGATCGCCATGGAAAATTAAGTCTCATGCAATTTGGTTCCCTGCAATGCCTCTTGGTCGTCGATCTTGATGTATCGTGATCAACCTCAGGGCCCACATAGTACAACTGTCAACATTCCAGGTGGGGGCACGTAGTAGGTATATGAGAGGTCCACATCACCTCCAGGTGACATCATCATGACTCACTACTTCGACTCTTCGGGGCTTCAAAACTTTAGGCTTCGAGAGTTCTCTCCTCAACACACACTCATTCTCTCGAACATCGAAATTATGAACAACCAATCTGCTGACACGCGTCCCTCTTGATGGGCAGTCTAGATTAACTTTGGACTTCATAGCTTCGGGGATTTCTCCCTTCACCACTATGTTTGACCTTTTTAACTTGGCTTGATCCAACTTTCGAGCTCTTCTCCCTAGATCTACATTGTATATCCACTTCGGGGACTTCGGGCCTCCGAGCTCCTCCACTCTACAACCCATAACTTCATTGAAGCCATGAAGTATAAAGGACTTGGAGGTTAACTCACATGCTCCTTTTTCCTGATCCGACGGGTGTGGTTTTACATACCGTTAAACCCCATGAGCTTCGTAACACGACCAAGGTAACCTCTTGGCACAATTTCTCTCTGAAACCTTGGTTCTAATGACCACTTATCTGGGCCATCCAAGCTTAGTGCTTGAACCTTGGCTCTAATACCAATTTGTGACATCCTTAGCCACCAACAGGTCAGACAATGCCACTACTCGGACACTTCACTTATCTTTGATACCAATTTGTAACGTCCCTAGCCACCAACAGGATGGGAAATGCCACTACTCGGACACTTCACTTAGCTCTGATACCAATTTGTAACATCCTCGGCCACCGACCCCTGCCGAGTAATGCTACCCAAACAACCTTACCTTTGCCTTTACTTCTTTGATATGATTTCCTGTGACATTCTCAGCCTTAAACAACAGTCCAGGTCATGCCACCAAGTAACTTTGCAGAAATAATCACATATAAAAATTAACCGGAAGATAGAGATAACATATGGTATTAACACTTATAAATATATATCTATATAATGAAATTAAACAGACATCAATACTCTACTCATACACATGTTCATGCAGAAACAACATTAACACATACATGCAAGATATATATATATACAGGCATTACTCATCAATTATAATGCAAATACAAATACACAACATACAACGAACACATAATTGGTAATTATCTTTTAATATATGACCACTAATTGCGTGTAGATCTTCCACAATCCTCCCAGCCTTAAACTACATTTCTCATCACGCTCAGCAGTGGGTCACCCCCAAGATGGGACTAAACTCCATCGGGCAAGGGAATTATAGGCTTGGCAATGACAATAAGGAAGTTACACAGAACAACAAGAAGGATCTTTTATCCCAGGAGCCACTTACTCCCACAACCCATAGACCCTCATTCCCCACACGCCTGCTCCAACCCAGGAGGGTACACCTTCACTAATACAAGTCCATCGGGTACTACAATTCCCTTACCTTGGGCTTTAGAAACAGGCTGGACCAGAAGTCTTAGAGTACTGTAGATGCTACGGGACTTCCTTCAAGGAGAACTCACTTCCCAACAAACTCTCTCACCTGAGAGAGTTTCTCATAGGCCTGACAACCTACTTCTTCACTTCAACTCCTAAGAAATACAACAACAACATTTAGATAACACTCGGGTGATGGAAACAACATAAAATGGTTATGGACACCAAAAATGGCAACAACCAAACGCTAAGACAGAGTACGACTCAGGAGAATAAAAATGCATCAGGATTCACATGAGACACACATGATAAATCAAGTACGACTGTAGGATTACAAAGGTGCATAATATATATAGAGGCAATGATGATGGAGAACTGGTTTAATGTGTGAATCCATGGTCGATCAGGAAGGTGGCATACTTCCAAAGAATCGTAAGGGTTGTGAGGAAACTCATCTAGACACAAGGATGGGGAGAAATTCCAGAATGGGAAGTGAACCCCCAACAAGCTGGCTTTCCTAGCTATAAACTACATGCGCCCAGGTTGACACGTGTCTTCCTAAAGCTGCATGAGTTCCACTTAGCACTCGTTTCCCTTTTTCCCAGGAAATTAGGACAACATGAGTTATGTCAACCATAGCCTTTGGGAAATAATAATAAAATATTATTCCCTTAGAGGTAATCCCTCTAGCTTAGCCCCTAGGCCAAAACACTTAGCCCCCTCCCTTACCCTACCTAGTGGAGCTTAGTCCCCCATAAATCTTTCTTTGTGGTTGGTCTACATGCAACAGTGTAATTTTATTAATGATGCAAGTATTTACATATACAAAATCAGGCTCATTGGCCTTATCACCTGGCTCACTAGCCTAATAAACACATAAGTCTCTCAGCTTATAACCACTCATCTCACCAGCCTATAAGCATAATTACAATTCAACAGGGGTTCGACCTTAGGGTGTTACAATCCCCTCCCCTTATTTTTGCATTGTCCTCAGTGAAACTTATTTACACAACAACAACAAGATTTCCAAAATCTTCAAAAAGATGCAGGTACGTTTCCCGCATAGCATCTTCATGCTCCCATTTTGCGTCCTCAGGACCGTACGAGGTCCACTGGACTTTTACAAGCCCTATGGATCGATTCTAGAGCTGCTTTCTTTTTCAGTCCAATATACACACCAAATGCACCTGCAAGACGTCTTCTTGCTCCACCTAAATCAAATTCCAATCAATAACATGATTAGCATCAAGTATATATTTCTTAAGCAATGAAACATGAAAAACATTATGTACAGTCATGGATTTATGAAATGCAAGCATATATGCAACTGGTCCAATCCTTTCTAGGATTTCAAATGGTCCACAATATATGTCTTCCAACTTTGAACAGTTTAACAGCTTCATGGAACTTCTGTTGGCTTTTACCTTCAGGAAAACATGGTCACCCATTGTAAACTCCCTGTGGGTTTTTCCTTTGTTTTCATATCTTTTCTTCCTATCTTGGACAACCTTCAATTTTTTCTTAATCTTCATCATTTTCTCTTCCATTTCCTTGCGAAACTCTGGCCCAACCAGTGACGTATCAGTTGGGTTATCCCAGCTTACTGGGGTGTTGCACTTTCTTCCATAAAGTTATTCAAACGAGCTCATCTTCAAGGATGCTTGATACCCATTGTTGTAGGAAAATTCTACCAAGTGTAGGTAGTCTTCCCATTTAGATGGTTTGTCCATCACATACATCCTTAGCATGTCCTTTATCACTTAATTCACCCTTTCTGGTTTACCATTAAACTCGGGATGAAGGTTGCACTGAAGTTAAGATTCATTCCGAACCCTTTGAATAACCCTTTCCATAACTTTGAGGTGAATTTTGGGTCTCTGTCAGACACAATTGTCTTAGGAAAACCATGCAATATTTCTACTTAGTTCATATAGATATTAACAACATTATCTTCCTTGTGAGTAGTTTTCAATGGAATAAAATGGGCAACTTTCGTAAGCTTATCCACCACCACCATGATGGAATCATGTTGCTTATTTGTTCTGGGTAATCCTGTGATGAAATCCATTGTCACCACTTCCCACTTCCACTCAGGAATGGGTAATGGTTGTAGTAACCCTGTTGGGTGCCTATGTTCATCTTTGACCCTCTGACACTCCATACATCTGGCGATGTATTCTGCAATTTCCTTCTTTGTGCTTGGCCAAAAGTAATGGATCTTGACTGTTGCTACTTTTTTCTGATATCCAGGGTGCCCAACAGAAGGAACATTATGCATTTCTTTCAAGATCATAATTCTCAACTCTTGGGAATTAGGTACATAACTTTTATTTTTGTACAAGAGTGTTCCATCAACTTCGAATTTATAATCTTCCACTTTCTATACAATCTTACCTTGTTGTAGCTTTGCCACCAATTCCATGTACTACAAATATGCATTTGTAGCTTCTGAAATTTTTCCTTTAGTATCAGTTTGATACATGCTAATGGCCATAACATGTAGTTCATGCAGTGTTTTGTTGATTGCATCAACCACTTTGTTCTCCTTTCCTTTGATATGCTTGATATCAAAGTCATACTCACAATGGAATTCCAACCATCAACTCTACCTAGAATTCAAGTTTGGATGATCAAATAAATACTTCAGACCATTATGATATATCCTCAATTAAAACCTCCTTCCCATGATGTAGTGCATCCATTTCTTCAAGGCGTGCACTATGGATGCCAACTCCAAATCATGAGTTGCATATTTATTTTCATGATCCTTCAGCTTTATGGATTCATAACATACCACAAATCCATTATGTCTGAGGAATCCTACCGGTCCTTATTTGCATGCGTCTATACACACTACAAAATATTCATTTGGATCTGTAATCCTCAGGATTGGAGCACTGGTTAACATCTGCTTCAATTGTTGGAAGCTTCTCTCACATTCTTTTGTCCATTGAAATTTCTTCCCCTTCATTTGCAAGGAAGTGATGGGGTGAGATATCCTTGAGAACCCTCCAATGAACCTTCTATAATAGCCAGCTAGACCCATAAAGGATCTGACTTTTGTCACATTCTTCGGCACTGACCATTCTCTAATGGCTTCTATCTTCTCAGGATCCATGACTATCCCATCCTTTGAAATTATATGTCCCAAAGAATGGATCTGCTTTTGATAAAATGAACACTTTCTCAATTTGGCATACAGTTTGTTCTCTCTTAGCACCTGCAACACCATCCTTAGATGATGTTCATGCTCTTCCTCAGATTTGGAATACACCAAGATGTCATCCAAAAATACTATGAAAAATGTGTCTAGATATTCTTTGAATACACCATTCATTAGGCACATGAAAACAATGGGTGTATTTGATAACCCAAATGGCACCATTGTGAATCCATAATGTCCATACCTTCTTCTGAAGGTGGTCTTACTGGTGTCTTCATCATTTATCCTTACCTGGTGGTACCCTGACCTGAGATCTATCTTCAAAAATATCTTTGCATCTTTTAATTGATCAAAGAGATCATCAATCCTTGGTAAAGGATACCTGTTCTTTATAGTCACTTTGTTCAACTGTCTAAAATCAATGCACAATCTAAATTTCCCATATTTCTTCTTTACGAACAAGACTAGGGCACCCTAAGGTGACACACATGGGCGTATATACCCCTTCTTCAAAAGTTCTTCAAGATGCAATTGCAGTTCTTTCAGCTCTGGTGTACTCATTCTGTAAGGAGTTTTTGACACTAGAGTTTCTCTAGGCATTAGGTTTATAGAGAAATCAATATCTCTCTTTGGAGGTAGTCCTGGTACCTCCTTGAACACATCTTCAAAATCTTCTAGGACTATATGTTTATGTTTAGATATATGCACATGATAATTATCATTTCTATGAGGTAGCATGTCCTGGCCTAGGTGGCCTCGATGTGTATGATGTTTCTTCAAGAATCTTTGTGTGGCATAGTCCAATAGGTTATGGTTGGGTATGCTACAAATTGGTATCAAATTGGTATCAGAGCTAAGAGAGACATCCTGTAGTGACATTACCTATCTTTTTGATGGCTGGGGATGTTACAAAATGTTGGGTTATGCCACAAATTTGTATCAAATTGGTATCAGAGCTAAGATATACATCTTGTAGTGATGTTTCCCAGCCTGTTGGTTGCTGGGGACATTAAAAAATGGTATCAGAGCCAAGGTTTCAAGTGGAAACTGTGTCGATGGGAACCAATTTTGAACCTCAGAACATTCCTGAGCACCAGGAGGTTACCTTGGTTATGTTATGAAGCTCAGGAGGTGTAGCGGTATTATAAAACCATGACAGACATGGTGTTGGGCTGCAGAGTAATGTGGGCCATAGGATATGTTCAACAGAAGGAGGACAATTCATGACCGTTGGATCTGGAGAAAATTGCAGGAGGGTTAACCTGCAAGTCCTTCCTAATTTGATACTTCGACGAAGTTATGTGTTATAGAGTAGAAGAGGCTGAAGGCTCGAAGCCCCGAAGTCCCCAAAGTGGAACTCACTGTAGATCTAGGGAGAAGAGATCAACCGTTTGATTGGGCCGAAGTGGATCAAAACCATTGGATCAAGCCAAGGGTGGAAGTTACGATGTTGTATGAAGGGTGAAAACTCCTGAAGCTCCGAAGTATAGAGTTAGTCCAGACCATTCGTCAAGAGGGACACATGTTAGCAGATTAGCTTATTCAGGATTTTGGCATTCGGGAAAATTAATGTATGTTGGGGAGAGAACTCGCGAAGCCCGAAGCTTCGATGCCCTGAAGAGCCGAAGTAGTGATTCATGATGACATCATTTGGATTGATTTGGACACATGGGTTGTGTGCCACATTTCAGTGGGTTTCGAACCCATGGAAGATTGAAATTCAATTTGGAATGTGACATGTGTCACCCATCTGATTGGGCCACGTGTTAGCCGCTAGTATTCTACCACGTGGCACTCTGCATGAGCATGGTTATTGGGGCCCTGAGGTTACATAACATAGTTAAAGGTCAATATATGATGGACCCACACTGGTGTTGATCATGATACATCAAGATCAACGAATAGGAGGCATTGCGAGTACCCAAGTTGCACAGGAGTTAATTCCCCAAGGCGGCCCCGCGATCCAAACCATGGTTTTACCGAGGGGTTACGTGTCAGTGTCAGAATAATTGCGGGGTGATAGGCAGGTTACTCCAAAACCATCGATGCATACCCCCACAATTTTAAAGGTGTAAATATTGATGTGACATGTTAGTGTTCGAACATTGAAACCCTAGGGCCTAGAGGACGCGTGGCACCAGATGTCGCAGTCTGGAGACCAAAATCTCTAGAAGAATTGTGCTATGTTATGCAATGGAGGGACCCCCCACCGTTAAAGGCAAAAAGGCAAAGCGGGGTGCGAAATTGATTACTATCTTTCGATCTGAGTGCTAATGATCACAGCCGATGAGACTTGCGTGAAGATTAACCACTATACGACAACAGTCATATTCGCTTGTTGAGGGTTATATCGCATCTCAGTCATTGGTTGCTGATGAATAGTGGACCGTCTATCCACTCCCCACACTTCACAAGTTTGCCCATTCGACACTCTAGGGAGTTACAATGACTTGGGTTAGGAACTTCCAAAGCTCGGAGTTCCGAAGCCTGGAGTTCCAAAGATCGGAGGCCCGAAGTCCCGAATAAGTGCCTATTGACCTAGAGCTTGGCCACAACCCGTGGTTGCATGGGTTGGGGGCTAAGAGAAAGGGGTTAGTGCTCAAAAACTGTGTTAAATAAGGGAAAGGGGGTTAGGAAGGAAGCAAGTGGGTTTTTTCTGGTTCGAACTTGCATCAAAATAATACTAAAGACCCGAGAATTTTATGATAGGGTCCAATAAAGATGTAAGAGCCATTAGCTCAGAGAAAAGAGATTTTTGCACAAGAAGGGAATCGGAGAAGAAGCACAAGTTTTAAAGGATCATAGCTTTCTTCTCAAGGCTCAGAATTGAGCAAGGAAGCCATGATTAGGAAGGTCTCGGAAAGAGGATTGCATATGTAATGGTTACATTAAAATAGAAAAAGTTCTAGAGATGTCTTTAGATAGAAGAAAGAAGGAAGAAGGATAGGGAAAATTCTTTATTCTACATCTGATATTTTTTAGAAGTCATTGGATCAAATGTTGGGTTCGATAAGCAGCATGGAAACCCCAAATGGAATTCTTGTTTGGGGAATATAGTCTAGGTGACAATATTTGCACATCAAATGTGACTACTAGCTGGAGAAAGCCATCTACGATACATGATAATGCATGAACCATAAGTTCATATGGAGATGCAAAGAATGGAAATAAGGATGGTTTTATGGAATATGAAAGAGTTTGGAGATAAGAGGTGACATATTCAAGAATTAGTCCTACAGATTGGAGGTAGCACCTCCATTATTGCTATCAGAATACGCAATGGAAGCATGACCTGAAGGTCATCAAATATGTCATGACAGAAGTTGAATATGCATGTCAGAAGGCTAAATCAAATTGCTTCAATAAAGAAGTTGGTGTTAACTAACCAAGGTTACTCAGAGAACATGACTAGAATTATAATTTGTTCATGTAGGAGATGAATCAAAGGAATCCAAATAATAATGGAATGCTGAAAATTAATATCAACATAATATGTGATGGCAAGTATGCAAAGTATACAAGGAAAAAATCCTGGATGGATTCAAGTCCATAAACATCCTAATATAATGGAAGAATAAATCATGATATAAATATCCGACTAATAGGAATGCATGTCAACACTCCAGGGAGGAAAGATAGAATGGTAGAGGATTGTTGATGCACTCCAAATGTGTGAAGGTATTTCCACAAGAGCATGGAGATATCAAGTCAAGAATAATTTAAAAGTGAAATGACTTCTAAAGAGAAATCAATAAGGAACCAGGAAGAAGAAAATGGTTCTATGCATAGTTTTGAATGTAGAGGAGATGGTGCCTAACAAGAATCCATATTAAGTGACATAGAGCCATGATTGACAACCCAAGAGGTTGGAGGTATCACTTGAATCTATGACGGTAACATAAAATAAGGACTTCTAGTTAATTCTATGCGACTAGCAAAAGAGTAGAGGAGAGTACAAGAAAACCTTAAGTACTAAAGTATTATGTCGGGAAAGGGATGAAGAAGTTTAGTCCTGAAGAGTAATTGGAGGTTGAAGAATCTAGAGTCTATAAAACAACTTGGTTTGGAATTTAATTCATTCAAGTACGAGTTGGGATAGTTGGATCCAGGAAATTAATGAAAGAATAAGGTTAATATCAGCTTAGTTTGGGACTATAAATGAAAAGGTCTCCAAGAGTGATTTGAAAGAATTGAAGACTTCTAGGATCAGCAAGTAAAAGTTGCACATGGGAAAGAAGTTGCTGAAATTTTGGTAGCAGCAGTTGAATTGGTGTTGGTTGAACAACTAGAAGCAGAAAAATAAATCATTTCATGTTGCAAGTGTTGTTGATGATGTTGCTACATAAGGAGGGAAGCAACATGAAGCTGAAGTGTTGGTTATAAGTTTGATAGAAGAACCATGAAAGCTTCTACTGCCATCAGACATTCATGTAGTATAAAATTTATTAATGGCAGTCATGAAGGTATGATTTTATTACTCTTATTACATAATTGTTGAAGGGAATTTAGGTAAGAATTTCCTCAGCCGAAGTTATTTTATAAAATCACATGATTGTATTATTGAATCCACCGGATGTTGTAAAGGCTAGAAGCTTGTATTAATTCAAAGATTCTTATATTTGAATGCACACACTGACATAGGAGAATGCCATGTTAATTTGGTTGTGGGGTAATAACCAAAGAATTAAAAGATAAGAACTTATTATAGGAATGAATGCCAGTAAGCTAGTCATGTATGAGACTAGGACATGCTTGGATATGGAAAGGTTATGAGCCACACGGGTACTAAAATATTCCTACCTTTAAATAAAACTTGGGATGCAACATTTTTTATAACACTAATGAACATCACATAATTATATTCTTGGTGTAGTGTTCGGGTCGAAAAGGAAGGCATCCAGTTATTTGGGAAGACAATAGGAAGTGTGTGGAGAATGTGTCAACACATTGGCCAGAATTCCAACTTATGGATGGTGAGATACATGACTGAGATAAAGAGAATTATGTAATTCAATGCAAGGTGCACTTAATAAGTATGCATTAAGAATTGCACTCATGCATAGTAAGTGATAGAATTGTGTACCAAATGCAATTGTTGAATGTGTTTTGTAAGTACATGCATATATATTATTGCATGGAAATAATAGTTACTAACAGCTGAAAAGTTGCTAACTCATGAAGCTGAGGAAATTTAAGGAGTTTCTAGACATTGCAATAGGAAAGTTGCAAGTCAAGTAGTCACATGAATACTGACTACAGAAAATTTTCGGTTCATAAAAGGAAGTAATGAACTTACATATATTAATCAAGAACAGGCATATGCATAGAATGATGAGTCATTCTATTTTATTAAATTGTTTGGTAATTATGATTGAATTGCTAAGTGCAGGCAATTCTAAGTTCACTACATATGGTTTTGTACATATTGCAATTGAATTATGATGTACAGGAAATACTAACAATTTGTTGGCAGTATGCAAGATGAAGCCTTGCAGGAAAATGGTATCCAGTTTGGTTCTTGCAGAAAACCACAAGGAAGGTTACAATCCTAATATGGAAACAACCAAGAAGAATTATGAAATAGAATTTCATGTTTTGGGGAAAAGTTGAATTCCCTTTTTGAACGAAGTTTGAGCTCCTAAATGAATTATTTTATGTTCTCTCATGATAACTGCATGTGTATGATGCAAATGAGACAATATTGGCTAAAATGAGAATGTTGGAAGAAGAAATATTGATAGAGACATTGAAGCCCTTTAATGGAGAACCTTGGTTAGAGGCTCTAGTAGTGGGTTGGTGCTCTCCTTACATGTCAAAGCCTTGGCAAGATGGATCATTGATGGACTGTCTAGCAGTGAAAGTGTTAGCACTGGAATTCACCCTCCGATTGCGGAGAGGGTAATCCCAGTACCCATCAGATTTTATATGTCACAGGTTGGTTTTATACGAGGTCAATGGGCGCAGACTCAAGACAGTATCATTTTAACTCAGAAAACAGGGACTGAAATGCACAAATAGGTGAGGTCTTGATTCAAATGCAGTTAATAAGTTGAACTTAAGTATGATTAGAGGGAATATTTAGCAAGAAGGATGAACGAGACTACTATGGGCATCAGGCCTTCTAGTAACTCGAAGAGAAAAAAATCAATACTCAAGATCAATATTGAGATCAAGCTTTAGAAACTGAAATATGGTGCAAGAAATACAGTTACAACAGCATGATGATTAAACCTTCATCACCCTGCAACTGCAACAGCTCGACTAGATCTTCCATGCTCGAGCCATCCAATGTAAGAGGGAAAAGACAACACATGAAACTGATTAAAAATGGTCGTGATGCCACTGTGATCAAACCTACATCAAAACAACATAAATACCCTCGACTGGATCATCCATGCCCGAGTGTTCTAACACAACTATTACAGAGAAATCGAAAGGAAGACGACTTTCATTAAACATGAAGTCTCAAATACAGATACATAACTAGAAGAACCAAAGCTTCATTAAAACTTTACAATATGAGAGCCTAGCTCAACCATCGACCTTAACAAAATATCAAAACTGCCTATATATACTAAAAATGTTGCAACCCCCAGGAGTGTGATCCGACCACCGCATTAACGTTTTCATTCAGTGCCTGTTCTATCAGATTGTGCAGGCCTCCTCATGTCAGATGTGAGCTAGGTGCAGTTATGTGCTTTACAGGAAAATCTATCCATAAGGAAGCTTCAGATTGATAGTTTGCCTTTACGACCTCTCTCTGCATGTTTTCCATTTATATGGTGAGACAATTTTTCAACCACCTCTCTCACTTTCATTAACAACCTGCATCAGGATTGAAACACAGCTTAATGCCAAGGGTGTGGCCACACGCTACTCTTGGATAGGACACCAGATAAATGCGTGATTGTGGGGCTTCTCAAAGGTGGTTTGGGTTCACACCTCTTTTGAACCTGCAATCCACCACCTTTTGCCACGTATTACTTTTTCCAAACCACAGTTTCAATTGTGAGACCGCTCAAGAAAATTATCGCCCAAGCACGTCGCGTCCTTGCAATGGATTGTGGTCGTCGATATTGTGATCTTGGGTGAGGATTTATGATCAGTGGCTCAAATATGACCTTTTCAGATCAATGGATCAGATCTTCCATTTTCGAATCGACGACCGAGATTTGCTTCGCAATTTGGTCTTCAGAATTTTCAAACTTCAAAATTTATTTTCCCCAAGCAAATCCTTCAGAGTTAAGGATTTGACAATGTGTGGCCTCCAGAATCAGAGGACCAATATCCTCTTTTGGACTTCGACCACTTCAGGATTTTGGGCGCTTCATACCTTTATCTCTGGCGCTATACTTCACGCAATTTTGGACTCCTGAAATCCCGTGAGCCGCTAATTTGAACTTTGAATGGAATCTCCTCCGCTGAAAACTGAAGTTGCTCACTCGCTTGATTTGAGTCCATATTATACCTCTCTAAGTGTTTATTTTTTCTCATGGTTGCAACCTGCGGCCCTTGACAACTTAATTTGATAACATTTGGCTCCACAGGGGATGGCATGCTCCCTGTTAGCTTCCAAGAACACACAGTCCAAGTGCCTTAGCTGTTGGGCTATGGAGTCATGCTAAAAAAAAATACTGCTAAGAAATAAAAGCCGACAATAACACTATCCTAAAAATGAAAAAAACAACACATGGGATCCAAGAGGAGATTATTTATGTACATTCCTAGACTAACCGATTTTTACAAAGCACTAGGTGAAAGAAAACATCCACCATATCCATTCAAGTGGATTCCTAACTGGAAACTCACTTACTCTATCAGTGATTGCTAACAGATAATGCAATCGTGATAGCACAACGATTGCATCTTTTAGCCTCCCTCTTAGTGTTGAAATCAGGATAAAGTTGGGTGGATCCAAAATATGAAGGAAATGCAACTCCACATACTCTCTTAACGACTCATAGAATGAGTGACAAAATCCATGAAGTTGACAACAAAAGGCATGCTCTACTTTACAGCTACTCACTCCTGGTTGGATGTCTCTGGTAAGGACAAGTGAGTGAAAGGATGATGTAGGTCGATGGACCCCAGGTGATGGTTTCTCACTCATAGGCTCTGGGAGAGATATAAATTGCACCTTCAGGTTCTCCTCTTATTCTTCATGGCTCCCCCAAGGATCATATTCATAATCATCATACACAGGAACCATGAAAAAGTTCTACTCTTGATCGCCATCGTTGGGATATTCATCAAAGATGGGATACTCTTGGTCAGTATCTGCAACAACGTCTTCCTCGCAAGTAGGGTTTCTCAAAATAGCTGATCCAGGGACAGAGATATCCTCCGCATTTTCCTCATAAGAACAACAAACAACATCTGCCTCAGTCCCATATCCAGGAGAAATATCTACTGCAAAAAAAAATTGCTCATAGACATCATAATTTTCAAAAGAGACATGTTGGTCTTCATGAACATCTAAAAGAACAGATACATCAAAAATGATTCCAGATGTTTCTATGCTACAACAATCATAATGAATATCATCCAACACCTCTAGACCTTCATAGAAAATGCTTTCCTCCACAGTAAAAACTTCATCACAAATATGGTTTTCATGGCTAGCAGAATCTTCATGAAACAAGGAAAACTCATCACAATAGTTTTCATAAAGACACTCAGCTGGAAAATAATCTTTACAAAATGAATTGAAAGTTGCATGAAAATTATGCAAAGAGTCGATGCTTGCAATGGGAAGAGATCGACACCAATCAAGAGAAGATCCTTTTGATGAATATATGAAAAGTTTGATCTTAACATATTCATGCACGATATGACGTTGATAAATAAAATCATGAAAAAGGAGCAAGTGCTCAACTGGTACCTCCCCCTCCTTTCCTTGAAACTTGGGAAGGATACAGTCCCATTCCTCTATACTAGGTAGTGGGTTAGGGGAACCAAATAGCTTTGAAAAATCATAGAAAGAAAACCTCTGAGCCAAGATTTTGCCCATTTCGAACCAGTGGAGTTGTCAATCGATCCTTTAACCATGGAGTCGGGAGGTGAATGATACGCAATCTGAGTGTGTCTGGTCTTTATTCACCATCAAAGACCAGATCTGATCATTGTGTTGTCCAAAGGGGTTGTAGCTGTAGCTAAAGGTAGCCACACTGAAACAGTGGAGTCGCCTCAGTGCAGTCGCCATAGTGAAGTCGCCAAGTGCAAGCACAATCTTCAAAGGTTTTGATACTTGATCCACCTTCAGAATCAGAAGTTCGTTGTCGTTCTACCTAGGGAAAGGTATTCAATTCATTCCTGAGCAACAACGCCAGAAATGTTAGCACTGGAAGTCACCCTTCGATTGCGAAGAGGGTAAGCCCAATACCCATCAGATTTTATATGTCACAGGTTGGTTTTATACGAGGTCAATGGGCACAGACTCAAGACAATATCATTTTAACTTAGAAAACAGGGATTGGAACGCACGAATAAGTGAGGTCTTGATTCAAATTCAGTCAGTAAGTTGATTTTAAGTATGAGAAGAGGGAATACTTAGTGAGAAGGATGAACGAGACTACTATGGGCATCAGGCCCTCCAGCAGATCGAAGAGGAAAAACTCGATACTCAAGAGAAATCTTGAGATCAAGTTTTAGACACTGAAATATGGTGAAAGAAACACAGTTACAATAGCAGGATGATCAAACCTTCATCACCCTACAACTGCAACAACTCGACTAGATCTTCCATGCCCAAGCCATCCAATGTAAGAGGGAAAATACAACACAGGAAATCTATTAAAATTGGTCGCGATGCCACTGTGATAAAACCTACATCACAACAACATAACTACCCTCGACTGGATCATCCATGCCTGAGTGTTCTAACACAGTTGTTACAGAGAAATGTAAAGGAAGGTGACTTTCATTAAACAATAAGTCTCAAATATAGATACATAACTAGAAGAACTAGAGCTTCATTAAAACTTTACAATACAGGAGCCTAGCTCAACCATCGACCTTAACAAAATATCAAAACTTCCTATATATACTAAAAATGTTGCAACCCCCATGAGTGTGATCATACCACCGCACTAACATTTTCAATCGATGCCTTCTCTGTTAGATTGTACAGGCATCCTCATGTCAGATGCGAACCAGGCGCAGTTATGTGCTTTACATGAAAATATGTCCATAAGAAAGCTTTGGATTGACAATCTGCCTTTACGGCCGCTCTCTGCATGTTTTCCATTTATGTGGTGAGATGAGTTTTCAACCACCTCTCTTGCATTCATTAACGACCTGCATCGAGATTGAAACACGGATTAATGCCAAGGGGGCGGCCACACACTGCTCTTGAATAGGACACCATTTAAATGCATGATTACGGGGCCACTCAAAGGTGGTTTGGGTTCACAACACTTTTGAGCCCGCAATCCACCACCTTTTTCCATGTATTACTTTTTCCAAACCACGGTTTCAATTGCAGGACCGCTCAAGAAAATTATCACCCGAGCACGTCGCGTCCTCGCAATGGAGTGTGGTCATCGATATTGTGATCTTGGGTGAGGATTTACGATCAGTGGCTCAAATCTTCCCTCTTCAGATCAATGGATCAGATCTTCCCTTTTCAAATCGACGACCAAGATCTGCTTCGCGATTCAGGCTTTGAACTTTTCAAAATTCAAACTTTATTTCCCCAAGAAAATCCTCCGGAGTTAAGGATTTGATGACGCATGGCCTCCAGAATTGGACGTCCGAAATCCTCTTTGGGACTTCAGCCACTTCAGGATTTTGGGCACTTCAAACTGTTTTCTCTGGCACTATACTTCGTGCAATTTTGGATTCCTGAAATCCCATGAGCCGCTAATCTGAACTTTGAATGGAATCTCCTCCACTGAAAACTGAACTTGCTCGCTTGCTTGATTTGAGTCCATATTAGACTGCTCTAAGTGTTGCTTTGTTCTCATGGCTACGACCTGCATCCCTTGACAACTTAATGTGATAACATAAAGGATACCTGAGCCTGGAAGGGTGAGTTCAAAAAGGAAGGGGCAACTCAGAAATGCTTATGGCATGGTAGCTGCCATAAGGAGGGTGTGTCAAATGGTACAGTGAGTTGGATTCTTCTTGAAACAACTCCATAGAGTAGAGAAAATGAATTTTAGCTGCAGTGTGAACACCCAAATTGGTGCTTGGAAGTAGAGCACCAGGTGGATAATAGGATTCCAATAGCTAAACCTTGGATCTTTTTGAATAATTTTGAATTATATATGTATAAACAAGTTGCACTAAGGACAGTGCAAAAATAAGGGGAGGGGATTGTGATATCCCCCGAAAGAGCCCCAGTTGTAATTATGAATTGTAAACATGTTTGTTAGGATGGTGAGCTGAGTTATCATAAGATAGAAGGCTTATGTGATGACTAGGACAGAGAGCCTAGGATGCTAAGGCTATAAGCCTGATTTTTGTATATGTAATTATGAAGATCATTAATAAAAATTATACATCATTGTGTGTAGACCGACCAGGATAAAAGCGAACGGGGGATTAAACTCCACTAGGTTGGGTAAGGGAGAGGGGGTTGGAGATTGGAAAGAGGGGCTAAGCGTAAGGGCTTAAGTCCATGAGAACAATAATTTATTATTATTCCAAAATATGATTAGAAGGATACGTTTTTATCCTAAGTTCCTTTGGGAGGACGAGTGACTTCAAAAGGGAAAGGAACGTGTGACATGAGAGATAGGTGTCAGCTCAGGAACATGCATACTTAAGGGGGAAATTATTGACTCACGTAGGGAGTTTCATGCACAGACAGTTTTGGCTCTCACGCTCTCACCATCTTTGTTATGCTAGACCAGTCTTCCTCATCTCTCCTCACAATTTCACTCACGCACTAAGAAAACATGCAACCAGCCAATTCCTCCATTGATGAACCTGTGGACATCATGCACCTATGTAATTTACTAAGTCGTCCCTTTCCTTAACCAAATTTTCTATTGTGATTTGAAGAGGCGGGTTTTCAAGCCTTTGGTTGAAGAGGCAGGTTGTCAGGCCTGTGAGCAACTCTCTTTCCAGGTGAGAGAGGTTGTTATGGATTGAAGAAGTAGGTTTTCGGGCCAATGAGAAACCCTCTCTAGGTGAGAGAGTGTGTTGAGGAAGTGATTTCTCTTGGAGGGAGTCCCATAGATGCTACAAAGCTCTAAGATTTCCAGTCCACCCTGTTGTCGAAGCCCCATAAGTGAGGTGGAGCAGCCGATGGACTGTGTGACAATGAAGGTGTATACTCTTGGGTGGGACATGCATGTGGGGAATGAGAGTTTGTGAGAAGTGGGCATAAGTGGCTCCTGGGAGAGAATCATTCCTCTTAAACTGTGTGAATTTCCTATTGACCTTGCCTAGCCTAGGAATCCCTTGCCCGATGGATTTTAGTACCAGCTCGGGGATGACCCACTATTGAGCGTGATGAGCAATGTGGTCTATGGTTGGGAGGTTCGTGGAAGGTCTTCACACAGTTGGTGGTATCCTATTGAAATATAAGTACCACTTTTATGTTCATTTACATGCTATGTATATGTACATGTGTTATAATTGATGAGTAATGTATGTATATGCAGTTATTTTATGGGTTATGCCGATGATTACTGCATGTATGTTTTTACTGTTATTTTCGCATTAGTCTGTGTATTAGCAGAATATGTTGTATGTTTATGTTTAGATATATGAACATGATAATTATCATTTATATGAGGTAGCATGCCTTGGCCTAGGTGGCCTGGATGTGTATGATGTTTCTGCAAGAATCTATGTGTGGCATAGCCCAACAGGTTATGGTTGGGTATGCTGCAAATTGGTATCAGATTGGTATCAGAGCTAAGAGAGACATCCTATAGTGACGTCTCCTTTCCTATTGGTGGTTGGGGACGTTACAATGGGAGTCCATAATGGGGTGGTTAGCATGATGATGAGGAATAAGTATGAGGTTCTTACTATGGGGTGTAGAATTTCTAGGACTCCTGATCCTAATGGATAGAACATCATGAGTTTCAATATTCCAAGGGGTAAATATATGTGGGACAAATCATGGAGGTAAGAATGCTACCAGTTGAAAACAACCAAATGAAATGGAGGTGATGGTACTGTAGAATTGGGTGTGGGGATCCTAAGGGTAAATGTCAAGGGGTATAATTGGGATATGCAGTTGTTTGCAGAGGGCATGAGTGCATGATAGTTTTGAACATATGCCTGAAGGGGCCATGGGATGGTTGATACTGAATGGGTTGTATGTTTTTTTAACAAGTACTTGCGCACATAAAAACCAAATACCCAACGTGAAAAATATTTGAAAATAAAAAACATATATCATTTATTTGATAATCATGCTAATGAGTATTTGTACTTATTATTTTAACATTGGTGGGAACAATGGTCCCTTGATGAAAATTTTGGGTGAACCATGAAGGAGGCCAATGAGTTCCTATAAAAGGTAATCCATGAAGGAGGGTAGAGAATGATGAGTTCATGGAAAATAAAATCCCTAAGGGAGACCATGGAACCATGGGTTCCCGAACAAGGAACTCCCTAAGGAAGGCCAAGGAAGGATGAGTTCCTGAGAAAGGCACTTCCTAAAGGAGGCCAAGGAACTGTGGGTTCCTGAACAAGGCCCTCCCTAAGGGAGGCCAAGGAAGGGTTCTTGAAAAGGAACTCCCTGAAGGAGGTCAAGGAACCATGGGTTCTTGAACAAGGCACTCCCTAATGGAGTCCACGAAACAATGGGTTCTTGAACAAGGCACTCCCTGAAGGATGCCATGGAACTATGGGTTCTCAAAAAAGGACCTCCCTAAGGGAGGCAAAGGAAAAATTGGTTCCTAAAAAAGGGCACTCCGTAAAGGAGGCCAAGGAACCATGGGTTCCTAAACAAGGCACTCCCTAAGGGAGGCCACTGAACAATGGGTTTCTAAAAAATGCACTCCTTGAAGGAGGTCAGGGAAACATGGGTTCCTTAACAAGGAAATCTCTAAGGGAGGCCACAAAACAATGGGTTCCCAAACAAGGCCCACCCTAAGGAAGGCCAAGGAATGTTGGGTTCCTGAAAAAAGGAACACCTTGAAGGAGGACATGGAACAATGAGTTCCTGGAAAAGGAACTCCCTGAAGGAGGCTAGGGAACCATGGGTTCCTAAAGAAGGCCCTCCCTAAGGGAGGCCAAGGAAAAATGGGTTCTTGAAAAGGCACTCCCTAAAAGAGGCCAGGGAACCATGGGTTCCCAAACAAGGAACTACCTAAGGGAGGCCACGAAACAATGGGTTCCTAAAAAAGGAACTCCTTGAAGGAGGCCATGGAACAATGAGTTCCTGGAAAAGGTACTCCCTGAAGGAGGCCAAGGAACCATGGGTTCCCAAATAAGGCCCTCCCTAAGGAAGGCCACGAAACAATGGATTCCTGGAAAAGGAACTCCCTGAAGGAGGCTTCCTTTCCCTTATGGGGGTAACTAAAAACGACCAAGGCTAAAGGGTCCTCTCCATAATAAGTAATGAAGTTATCTTGGTGGATGATTCTGATTAGGCCATGTGGCTTGTAATTGCATGATGTCTATAGGTACTTCACACAATGTAGTGGTATAAGGGTCCCTACAAAGGGTATATTGTTGGTTGGTGTTGTGTCGATAGTTAGGTATTATGAGACCCAGGTGGGAAGTGGTACCACCCATGGTATTATCATATGAGGATTGGGGTAAGGGTTGTTTCCAAATACCCAAGATTATGGACCAAATGTAAAATAACAAACAATTTAAATTTGAACATCCAAAAAAGAGGATCTGAAATAGTGTATCAGATCCATTATTTTGTGTAATATCTATTGAGGGGTTTGGGACTTTAAACTGTGTGGTAACATCTCTTATATGGGCATGATTGGTCATCATGGAACTGGAGTCCCTGATATCCCTATCAATGTTAAGATATGATCTTATTTGAGATGAGGTAATGACCTTATCAAGGGAGATAATATCAGAGGGGGAACCAATTGAATTGTTAGGACCCTTCCTATAGTCAATAGGAGAACCTAGATGGAGGTTCACTAAGACCATTGACCAAAGTAGTAGCCTCAAATAATTCTTCATCCTATGGGAAGAATGTAGTTGAGATATCATGGTTTCTTTTTGGATTGGGGGAAGAAACATGCATGGATTCCCCCAAGGATGAATGAATCCACCCAACCTCTAGGCTCAAGTGTTGAGGAGGTGGTTCTAGAGTCATGGGCTCATTTTTAAGGGGAGTGAATGTTTCACAACTAGTGGTAGTGGACACATAGTGCATGGAATCAATGTGAGGAACATGATGTGATATTATATTTTGAGAATCTTGTTGGGGGTATCAATGTAGGAATATCATGACTTGAAAGAGTGAATGCACCACAAAATTCATGGGATAGATGTTATCACGGCCATGGAGAATATTGTAATCCACTTGACCATTCATGATAGCAACATTGATCAAAACCATCTTGCCACCTAACTCAATGGGGAGATTAGGTAATATCCCTAAGTGGGAACAAATTATACCATCAAAGGATCTTAATTCAATCATCCATGGGATAAGAGTAGGGGATCCTAGTTGTTTCCAAGTTGAAGAAGACATAATACATGAGGATTCCCCATCATCTATTATACATCGATAAATTGTACATGTTTTAACGATGAACCATATTTGAAATGAGATAGAAGATGGAAGTCATGATTGGATAAGTTGATCCCAATCAAGGATGATGGCCCATGATGGGTCTGGGTATACACTTCCCTTTTCCTTACAAGGATAATCTCTAGTAGACATTGTGGTACTAGAGGTGGAATGGGTGCCCCCAAGTCTATATGATTGATCCTCGGTCATGAGGAAGATTGGGTGTGAGGGGGGGATTACCAATGTGAGGGGTAACAAATGATGTCGAGGTGCATGGAAACTCACATAATGGAGTAATGGGTGCATGGTGGGGGAGGGGACACATCAAATTAGTGTAAGGATAACTAAAGATTTTATTTTTTTGTGTGTACTCCAAACAATTTGCTTGGACTATTTCTAGAGTGTGTTTGGGGCACTAATGGGTTGGGTTACCATAAAGCTCACAAAATGGGCAAGGGTGATTAGTCCATGTATGGGTGGTACATATATGTTTGGTTTGATTATAGTTCTAGTTGGAACTATGAGTGCCCCCATCTGTACAAGCATTTCCCCCATACCATGGGTGCTGATAGTGGGTGTTTCTCTTCTTACTCTTTGTGTGTGGTGGATGACCAATATTACTAGGAGAGGGGGCCCAAGTTTGTCCTAAGTGAGAAGAAGAGGATGGGGTTATATATGGTAGGTTTTGTGGTCCTACCATGCTAGTTGATGGTTAGACAACCAATTCCTAAAAAGGAAGGTCCACTAAATGGGTGGATTGTTCTGGATAATGGTGCCTAGCAAGGTGGACCCAAGAAAAGATAATCCTAAAACAGTGGCAATCACTGGTGTGTGTTGGTTGTCTTGATGTGTCCGTGATATGGATTTATGTAGGAACACAATGAAATATAGAAATACACATAAACACAGAGATGCAGTGGAAATAAGACTTCATTTCATTAATAACAAATGACTGAAATATGCTTACAGACAGAATGGAAATAAACTAGCTAGGGCGCTGGTAGCTTATCTCTGAGAAGAGATGTGGCTGCTACTCGCATCCATGAGAAGATGATTAAAATGAGGCTCTAGAGGCATTTTTACAATAGTAGAGAATGCCAAAATTCATAGACATCCAAAAACCTAACCCTAGGAGATGAAGCGCCAAAAGTCATGTGGGCCCCGTTTGGGTAAGTTAGTACATCAACTTCCCGGGGTCGTAACTTTTGCATACGATCTTCGTTTTAGGCGTGTGATAGCTCGTTGGAAAGGTATCATCGAGGAGATTCATTTTTGGGGCTCAATTATGCCTTCATATATCATTGAGAACCTTGATCTCAAAAAACCTTCATTTAGGCCCTCAAAATGGCCCCTGAAGTTAAAACCTGCTAAAAATAGTAAATTGCCAAAATTGCCAGAAAACTGTTTTGAGCCAGTCGGAAAAGGTGGGTGGCCACAGATATCCACCTA
>ML780212.1:926499-950073 GCA_009831015.1 Picea engelmannii
TCGATGCACCGCCAGTCGGAATCCGTTGAAGAATCTGGGCAAAGTTGTCCATCATCGCGTTCCTTTGTTTCTCGAGGGCCTCCTCGAGCAACATTTTGATAGGATCTCCTGCTCCCTCATATTTCTTTTCTTCCCCCATGGGAGGTCTTCGGGGTTTTCGAGGCTGATCTTGCAAAGGTTCAACTAGATCGAGCCCCAACTCCTTATACCCCGATCTCGTTGGGGACATGCAAAGAAGGATTGAGAATGAGAAGACCGCTCTGATACCACTGATCCAGATTTATGTAGGAACACAATGAAATACATAAATACACATAAACACAGAGATGCAGCGGAAATAAGACTTCATTTCATTAATAACAAATGACTGAAATATGCTTACAGACAGAATGGAAATAAACTAGCTAGGGTGCTGGCAGCTTATCTCTGAGAAGAGATGTGGCTGCTACTCGCATCCGTGAGAAGATGATTACAATGAAACTCTAGAGGCCTTTTTACAATAGAAGAGAATGCCAAAATTCATATACATCCAAAAACCTAACCCTAGGAGATGAAGCGCCAAAAGTCATGTGGGCCCCGTTTAGGTAAGTTAGTACATCAACTTCTCGGGGTCGTAACTTTTGCATACGATCTCCGTTTTAGGCGTGTGATAGCTCATTGGAAAGGTATCGTCGAGGAGATTCATTTTGGGGGATCAATAATTCCTCCGGTTATCATTGAGAACCTCGATCTCAAAAAACATTCATTTAGGCCCTCAAAATGGCCCCTGAAGTTAAAACCTGCTAAAAATAGTAAATTGCCAAAATTGCCAGAAAACTGTTTTGAGCTAGTCGGAAAAGGTGGGTGGCCACCGATATCCACCTGGATCAGTCCGCCAAATTGGGGACACCTCCCAATATTGGAGGGAGGCTTCTCATGCATCTAGAATGAAGGGGATGCTATGGTTCCGATATGATTCTTGACTATATGTAAATGTGTGCAAGTGGTGGTGAGAAGAAAATAAATGAACAAATGCTTTGCAAACTATCTCAACAATGTATTTTAAAATTGTATGTATTCAAATGGTAGCTATCATACATAAAGAAAGTAACAATGTGAGATGGTTGATGGTTTTATCTGCATGGCAGAATAAAATAAAATGCATGTGTCCTAATAGGCCTATCGTCCTTCCTGTCAAAAAATCATTGGGCCTTCCAAAAGAACTCAACAATGGGACACGAATCCATAGAAAGAGGAGTTAATGAAAATATGAATAATCAGTTATAATGAGGGGTGAAGGGGGCATATCCCGAAAGGACTGGAAATATTTCCAAACAGTCATTCAAAATATGATTAAGGTGCAATTGCAACCCACAATCGCCACCTGGATAGATAAAACCTAGATTTGGCCATTAAGTTACCTCGATCAATCATGACATTTAGATTTTCAGCCTTAGAAATGGGTCACGAGATGGCTTCTTTCCAAGGCTTGGTGATCCAAGGAAGCATGCACACAACAAATGGACCTCGACCTTTGACCCTTCATGGGTGTCTCCCTGCCTTATGGTGTATAAATGTTGTCATGTTTTCTCTTTAATGTTTGTGCCATCATGTATGTTCTTTAATTATTTTCATGCCCTCTATGCATATCTTTGTCGTAATTCAATCCTCCTTCCTGTGCACAATTCCTTCCTCTTTCTACATCTATGCAACATTTTTTGGTTTATCTCCTTACTATTTTAAATTCTTGAACAATAACTTATGCATAACTTCAACCTTTTGTCCCGGTGAGAGAACCATTTGTTGGCACGCAGTGGGAAGACCCGAGGTTCAACATGAAACCACCAACAAAACCCTTAAGATACCAACCCTTTCGGCATCACTTGGAAGCAGGTGAAGTCTCACCAAAGGTATCTATGGGACTACAAGAACCAATTTTATACAGTCATGAAGGGAAGGGAGGCATTCATTCTAGCCATTTGACTTAACATCCATTCATTATACCATTCATTATATCCGCAAAACCATAACAACATATAACAGATTCAGATTACCCAACATACATTAAGTGTGTGCAATAAACATAAAAATAAACAAACACATCAAATCATATCACAGAGACACCATATTTTAACATATTTCATCCAATATGGGATACATCTACAACAACAAGATTCTTATATTATATTCAGCATCATATATTACAAAAGGTGAGCATTGCGTTCATACATAATTTCTCAGTTATACCCAAAATTCCCTTGACATTAGTGCATATAGTGCACCCTTATCTCATTCTCTCCTTCCATAGTCCCCTTCTATGTTCTTCATATCTCGCATACTACCCACTTAGCTCATAATCAACACAAAAATACCTAAAGACATCGTGACTTCAAAAGATACTAAAACACTATGACTCTCACATATGTATACATTGACACTAGCGATTAGCCTGTTACAAAATGGAACAAAATGCCTAACTAACTTCCTCCTTTTGCGTGCACTGACCCATTAAAAAGGGATAAATTCCTTCCTTTCTTTCACATGCATTTATCCTTATTCGAATTGTCAAGCAATTTTCTCTTGCGTGATTCTCAAACTAGTCCCAAAATGTCCTACTCCAACAACCTCCACTAGATTACTACAAGACAATCACTTTGATGTTGTGTCTAACTTTGGTACACATGCTCCATTTTTCAGTCCTTGAACTAGACATTCAAACTCTGTTCTTTTTTTAAATGGGACGTTGACCTCCAATTTGATCGGTCAACCAATTTTTGTTTTGACTAGTTTTCCATCTCCTATATCTGAAAATATTATCACTTATGGTCAACCTTTTATACTGAAAAATAGTTCACCCCTTTTTTGTCTACCCAGATGGAATGCCAATACAATTGAAGTCATTTATCTTGATTTCAATGATGTTTCCTCAGGCTAACAAACTCACAGTCAGAAGCAACATGCCAATGTTGCTTTGATGACTCGTGTGCTTGAAACCACTGATCTTGTTACCTACATAGATTCCCAAGGACAACCTAAATGGGAGAAGGTATGCAGACAAAAATGGATTCTTTGTTGAAGAATCAAAATTTGTGTTTATTTTCTTGGCCTCATGGGAAGAAACATGTGAAGGGTCGATGGGTCAACAAGACCAAATTTACTTGTGAAGGTGTTATTGAGTGTCATGAAGATCGCTTGATTGTGAAGTGATTTTCTCAATAAGAAGGAATCAACTACACTAAAACCTTTGCCCCTGTTGCAAATATGAACTCTATCCGTCTGATTCTTTCCTTTGATGTTTGTTTAGGACAACAAATCCACCAGATGGATGTGAAGAGTGCATTTCTTCATGGTGAGCTATATGAAAAAAAAATCATGGAACAACCTCCTATTTTTGTGACAATTATAACCAAGTGTGTTGACTTTAGAAGTCTCTTTATTGTTTGAATAAACCTCCTAGATCTTCGTATGCTAAGATTGACAATTTCATTCTTTGACTTGGTTTCAAACGTTATGAATTTGATCACAATTTATATGTACTCCATACTCATGGAAACACTTTGATTATTTTTGTATATGTTGATAACCTTGTGATAATTGGAAATAACATTGATCTCATTCTTATATTGAAGAAACAACTTGTTGATTCCTTTGACATGACAGATCTTGGTATTCTGCATTATTTTTTAGGTTTTCAAGTTTTCCACAGTTTGATGGTTTTTCTATTTCTCATTTTAATCATGTAATAAATATTTTCACATGTTTCAAGATGGTAGATTGTAAGCCCTGTTCTACTCCTTTTCAATCTGGAGTTAAACCAAGAAAAACATGTCAAACTCCCAAAGTGTGTAACATCCCCGACCGTCACCCCACTGGCCGGACAAACACTACTGCACGAAACAACATTCTCATACTTACGTAATATGAATTTAAATGAAGTTAAATGGCTTAACAGAGTAACATGTAATTACTTCCATCATACAGAATTAATGAAATCAACAGTAAGCATCATCACAATGAAATGAATGATAATATAGTAAGTATCACAGACTAACATCACATATAAATTAAGTACAACATTAATACTTATCTTTGAAACTGTAGTAACTCCACCTACCACGTGCAGAACTTCCACGAACCTCCTAGCTTTAGACCATGTTGCTCATCACTCTCAGTAGTGGGTCACCCCCGAGCTAGGACCAAGCTCCACCCAAGGTAAGGGAATCTTAAACTAGGTTGAGGTTACAAGGAAACTACACAAAATAACTGGAAGGATTCTTCCCAGGATGCCTTCTTACACCCACTACTCATGGACTCTCATTCCCCACATGTATGTTCCTCTTGGGAGTATACACCTTCACGGGAACAGTCCATTAGTGCTTCACCTCCCTCTCTGGGCCTCAGAAACAAGCTGGATCAGGAAGTCTCAGAGCTCCGTAGCTGGTGCTGGACTCTCTCTAGGAGAAAACCACTTCCCAACAGACCCTTCACCTGGAAAGAGTTGCTCATAGGCTTGACATCCTACCTCTTCAACCACAGGCCTAACCACCCGACTCTTCAACCAACTTCCACTTCAATTCCTGCAAGGTGAGGATAATAGCAACAACAATAACAATTTGGTTAACTCACGTGTGACACAAGCAACAAGAATTTGGGTATGGACATCCAAAAACGGCAACAGACCACACTAAGACACAACATGGTTCAGGCCATATCCAGGATGTTTCGTCTTCACAATAAAACAACACAGGTTGGCTTCATGGTTTTCTGTTTTCAGAGATGCATGAGGTTATGCAAAGGTCGATCCCAGAGCTCATCAAAATTCACGGAGAATGGAAAATGGATAGCGAACAATCTTCCCATGAGGGTTTCCTTCACTGTTCATGGGTATGCAGAGGCAGACACATAGGCAAAATGGTTCAGACGCCCCAGATCACCGCGAACTCAGGCGGAGGATGACAGAATGAGGAGCGCACCCCCTCCACGGATGACTTTTGCAGCTTTTAATTTCATGTGCATGGACCGACACATGTCTCTCATGAAGTTGCATGCACTCCATCAGCATGTGTTCCTCTCTAGGAACTTAGGACAACACTCAAAATTGTCCACCTTAGTTTTAAAGAAATAATAATAATAAATTATTGTCCCTTTCTAGAGGTAAGTCCCCTAGATTATCCCCTAGGCCCAACACTTAGCCTTTCTTTCCACTTTTCATCCCCCATTCCCTTACCCACTCTGTGGAAGCTTAGTCCCTCATCACTCATTCATCGTGGTTGGTCTGCACGCAGCGGTGTTCATATTTTTATTAACGTTTTGCATAATTACATATACAAAAACAGGCTCATGGCCTTAACACTTCGGCTCTCCAGCCTAATAAACTCACAAGCCTTACCAGCTTATCAATAATCGGCTCACCAGCCTACAAAACATGATTTACAATTCATAAACATGATTACAACATGGCTCATCCTTGTCGATATTACAATCCCATCCACTTATTTTTGCACTGTCCGCAGTGCAACTTTCACACAACATCAACAAGATTTCCAAAATCTTCAAAAAGATGCGGGTATTCTTCCCACATAGAATCCTCATGCTCCCATGTCACATCCTCAGGACCGTACTAGGTCCACGTGGATCTTTACAATCCCTATAATTCAATTCCAGGGCTGTTTTCTTTTCCTGTCCAATATGCGCACATGATGCACTTGCAGGATACCTTCTTGCTCCACCTGAATCACATTCCAATCGATAACATGATTAGCATCATGTATATATTTCTTAAGCAATGAAACATGAAACACATTATGTACAGTCATGGATGCAGGTAATGCAAGCATATATGCAACTGGCCCACAAAATCTGGCTGCCAACTTGGCACAATTTCCCAGCTTCATGGAACTTCTATTAGCTTTTTCTTTCAGTAAAACATGATCACCCATTTTGAATTCTCTATGGGTTCTGTGTTTGTCAGCATAACTTTTCTACCTGTCTTGGGCAACTTTTAAATTTTGCTTAATTTTAAGCATTTTCTCTTCCATTTCCTTGAGGAACTTTGGCCCAATTATTGCCTTGTCAACTGGATTATCCCAGCTTACTGGAGTATTGCAATTTCTTCCATAAAGTGATTCAAATGGGCTTATCTTCAATGATGCTTGATACCCATTGTTGTAAGCGAATTCTACTAAGTGTAGGTAGTCTTCCCATTTTGATGGTTTGTCCATAACATACATTCTCAGTATGTCTTCTATCACTCTATTCACCCTCTTTGTCTATCCATCGGACTCAAGATGATAAACTGTACTAAAGTTCAGATTCGTTCTGAATCCTTTGAACAATCCTTTCCAAAAATTCAAGGTGAATTTTGGGTCTCTATCAGACACAATTGTTTTAGGAATTATGTGCAATAGTGCCACTTCCTTCACCAAAATATCAGCAACATCTGTTGCCTTGTGAGTAGTTTTCAGTGGAATAAAATGGGCATCTTTTGTAAGCTTGTCCACCACTACCATGATCGAATCATGCAGCTTGCTTGTTCTGGGCAATCCTGTAATAAAATCCATTGTCATCACTTCCCACTTCCATTCAGGAATGGGCAAAGGTTGTAGCAACCCTACTAGGTGCCTGTGCTCATCTTTAACCTTTTGGCATTCCATACATCTGGTGATATATTCAATGATCTCTTTCTTCATACCTGGCCAAAAGTAATGGCTCCTGATTGCTGCCATAGTCTTCTGATATCCAAGGTGCCCAGCATAATTCACGTTATGCATTTCTCTTAGAATCACAAGTTTCAAACCCTGGACATTGGGTATATACACTATGTTTTTGTATAGAAGTATTCCATCATCTTCCAAGGTGTAATTTTCCTCTTTCTGTGGTCTCTCACTCTGTTGTAGCTTTGCTACCAAGTCTCTGTACTGCAAATTTGCATTTCCAGCTTCCAAAATTCTATCCTTAATATCAATCCTATACATATTAATGGCTGAAGCATGTAAGTTGTGCACCTTTCTGCTGAGTGCATTGGCCACCTTGTTTTCCTTCCCTTTGATATGCTTGATATCAAAGTCGTATTCACACAGAAACTCTAGCCACCTACTATGCCTGACATTTAAGGTAGGTTGGTCAAACAAGTATTTCAGACCGTTGTGGTCTATTCTCAATTCAAATCTCCTTCCCATGAGGTAATGTCTCCATTTCCTCAGAGCGTGAACGATTGTTGCCAACTCCAAATCGTGAGTGGCATAATATTTTTCATGCTCTTTCATATTTCTGGACTCATAACAGATTACGAATCCATTTTGACTGATAACTCCTCCCAACCCTTCTTTACATGCATATATGCACACCATGAAATCCATATTTGGATTTGCAATCCTCAAGATTGGAGCATTGGTTAACAACTGCTTCAATCGCTGGAAACTTTTCTCACACTCTTCAGTCCACTGAAACGTTTTCTCCTTCCTTTTCAAAAAAATGATAGGGTGAGCTATCTTTGAGAACCCTGCGATAAACCTTCTGTAATAGCCCGCTAGACCCATAAAGGATCTAACTTCCGCCACATTCCTTGGCGTTGACCATTCTCTGATGGCCTCAACCTTCTCAAGATCCACGATGATCCCTTCTTTTGAAATAATGTGCCCCAAGTAATGGATCTGCCTTTGATAAAACGAGCATTTGTTCAACTTGGCATACAGCTGGTGTTCTCTCAACACTTGCAGCACCATCCTCAGGTGTTGTTCATGCTCTTCCTCTGACTTGGAATACACCAGAATGTCATCCAGGAAGACTATGACAAACTTGTCTAGATAGTCCCTGAATACACCATTCATCAAGCACATAAAAACAATAGGTGCGTTCGACAGCCCAAACGGTACCACTGTGAACTTGTAATGACCATACCTTTCTCTAAAGGCAGTCTTCCTGATGTCTTCATCCTTTATTATTACCTGGTGATATCTCGATATGAGATCTATCTTCAAAAATATTTTTGCACCTTTCAACTGATCGAAAAGATCGTCGATCCTTGACAGAGGATACTTGTTCTTGACAGTTACTTTATTCAACTGTCTGAAATCAATGCATAGCCTCAACGTCCCGTCCTTCTTCTTCACAAACAGGACCGGGGAACCCCAAGGTGACATGCTTGGGCGAATGTACCCCTTCTTTAGAAGCTCTTCAAGCTGCCATTGCATCTCTTTCATCTTTGGCGTACTCATTCTATAAGGAGCTTTCGATGCCGGGGCTGCTCCAGGCATCAAATTTATAGAGAAATCGATATCTCTCTTCAGAGGTAGTCCAGATACCTCTTGAAATACGTCTTCAAACTCTGTTAGTACCACATGGTCTCCAATCTTTGAGACTTCATCTCTGGATGCTTCCTCCACATGGAATGCAAACAATTGACAGCCTTTCATGTAGCACCTTTTCAGCTAAATTGCTGAGATTTCTCTAACAACCACAACTCTGGGAATTCCTTGGACTGTTTTTTGATTCCCCCCCTCATCCAGGAAAGTAAATTCCTTGTTACGACAATCAAGGAGGGCATGGTGATGGTCCAACCAGTCCATCCCAATTAAAAATTCATAAGAGCCTAAAGGAAGAATATTCAATTCAACCTTTGTGCTCAATCCCTTCATGTCCACATGACAGTACTTAACCAACTCAATGACTTTCCTCTTGGTTCCTATAGCCAACTGCACTAACCAAGACTTTTATGTTTGCTTCTTGATAAATGCAAACTTTACACCACCCTAGGATCTACATAACTATGGCTAGCCCCTGAATCAATTAAAATAATAAATGGTTGGTTGTTAATCATATCTTCCACTTCAATCATGTGCGACTGAAACTCATCTTGCTTGTTGTCCAGGGCTGCATAGATCCTTGGCATTCTACTGCCCATGTCCTCCACTATTTCATCTTGTTGAACATTATGGATAGCTCTTGCTTTGCCATTTTTATGGGGACAATATCTGTACTTGTGGTTCTCTTTACAGCCCCAACACTGAATGGGCATCTGTCTCGGCCTTTGTTCCCCCACTTCAACTATTCTCATCTCTCTAAACGATGGCTATCCTTGAGGACTATTTCTAAAAAAGGGAGGTTTGTTTCCCTTTTGCCTTTGTTCTTTCTTAAACTTCTTGTGGTCATCTCAAGCCTTCCGAAAGGTAGGCTTTTCTTTTTGCTGTTCATATAAGCATTTATCTATTTTTATTGTTTCTTCCATAGTCTTAGGATCATCATACTAAATCTTGTCACCAATGGGAGGTGGCAGTCCACTCAGATACCTCTGAATCTTGACAACCTCATCTTTGATGAATGGAACATACTTTAGTAATTCCAAAAACCTTCGTTCGTATTCATCAATGGTCATGCTGCCCAACTTGAGTTCGAAGAACTCCTTCATCTTTTTGTCATAGTATCTTTTAGTCAGGTATTTCCTCTCAAAATACCTCTTGAATTCCTTCGAAGCGATATCTTTCTCTCTAATGTGTTGCACCTGGACAAGTTGATCCCGCCACATGGATGCTTTTCCTTTTAGTTGATACATTGCAATTATTCCTTCCGCATGAGAGGAATAATTCTTCAATTGGAAATATTTCCTCATGCCAAGCAACCATGTTTCATCATATTCCTCCTTCTTATGTTCTCCATCAAACGTAGGAGGCTTAATCTTGTTCATCTCCCCTTTCAATTCATCTACTCCAGTTCTTCGGTGTTTTCTGGTAGGGGATGGGATTGAACTACTATGTGATTCCTTACCGAAATGCTTTGGGGAGAGACAATGATGTCTGCTACCACTCCTCGATCTTCTTTTTCTCTCAAGGGTCCTGCAACTCCCTATTTTTCTTATGTCACTCTCCTTTTCCAATTTCATTTCTATTCTTTCCAGGCTCTTCAACATCTTTAAGTTGAATTCGCCCTGCTGATTCCTAACCCTCATGAGCTTTCAACTGTCGGCTCGGCGAGCCTGGGCATCTTTCTGCAATATTTCAATGATTTTCATCATATGCCCTTCCTTATCCAATTCTCTTTCGGGCACATTGGAGTTCTATCCTTCGACACCCAAGTTGACATCCCTTCCTTCTCTTTCATTCTTTGAATTGGAGGCAATCCACACCTCTTCCATTTCTATACTCGACGTCGATTCACAAATGTCCCGATACTCGTTGAAATCTGCACACACAATGTGCAGTCAACCGAAGTTTGCCAGGCCTTAAATCCTTAATAAAACTACAACATTCATAAACCAACGCGAATAAGAAAACATTTCGATTCCACAAATTTTCTGAGATCTGTTTGGCTTTGCAATTTCCAGGTGAAAGCCCCTATTTTCTTAGTCCCCAATCCATGTGTCCATGGGCCGTGATCAAACGCTAAACTACTAGGTGCTCCAAGGCTCTCCAAACAAAACTTCGGGTTTTGGGATTTCGGGGCTTCGGGGTTTTGGTCCCGGAGGTTCTCACACTCGCTTCCCTCTCCAACTTATGACTCCCAAACTTTCAACCTCTCTCCCCCTGGGCCCACAGCATAGCTGTCGCCAACCAAGGTAGTGACACATGGTGTCCTTAAGAAGGTCCACATCACTTCCGACGACATCATAGGGTCCCACCACTTTCACTTTTCATTTTGGAGTTTTGGGCATCGGGATTTCGTGCATCCAAACATTTTGAACTTCCATTTGCCAAAATTCTAAAATTACAGTCTATTCATCTACTTGATCCAACGTTCAATCTCCTCTCCTACGATCTATGGTGTAGATCGTTTCAGGATTTTGGGGTTTCAGGTTTTGGAGGTGTTCACCTCTCCTCACTTCCCATCTCCCGACTTTGTGAAATCCAAAAGGTTCTCGCGATTAACTTGAGCATGACTCCACAAGATCTAATGGTCGAGCCCTCCTCCCAGATCTACGATGTAGATCTTCTTGGGTTTTCAGGTTTCTGTGTCTCAGCGCTCCCCTCTTTTTCCTGACAACCAAACTCCCGAAAGGATTCTCGGATGTCCTTCCGGCACCTTCTATGGATTTAACGGTCATAAGGGATCTCCTTTCCTCCCGATCAGATACAATGGCTCCAACACTTCATGCGTTGAGCTCTCTCTCTCCCTATGGCCATATACCACACCGACTGCAGGTTCTATAATACGGCTACACCTCATGAGCTTTGTAACACAACCAAGTGACTCCTTGGCACTCAGGAACATTCAAATGTCCAAAAATCGGTTCTTCCAAACACGATTCCCACCTGAACTTCAAGTCCAATGACCACTTATCCAACCCATTCAGGTTCATTGTTGTAATCCACGCTCTGATACCATATTGTAACGTCCCCAACCGTCATCCCACTAGCCAGGCAAACGCTACTGCGCAAAACAACATTCTCATACTTATGTAATATGCATTTAAATGAAGCTAAATGGCTTAACAGAGTAACATGTAATTATTGCCATCATACAAAATTAGGGAAATCAACAGTAAGCATAATCACAACGAAATGCATGATAATATAGTAAGTATTACAGACTAACATCACATATAAATTAAGTACAACATTAATACTTATCTTTGAAGTTGTAGTAACTCCACCTACCACATGCAGACCTTCCACGAACCTCCCAGCCTTAAACCACGCTGCTTATCACTCTCAGTAGTGGGTCACCCCCGAGATGGGACCAAGCTCCACCCAAGGTAAGGGAATCCTAAACTAGGCTGAGGTTACAGGGAAACTACACAAAATAACCGGAAGGATTCTTCCCAAGATGCCTTCTTACACCCACTACTCACAGACTCCCATTCCTCACATGTTTGTTCCGCCTGGGAGTATACACCTTCACAAGCACAGTCCATCAGTGCTTCACCTCCCTATCTGGTCCTCGACAATAGGCCGAATCAGGAAGTCTCAGAGCTCCATAGCTGGTGTTGGACTCTCTCTAGGAGAAAACCACTTCCCAATAGACCCTTCACCTGGAAAGCGCTGCTCACATGCCTAACAACCTGCCTATTCAACCACGGGCCTAACCACCCGACTCTTCCACCAGCTTCCACTTCAATTCCTGCAAGGTGAGGATAACAACAACAATAATAACAATTTGGTTAACTCACAGGTGAGAACATGAACAAGAATTTGGGTATGGACATCCAAAAACGGTAACAGACCACACCAAGACACAACATGGTTCAGGCCATATCCAAGATGTTTCGTCTTCAAAATAAAACAACACAGGTTGGGTTCACGGTTTTCTGTTTTCAGAGATGTGTGAGGTTATGCAAAGGTCGATCCCATAGCTCAACAAAATTCACGAAGAATGGAAAATGGATAGTGAACAATCTTCCCGTGAGGGTTTCCTTCATTGTGCGCGGGTATGCAGAGGCAGACGCATAGGCAAAATGGTTCAGATGCCCCAGATCCCTATGAACTCAGGCGGAGGATGACAGAATGAGGAGCACACCCCCTCCACGACTGACTTCTGCAGCTTTTAACTATATGTGCCTGGGCCGACACATGTCACCCATGAAGCTGCATGCACTCCATCATCATGCATTCCTCTCCAGGAACTTAGGACAACACTCAAAATTGTCCACCTTAGTTTTAAAGAAATAATAATAATAAATTATTATCCCTTTCTAGAGGTAAGCCCCATAGATTAGCCCCTAGGCCCAACACTTAGCCTTTCTTTCCACCTTTCAGCCCCCATTCCCTTACCCACTCTGTGGAAGCTTAGTCCCCCATCACTCATTCATCGTGGTCGGTCTGCACACAACGATGTTCATATTTTTATTAACGTTTTGCATAATTACATATACAAAAACAGGCTCCTGGCCTTAACACTTAGGCTCTCCGGGCTAATAAACTCATAAGCCTTACCAACTTATCAATACTTGGCTCACCAGCCTACAAAACATGATTTACAATTCCTAAACATGATTACAACAGGGCTCGTCCTTGGGGATATTACAAAGTCGATGCTACACTCTATGGACAACTGGTTGACAATATAATTTATGTTACTCACAATCGACCTGACATTTCCTTTGTTGTTAGTGTGGTTTCTCATTTTATGCAGCATCCCAGAGATAACCACTAGAAAGAATTCAGAAGGATTGTTTGTTATCTCAAAGGTACCACTCATCTTGGTATCAAATATTGTCGAAGTTTAGATTCATTGGTCGGCTTCACCGACTCCGACTAGGCAGGAAACAACGATGATCAGAAGTCCAATTCTGGCTATGTGTTTCACTTCAGCACTAGACCATTAGTTTGTTCATGCAAGAAACAAAAGATAGTCTCTTTATTGACTACATAAGCAGAGTATCATGGTGTTGTTCATGCAAGTACAAAGGTATTGTGGATTCACCAATTCTTGGGTGAACTTGTTTCCTATACAGACCTCAACCACACTTTACTGTGACAATTAAAGCTCCATTCAAGTTGTTGACAACCCTGTTGCATACAATAAGATGAAACATGTTGAGCTTCATGCTCATTAATTGAGATAGTTGGTTCATGAGAATGTTGTCTCTCTTGTTTATTGCAAAGAAGATGATCATATTGTTGATATATTTTTACAAACCCTTTGTTCTAAGCTAATTTTATCAAGCTCCATTTGATGCTTGAGATTTAGGAAGCTGCAATTATGGGGGGGGGGGGTTTGTTGACTTAATTTCACCTCTTGAATCTCCAGAGTTATGTGTTGATAGGGGGGTGTTGGAACCTTGGGTTCTGGTGGTTCATCACAATTATCCTAGAATAAATTAGTTGGTCAGTCGACCAACAAATGGAAACAATCGGTTGGGCGATCGATCGAATATCTGCATCAGTTGGTCAAGTAGTCGACAAGACTTCAAGTCGAAAAATCAAAGACATCTAGTTGGTGGATTGACCAACCGAGAAATCGACTACAAGTTGGACTCATGGATGGTTGGGTCAAGCATCCTTGTCGAGATGACAAGAAAGCGAGGATTTGATGGAGTCAACTCTAACCACCGATGGTTGTATGTGGACAAGATCCTTTTGATTCCAAAGAAGTTGGTTAGATTATGAGGCTATAAATAGTAGACCCGATGGGTCATTATCAATTAGAAAAAGTGTGTTGTACACTAATACTGAACATGGTCTCTGCGTTTAATATGCACTGTGATGTTTTGATCACAATGCAATGTGCTTAAGTGTTGTAACAATGTCTTTAGCCACCACCTGTTCTCTTTTAAAGTTATTCCTCTTCGATTATCTAAAGTTTTGTTTATCTATTTTGTATCAGGCTACACCCAATCCCCAACAACAACTCATGCTCAAAATCCTCCCACCCTCTTCTTAGACAATTCTATCTAGAACTTCCCTCATGTTGAAACCATCATCCACTTTAAAGTCTTAGCAATAGGATCAACTCATTCCAATACGACTCTAAGTTATATCAATGAGCTTGCAATCAAAGTCACAAAACAAAATCACTCACATCAACATTGGTTGAAGACAACCTCTTCAAAAATAAAGTGTACTTTTTTTTATTTTTTTATGTATATTTATTTGATTAACAAAGTTTTAAAAATTTCAACATACACTTTTTTTTTTCCAACAAAACAATAAGCACTTCCTTGCATTTTGCTAAATGAACCCATCAAACTTGTAATACACAATGTATATGGGAATTCCCTTAATTTCTTTAATTTAGTAATTATTTTATATAATTATATGATAAAATAAATTTTTATTAGACCTTTATGCACATTGAAAATTAATTTGCATGGAATAGTGCTCTTTCCCATACCCTTGGATTTGTGGGTTTTTAAACCCTAACCCTACATCGTATGCTTGCAAGGTGTACCTCCAGGTCAGGCTATAACACTCACGTTATATGCACACCATGCCAACGTTATAGTGCCACATAGACATAAACCATGTCAAAGGTGATCGTACAACCATTAATTAATTAAGAACCTGCAAATGCAGCATACAGCATGCAAGGGGACAAGATTTATCCTCACCCCAAAATAATATATCCTTTTTATGCTCATGCAAAGTCTTTCGAAATTTACCCTCCACTCAAGTATAATAATATATCATTTTCTATGTCCATGAAATAATATATCATTTTCTATGTCCATGAAATTTACTCAATGGTTTATATATATATTCAGGTATATAATCAACAATTTATAATGCAGAAAGTTTAGCTTTTATTGCATTCAAATTTAATTCTTTGGATTTGGGTGATGCTATAATGTTAAACTAGCACAGCCTAACTGGGTGAAGGCTTAAAGGTTTATAAAAGGCTTAAAGGTTTATAGCTGGTAAAACTTCAGTAAAGTTAGCAGAAGGTAGCAGAAATGTAAATCTAGTATTATAAAATGATAAAAAGTTAATAGTGGAGTAAATTTGTAATTTTAATTAAGTTTGTTAATCATTTGAATGTGCCAATTAGATAGTTACACAATAATTTTTTAATCATATTAAGTAAATGTTAAAAAGTAAAAGTTATAAACATGAAATCTGGTTCATGATTTGGAAGGACTACTAAAAAATTAATAACCCTACTATTAAAATTTATGGTTAAAAAATCATTAAATATACTCATTATCAATAAATATACACCTTTGAAAATAATTATATTATATTATACATGCATGGAATGTGAAAAACATACATATAACTGTGCCTGTGCCTGCGCTACAATAGCCTACAATACAAAAGGAAAATTGGTTCCTGACATATATCATTAATTATTTTAATCGATCCCTCACTGAAAATTAAAGTGATTTGATTAGAGATAATATTCCGTCTGCTCTTCTGTGGTCCTTAGATTTACATTTTAATATCAGCAAAAGCTTAACACGATGAAGTTGGCAAATCAGAGGAAGTGGGGACAAATTAGAAGTTTCTCTCACAATTTCGGTGCTCGATTTCTGACAGTGCCCGCGTAAAGTCAAGCAGCTCATCGTTTTGCCATAGGGCAACCAGACAAATCAGTAGCCTGTACCAGATGAGCGGCCTACGCACACCTGAGAGGGTTTGTTTTTATATTCTATAACGAATTCTGTTGAGAGAGCCTACAGTTTTTGCAATATAAAAAATACTGAGCGGGCCAAGGCCCCGCTCTAAATTGGATAGAGACAATACAAGATGAGAATCGGTGGACGGGCAAGCGTGAGAATAAAAGAAAAAGTCACTCAGGCTGTATGCATGTCTACAATTATGCTCATTCTAGCTTTTGAGAGGAGATGCTTGGATTCCACTGTACAGATTGTTCTCTGGATTTTATCTTGCAAGTGCTTTTATTCCATGAGAATCAATATCACATCATTGAAGTATGGACAGGTTATGGTTTGATCAGGCCTGTATATATCACAAATTCCCACTAGAAGTCTCTGCAACCACGAATATATCGTCACCATCAGCAGTTCAATCCAACGATTTACTGGATCTCGTTTGGTTCTACGTCGAGAGCAGGTTTATATAAGAAGAACTGGCCTTCCATTATCTCAGCAACACTAGTAGAACAGCCGAGGCTTTAGCCAACATGAGGAAGAAGGAGACCAAGGTCTGTATCTTCATTTTCTGTATTTTCACATCATGGGCTCTGGTCAATTTTCAGCTTTCTGCAGTTTGTGCAGCACAAGAGAGGCAAATACAAATACTCCTGAGGATGAAAGAGTCTCTGGAGGATCCCACAAATGCACTGGGGGATTGGGATGGGTCCGATGATTCTCCATGTAAATGGAGAGGGATTAGTTGTAACGGTGAAGGTTCTGTGACTCGTATAGATCTCCATGGAAGTTCTCTGAGTGGTCGTATTCTTCCTGATCTCTGCAATCTCGAGAGCCTGACAACCTTCGAGGTAGATCAAAATTCCTTTTACGGGAATTTCCCCCCCGAATTTTCGAATTGCAGTCGGTTGGAACAATTGAATCTGGGCCACAATTCTCTGAACGGATCGTTGCCCGACCTTTCAGAATTGAAGGCTCTGAAATACCTGGACCTGTCTAACAATAGATTCTCGGGAGAGTTTCCCGTTTCTGTGGGGAATTTGACAAATCTTGAGTCGCTTAGCCTCGGTTTTAATATGTTCAATCGACGAACTGTTCCAGAGGAGCTCATGCGACTGAAGAGACTCAATTGGCTGTATCTAACAAGCTGCAATTTTAGCGGGTCCATTCCAGCTTCTCTGAGCAATCTTTCGGAGCTGGGCAACCTGGAAATCTCGATGAATTCCTTGACCGGAAGGATTCCCAAAGAGCTCGGGAGCCTCAAGAAGCTATATCAGCTGGAGCTCTACATGAACCTTTTATCGGGAGAGATTCCTCCAGAGCTTGGAAATTTAACGTCCTTAAGAGACTTTGATGCTTCCAGAAATTGCCTGAGTGGGAGAATTCCGGAAGACTTTGGGAAGCTGAAAAAATTACATTTCATACAATTATATGAAAATAATCTCTCGGGGGCGATACCTGAAGGATTTGGTGAGTTCAGGAATTTAGTTGGTATTTCTATGTACCAGAACTCTCTCACAGGGCCCTTGCCTCCAAAGCTGGGATCTATGTCTGAATTCAACATGATTGATGTCTCACAGAACAAGCTCAGTGGCCCTCTTCCGACAAATTTGTGCAGTGGAGGCAATCTTCAGTATATTCTTGTCCTCGATAATGAGCTTACAGGCCAAGTCCCTGAGTCGTATGGAGACTGTAAGAGTATGCTGCGTTTTCGTGTGAATAAGAATAAACTGAGGGGGAGAATTCCAAAGGGAATATGGGAGTTCCCACATGTTTCGATACTGGATCTCAGCTTCAACGCTTTTGAAGGGGAGATAGCTCCTGCGATTGGAAATGCGAGGAATTTGTCTGAGTTATATCTGCAGAGAAATGGGTTTTCTGGAAACTTGCCAGCAGAGATTGGGGAGGCTTCGCAGTTGATAAAAATTGATGTTAGCGGCAACAGGTTAACGGGAGCTGTACCTTCTGAGATTGGGAAATTAAGCTTGTTGAATAGTCTGCTTTTGCAGGAAAATAATTTTTCAGGACCCATACCAGGTCAGATTGAACGCTGTAAGTTTCTGTCTTACATTAATCTTGCATATAATGAGCTCACAGGACAGATTCCTCCCGTCCTCGGTTCTATGGAAGTCCTTAATTCTCTGAATCTTTCGAACAATATGCTTTCTGGACAAATACCGAATAGCCTGGCTTCTCTGAAGCTCAGTTCTATTGATTTCTCAAGGAATTCATTAACAGGACCAGTGCCGATTGAGCTCATCAGAGATACCAGCAACGGAAGCTTTTCTGGAAACCCTGGCCTGTGTGGTCAAGGCTTAGAATCTCTGCAGCCTTGCAATCCTCATAAAGGATATGATTATCAGGAGAGATGGGTCACTGGATGGATTGTTAGTGGGACTGTATTTACATTCTTGATCATCGCCATGCTCATCAGAGCATGCAGGTTGCATCGGCGAGATACTAATAAAGTGAACAGCCGAATTTTTTGGGAGATGAAATCCTTCCACAAGCTCAACTTCGATGAGCATGAAGTTCTGGAATCCATGGACGAGGAGCACATTATCGGTCACGGTGGCTCCGGCACAGTGTACCGAATCCAGCTAAGCAATGGTGAGTCTGTTGCCGTAAAAAAGCTCTGGACTTGCAAAAATGGCCGCCATGGTGGACAGGGCCCAATAGACCGAGAATTGAAGGCAGAGGTTGAGACGTTGGGAACGATCCGGCACAAGAATATTGTCAAACTCTACTGCTATTTCTCAAACGGGGATTCAAATATGCTGGTGTACGAGTACATGCCCAACGGGAATTTGTGGGAATCCCTGCACGGAGGCAATATGGGGACGAATCTCGATTGGCCTACTCGTTACAAGATAGCTTTAGGTGTGGCGAACGGGCTGGCTTATCTCCATCACGATTGCCAGCCAGGTATCATTCACAGAGATGTCAAGTCCACCAATATCTTGTTGGATTCAGATTATCAGGCTCGTGTTGCAGATTTTGGTTTTGCTAAGATTCTTCAAGCCTGCCCCAGAGGTGATTCATCGATTGGTATTGCTGGCACCCATGGCTATATTGCTCCAGGTTTGTTTGTATATTCTGTAGCAAAATATTTTTTTATTGTTTCTAGTTATTGTAAAATATTTTTGGAGTATTGTTCATAAGAAATATTTTTTTTGGATATTTGTTTGAAATTTGGTAAAAAAAAAAAAAAATAGTTAGATGTGAAATTTTTTTGCTGAATTTATTTTTACATTAAAATCAAATTCAGTAAAAATAATAAAAATGAATTTAAATAATAAAAAATAGTTATTTGGTATAAATTTATATCACTTAATTCTAGTAAAAATTTTTATGTAGTAAAACAATTAAACAAAACCATGATGAAAAAATCTATTTTTTTAATTATAAATTTAATGGTTTACAAATGAGTATGTATTGATTTTTCTTTTTTAATTTATATGTTTTTTTTTTGTTTTTTTTATTTCACATTTCCTTAGTACTGATTATTAATGATTAATTTGATAAAAAAGTGTTTGACATAAATTCTATTTGAAAATAAAGGTTTACTTTAAATATAGTAAATATAGTAAAATAAGGTTAAAAAACAATTAGCTTCAAATATTTGTAAGAAAAATAATCACTATGTCAACACACTGATTTTTTTTATTTTTATTTATATGTTTGATTTAAATATAGTAAAATAAAATAGAAAACAATCAGCTTCAAATATTTGTAAGAAAAATAATCATTATGTCAACACACTAAACACATTGACTTTTATATTTTATTTATATGTTTGGTTTGGATTTTACATTTTCTTATACTGATTAATTTGATAAAAAATGTTTGACATAAATTCTTCAGGTTTGAAAATCAACTTTTATGAAAATAAAGGTTTATAATGGATATAGTGAAAGAAAAATAATCATTCTGTCAATATTTTATTATAAATTTTTAAAATTATCAAATTAAAAATTACTAAACTATATTTTTTAATTTAAAAAGTATTTTTTTAATTAAATATTGCTATTTTATTTACTTAATTTTTTTTAGATATCAGTAGATGTTAATGGCCATTATCATCATTAAATAGGGGACATCATTACATACACTTCATTCTCCATTTTTAATATAACACTACATCATCACATACACTTCATCTTCAATTTCTACAACTTTGTATTTTCTTTTACTGCTTCATATTGAAAATTATCACATTGAATATTCCACTTCTAATATGTTGTCATCTTCAATTTCTAATGCTTTAGGCTATAGTTTCTACTAAATGATGATTTTTTTCTGGAGATATTTATCCCAAATCCAGCAAGGAATTGTTGGATGTATAGATTTGAGTGATTATTTCTATATAATCAGAGTGTCCTACAAATTTTTCAACACGCTAAATCCATTTCTACATTCAGAAATAGATTTTGTTGGAGGAATTGTTGGATGTATAGATTTGAGTGATTATTTCTATATAATAGTGTCCTAGGAATTTTTCAACATGCTAAATCCATTTCTACATTCAGAAATAGATTTTGAGCAACAAAAAATAAAAATAGTAATTCTTATAAATTTCCAGCGAAAAAAACCATTTCATAGAACAGTTAACCAACACCATTTCTTCGAAAAAAACCATTTCATAAAATAGCTAACCAACACAATTTCTTATACGTTGTATTTTCTTTACTGCTATATTGAATATGATCAGTGTAATTTATACAAGTTCAAATGCATTTGCAGAGTACGCTTATTCATCCAAAGTGACTGAGAAGAGCGACATCTACAGCTTTGGCGTGGTGTTGCTGGAGCTCATTACAGGCAGGCTCCCCGTGGAGGCAGAATTTGGGGAGAACAAAGACATTGTATACTGGATTTCACGTAAGATTGTGACGAGAGAAGGTGCATTTGAGGTTCTCGATTACAGAATATATGAATCCTACAAGGACGAGATGATTCAGGCCCTTAAGATCGCTGTTCGCTGCATCAATAAACTGCCGAACCTGAGGCCATCCATGAGAGAAGTCGTCCAGATGCTCTTGGAGGCCAAGCCCTGCAATATGGTCAAGTCGGTGCAGGGAAAGAATAATAATGGGGATGACAAGCCGGTTTACACTAAAGAATCAGCTATCGTCGACATTCCTGCTGGTTGCAAACCTCAATGTAAAGCATAATTAACTAGATTTGAAACTCTCCGTTAGGATTTAAAATTTGAATTCGTCCACTAGATTTTAAGTTCTGCGAGCTGTAGGAATCGTCATAAATTCAAGTACTGTACAGAAGAAAGAAAAAGGAATAAATCAAATACTGTTGTACATAGCGGAGTGCTGGCGTCTGGATTCTGCAGTCCATAATATCTGTAGGTTAGGTTTTGCTTTGGGTTTAGGGTTTTGCCAATGAGGAGGAATTAGGGTTTTCTTCACTCGCTTTATCTATATGTATTCTGTAATAGATAAAATTTTGCTTTGGGTTTAGGGTTTTGCCAATGAGGAGGAATTAGGGTTTTCCTCATTCGCTTTATCTATATATTCTGTAATAGATTCGAGGCTGAGTAGAGTGGCAATAACCATTGTAGTTTTTCTGCCATCATGTCCAGTATGGAAACTTTATCGAAATGTAATATGCGCATATATTGCCGAGGAGTGACCAATGCCATTATTCAAATCTTTATGGATTCTTATTCGAACCTCCACTGGAAGTTTAAATATATTAAACTGAGCAACAAAACATTATTCAAAGCAAAGATTCTCATCGGATGAGGAGGCATGGAGTAGAATGCGCTGAGCAGAGATAATTTTCTAATGGTTTATACCACCAGCACAATCGCAATGAGTTGACATTTATGTACAGAGGCTTACATGCGGCGTCAAAAGTGACAATTGGAAACGACAGAAACAGAAAGAATCGCAATTCGAAGCTTCATGAGTGCAAGATGAAACGCACCAAAGTATAGATGTATTAATCTCATTAGCATAGCTAATTTACAAATGTTTTTATATTTCCACTAACAAGCATAACGTCTGTGTAGTCATTTCTGCAATGATTGCAGTGATTATGTAGAGGAGGTTTATAATATTTATGTAGTAATGGTAGTAATAAGTGAGTGAAGATTATAGTTAATTAGGTTTAGTTTAAGTGGGTGAAGGAATGGGTTATATTTTTGAGTTTTTAACGAGTATATTATTGTAAAGGTCTGTAGTCTTTTCTTTAAGTGGAATGGGTATATTATTGTGAAGGAATGGGTTATATTTTTGAGTTTTTAATGGGTATATTATTGTAAAGGCTTGTAGTCTTTCCTTTGAGTGGTTTTATGCAATGGGTATATTATTGTTACTAGCTTAGTCTTTCCTTTGAATGGTTTTGTGTAGTGAAGATTTTAGAATTTATCTTAGATATTCTCTTCAAACTTTGTAACTATAAAAAGTAATTAAAAATTATAGATTTAAAATTTAATGAATACAATATACACATTTACTTAATAAATAATAAAAAATTGTTTAAAAAATAACATTTTTATACATAAAATATTAGTTTAACCTTTAATCAAATAATAAGTTTATATTATATTATTATTCTAAAAAATTATTTAACATGTAAAAATAAACATAAAATATCATATTATAAAAAAAATACATTCAAATTTTTTTATGTTGAAATCCAAATTAATATTTAATAATACAAATTTTAAAGCAAAAAATTATAACCTAATTTCAACTTCTTTATACCAACATTAATATAATATTATATTTATACATGTATATAGATCCAATTTAACATCAAATGTATTAAATATTAAAAATATCCAACGTGTTTTTTTAAGAAAAATAGGTTAGATATAATAGTTGTATCACACGTTAAGGCCCAAATACAGTGAGTATGCATAGTAGTACTAATCATCCAATATAAGTTAATGAATAGTGTTTATAAGTGTTTAAAGTATGAGATTAAGATAAATTTGTTTGATTAATTTATTTGTTATTATAATTAAGTTAAAGATTTCATAATTTATTTTGATTATCAAGATTTATTATTATTATATTTATTTTTAATTTCTTAAAATTTGTTTTATTAATATTAAAAATATTATTTTGATAATTTTTATATAAAATTGAAGTTATTTAAAATTATTAAAATTAAAATAATATATTATTAAAAAAATTAAAAAAAAATTATTTAATATTTTTTTTGTTATATGTTTTTTAATAACTTTTTCTTTTTATATTTATTATTATTTTACTTAACTTCATTTGTTGTAGTATTCTCCTCGCATCAATATTTATTAAAATGTTGCTTAATTGTACTCACATGACTATGTCCATCGAAGGGAAGAGAGAACTTGATGACCATGAATGTACAATGGATTTAAACAATGATTATAAAATAATGTCACCCTCGATACCAAATAAGGAAAGTGGGAAGCACTGGTCCAAATTACACCTTGGAATCCTAAATGGCCTCTACTTTTAAAATTCCCACTAATGAAGTAGAATATAGTACAATACTTTGAAAATTCCAAATGTTGCGAGCATAATATGGTACAATACTTTTTAATATTCGAATTGTTGCAAGCATAATATAGTACTATTATTTGATTGTAGTGAATATGTAAGGCATCC
>ML780212.1:955995-975320 GCA_009831015.1 Picea engelmannii
TGCAGTTGCGAGCTGTGTGTGTCAAATGAGCTCTGACATATTGTATTTATACTACTCCTCCTTATCTTTATGGGCTGACTTCTCATTATCGAGGCTAAAAACTCAATATTAAATATTTTCTTTAGCTGACTTGTCTTCTAGGGTTAGGTCCAATGTTTTAGGGTTTCTTCTTGCTTCTCGAAATATTATATTCTTGTCAGGGTTACACGTGGAGGTTAATACCTCCCGCATCTACCAAAAATATCAACACTCCCTCCTAGATAGGGAGGTATTGAAAGAAATGGTCTCGAGAACAAACATACCATTCAAATGGTATCATCATCATAGTCGTACAAGATATCTCATGATTATATCACGAGCTCCATCATCACTATCAATATCATATGATAGCATCCATGACATCATCTCTCGAATCCATACTCCATCTAATTAATCAAGCATGATGTTGAATAATTCACTCACTCCACATAGTGATACAAGAACCATTCTTCTAATCCAAACATATGTCCTAAAAGAATAATTATTCCAACAGATGTTGAAACCCACACAATGAGATACAAGGACTATTCATCTAATCCAGACATACATCCCAAAAAAATAAATGTCCTGGACCATTTTTTGTCTAGAGAATGTCTTTCCACCAACACACTGGCTATCCATCTAGTTGATAATCATTTCCAACACTATTGATAGTCTACATGGCAATCAAAACAATGCCATTCAATAGAACACAACCATGTCTATCCATAGTAGTACACAACTATTATCCAATGGTACACAACCACACCAAGTGGAACACAAATACTTAATCAGTGACACATAGTCACAACTAGTGCAACACATCCATCACAGTAGCATACATATACTATCCATAGACATGCAGTCTCCATAGCAATCATATCAACTGATATCAACCTACATAAAACAATATCATGATATAAACTGAGTCATCTGGGCCATTCTTCCACTCACATCTATGAGATCTAGAAGAGAATATGCCCTCAGAATGTAAAACATCATCCATGGGCTATCTGGAATATTCTTCTCAAGCATAGAAGAATAATTGTCCCTGATTTATGATCCTAGACTGTTCACCTAATTGGGCCATTCCTCCGGCACTAGTCATAGTGAAATCTGGAGAGAATGAGTCTTCGTTAGGGAATGCCTGTCCATGATTGTTGAACCTAGACCATTCACCTAACTGGGCCATTCCTCTGACACTAATCATAGTGAAACCTAGATAGAATGAGTCTTCCCTAGGGAATGATTGTCCGGACCATTTCCTAATGGAAATGAATGTCCTGCACAAACCTCCAAAACAGACCATTCTTTGAAACTTCTCACAACCATGAACTTCGAAAGAATGACTACCCGACGAGGCAGACCATTCTACTTGACCACTACTCAGAGTGACTATCAAGAATAATGACTATCTTAGACAATTCCCCCACACTGGCCACAAAGGGAATCATTGTCTATGGTACATCAACAATCTATTGAACCATTTTCATTGTGAAAATGATTGTCTAATTTGGACTATTTTCTGAACTAGAAAATGCCTGTCCATCAGAAATATCAAACCACTTTCCGAAATGGAAAGGAACTGCTCATCCTGGACCATTTTTCGAACTGAAAAATTATTGTCCATAAATCAATAACACATCAGTTCTCCCTCCCATATTGGGAGTAATCTCTTCCTTTTTCAATAAGGAAGTCATCTCCACGAGCCCCAACTTATTTCTTAAGTACGCAACTTTTTCATATTGGACAGAGGATTTACCAAAATATCTTCTATCTTCTCATTTGTGGAGATATCTTGGAGAAACACTTCAGTTTTCTGGACTTCATCATGGAGAATGTAATGCTTGATCTCAATGTACTTCGGTCTGTCATGGAACACTAGTTTTCTCTGAAGGATTCATATAGCTCTGATCATTACACTATATCATGGTCGAATTCACCCCTTCTATTTCCTGCTAGCTCATAACATCGTGGCAAGGATCAAACTGAAACATATCAAAGTAGCACTTCTTCTATCATCAGGATAGTTTTCCATGGATTAGAAATCCATCATCCCATACTTCTGAGTAACTATTCTGATACACTATCTCGATCATACAAAGTTTTCACCACGCTTCTGTTGTATATGAGATACTCTGCATCAAGTTGTTTGAATCCATACAAGGTATTCTTATATCTGTATACATGGGTCTCTTTCCAATATAAGATTCTTTCTCACTTTCTTTATTTGGAAGAACAATCTTTTACATGTAAATTCCAATCCATGGATACTACAAGAGGTATATCTGGAACAAGATGTTGTCATAGTCTTCTCCCTCCTTCTGGAAGAACCTATGAATATTGCCATGCTTCCATTCATAAGTCTTTGTCACACTATTCTTTATCATAACTTCCATTTCTTATGCTCGATTTCATCTTAGTGAGTTCAAACCAAGCTGGTAGTCTTGTGATTCTCGATATAATAACTGGTTGTTCTGGATTTTCTTTATTTCTTGGAATCTTCATGTTCTCCCTCATGTTTGTCTTTAGCTCTTGGGTCCATGGGTCTTCTATAGATTTCATGCCATAAATATTCTAACTTCTTCCTTTCATCATAGGATCATGGATGTAGATTGACAACTAGGATACTTTAAGGATTCCTTTCGAAGAAGACTTCTTCTAGAGTCAAACTAAACATTATCATGGATACTACTTTCAATGGGAACATGGATAGATACCTCATAATCCTCAATGGATCATATTTAGGATTATCTCCCTCCTAATCCTTGATTCATGTATGAATGCATGCTCTTCTTTTGGAATTCTATAATCAACTCCTTCCGTCTAAGTTAGTCCATGCTTCCGTTTGCATCCTTATTTCCTTCTGCAAGGTGTCACAAGTATTTTTCTAATTTCCTCTTGATTGTTGACTTATTTATATTTTTGACTTCTTATGGGTCTCTTCAATTTTGATTATGATTTCAGCTTATCTGGCAGTTGTTACTTATATAATAGCTTCCACGGGAATTGTTACCAAGGATTGTCAACATACTTCATATTTTCATGTGTATTGCTTGACTTATGCTCATCGTGATATCAATCCTTATCTTGTTATTCTTCCTTAGATATTGTTTCACTTGAACATCTTATCTTATAAGAATTATATATGCATGATATGTACATAAACTATGTAAACATGGTATGTACAAGAAATTTGAAGAATATTGTTACCTTGTCTTAGAAGAAGAAGAATGTTTTATCCTGCTTGGCCTTCTTTTAGGGTTTCCTTTCTTCGACAACTCATGCTTTGTCTGTTTCCCTCCTTAAGCCAAACTTCCTCTTATTCCTGAAATTCTTGAATTTTGCTGTGAAGGCTTGATCATCATATTTATTTTGGGATTTCTCTTTTGTGCTAATCCTTGATTCTCCTTGTGCACAACAACTCCAAAGTTCTTCAAATGTGAGATACTCGTTTCTTTTGTTCATGCTTGCGGAAAATGCATCCCATGTCTTGGGAAAGATTTTGAGTACTATATTGACTAGTTCCTTGAAATTATTTCTTCAATAGCTTGTAGTTGATCTCTTAACTGAGATATTCTCACAAGGTATGATGTTATGATGTCATCATCATTCATTTTCATGTAACTTAGCTCATTCTTCAGACTCATTACTTGTCCAATGTTTATGACTGAGAAGAGGTTAGTTGGGGCATCATACATCTTCTTAGATGAGTCAAGATGAGATATGTAGGGTATTAAGTGGTCTTTTACATAGTCCACTATGATACTCATGGCATTGATGTCATTGTCCTTGAACTTCTCCATAACTGCAATATTCTGAGGTTCCTTCTCTTTTCCTTCTTCAAACTATGGTTCCATGATCTTTCCTTTCATGATATCCAACACTTTACTCTTGGCAAGGATGAGGTCAATCCTTGTCTTCCATTATTTGAATCTATAAGCCCCTTCTAACTTGTTTTCTGACTTCATAGAGTAAGTCATGACTTCTTTGACTTGGTCAACCTTTGAATTTGACCAAAAACTCAAACATGATGTCTTAGCTTGTTGAGAGTACCAGGAGGTGCTCTAAGATAGGGTTCACTAGGCTATCTAGAAATTGGGTCAATCTCTTCACTTAATGTGCCTCAACAAGAGGGTTAGAGTTGCGTTGCTGCAGCAAAAACGTTGACTGCAACTACAATTGTAACTGAGAAAAATCCTCCCAATCTATCATCTAGCGGTTAGACTATCTGAAAATAGTGTGGGCCCATAACATATTATAAATAATAGGTGTGCTTGTTTAAACATAGACAATATAACAATATTTTCACCCAACCATAGGCCGAAGCCACCCTCGAGCACCTTATCCTTGACAAAGAATAATTTCAGAACCAAACCCTAGGGGTAATAGCCAATCAAGGTAGTGTATCACTCTCCAGAGTTAGCATACCAAGAAGAAAGTCCAAACCATAACCAAGATAGATTCCAAGACTGAAACCAAAAATACAAGTTGCAGTTGTTGCAACTACAACTATTCTCCAGACTTGCGCACAACTAAATTTCTGCAGTTGCGAGCTGTGTGTGTCAAATGAACTCTGACATCTTGTATTTATATTGTTCCTCCTTTTCTTTCTGGGCCAAATTCTCATTATGGAGGATAAAAACTCAATATTAAATATTTCCTTTAGCCGACTTGTATTCTAGGGCTAGGTCCAATGCTTTAGGGTTTCTTCTTGCTTCCAAGAATATTCTATTCTTGTCAAGGTTACACGTGGAGGTTAATACCTTCCACATCTACCAAAAATATAAACACTAGGAACCACATCCTAAACATACTCCTTGAGGTCATTCTCCTCCAATAGAAGGAGAAATCTCACTTTCCAAGCCCAAAAATTGGTTTCCCTTTCCAACCTATCCTCAAGATTCAATTTATTCACCATACTGACCTGCCTAGAATGAGAACAAGAACAAGAACAAGTTCATCACTCTTCCAATGTCGTAGCCAACAAAGTGTCTCAAGATGATCCCCTTCTCTTCAAATTCAAAGATATGATGCCATTTAAATTTTCACATGCTACTCTATGTGACTAATTTAGATCTAAAAATTACTTCCTAGTGATCTAACTATCACTGAACAACTTTATACCAAAATTATTGACTGAAAACATATGCAATGGAAACAACAAGATCATAAATGAATCATCAATACAAAAGAGACACAATATTTATGCTCTGTAAATTTATCCAATTCTTCAAATATGAGGACCAAAACTAGTCCTCTCAAAGTTACCAAATCATAGGACAGAACTAGTCCTCTCAAAATCACTAAATCTAAAGACAACCTTGAATTCCAATATACAAACAAGGAAACCAAACCTCAACAATATTCTAGAAATATCCTCTAGGCACAAATCTGTTGCAGACTACCTGTACAACCTACTAAGGTCACTTGACGTAAGCATGTATCGACATGACCCTACTCAGAAGAGCTTGTACAAATGTACGTGACTATTCCTACAACAACCTGTATATGTAGGTGAATGTTCCCACTGCAACTCGCGTACATGAAAAAAAATAGATGGACACTTTGTATGACTCACTCCACTTTGTACAATATCCTCCTTCTATGTTTTCCTCTCTCTCCCACACATGTAGTTTGTTTTTCCCTGCCAAGAACAAAAGATAGAGAGTCCTCAACCCTAGGCCATATTTTCCACCCTAGCAAAATTCCCTTTGTTGAAATCACAAGCTTCCAAGAATAAGTGCAAAATCACTTATGATAACTCCATTCCTCTATTATGATACAATGATACAATGATATGTCACAATGACCTCTCTCCTTTATATATAATCCTTGGGGGTCACCATAGAATCCCCTCCTCAAGTCAACGTCAAATTAGGCTTTCCTTGTGGTTGTGAAGCCACAACACAAGCCCACAAAGCCCATCACCAAACCCATGAAGGCCCCACTCAAATCCAAGGTAGTTTTCATAAAACCAAAAGGATAATCCGGTGCAAACGAAGATACCCACATGCTTGACACCTTGGGATCTTGTGCGAATACCTCCAAAATCTACAAAAATCAACATATTTGAACAAATTTTATATGTACAATTGTACACAAACAATTGGACTATGTAGTGAATGAATCTAATCGACATCAACAAAAAAATGCCCCCTCCTTGTTGTCAAGATTAATTAGAATTTGTAGTGGTTTCCAAATGGGTGGAAAATTTTGAAAAAAATTGGATGAAAACATACATGAAAAGTTAGGGGATTAATTCCTAGTTTAATAGTGAGGGAACAAGTTGGTAACATAATCAAACAAATTTTTGAGCAAAAATAAGTTATTACATAGGCTCAAATCTTACACAAATTGGTCAAATGCAAAAAATTAAGAGAATCAACAAATTTATTGGGTTTCAATATGTTAAAGATGCAAATGCAAATGAAAATGTATCAAAAGAATCAAGCGATGAAGGTCATAAATAAAAAAACATGGTGTGTAGGTAAGAGACTATTGTGTGAAAATTCAACCTCAAATTGCACATACCTTGAAACACATTGTAATTAGAAAAAAAAAAAATTGATATAAACACATGTTTAAGATATAGGTTCACTTGGAATGATGAACTTGATGATGTGAATAGATCACTACCTTAATATTATAAAACTATAACAAACATGAAGGAAGGAATTACACTATGTTCACAAAACGTACATGGGTGGCATCTTTGCAATTGAGAAAAAAACATGCCTTGTATATTTTTCATTGAATTGAAGGGATGTACATATGATCAGTGTGAAAAACATGGATTTGTGAACTAATGGAAAAAAATTGGTTAATTCGAAGGGTATGAATCCAATTCTAACATGGAAAGAGGTGCATGTTGAAGAGGTCATAGTTACAATGGATCATAATTGATTTTTTGATGTTGTCAAGGAAGATACACAAGGAATTTACTTACACTGATGTATTTATTTGAATACATATTTTTAACATGTGTAGTATATATGAATATTTACTAATATTTTTAATTGTGCCCACAAGTAATGTATCAATTTTCATTGTAGCATGTAGAAATCAATAGAATATAACATAGTAGATGATGTGATGCATGAAAATAAAAAATAGATTCGTGAGATTGTATCAAGATCGATATTACACATACCATATTCACTACATGGTTGTAATGGGTTGCTTTTTGAAAATGTGAAAAAAAGAACCAAGATCATATTATTTATAGAGATTTTATGCATGAATATAGATAGATGGTCCTATGCATGGAGTTTATTCCACTAATTTGGTCCATCGTATATTCCTAAAATAAATCCCCATTACCAATATCCATAATGCAAATGTGTTTCAGTTGCTCAAAATTAAGGATGTTGAGCCTAGCGTTAAGGAAATGACTAGGATTGCAAAACAAATGCATGATATAATGCATATGCATTATAAAATGGATATGTGTTATATCAAAAATGTAATATGACATGTACATGTTATGCTATTCATTAAGGGAAAAAATGCACAAAATGCACAGGGATGCATATATTTCTCATTCCAATTTGGCATTAGGAGAGAAAATAGTTGGGAGAGAAAATCCATATGAATTTGGAGAAAACCACCTTGCCACCCCTTGATGACACAACCATCCAATTGAGCATGAAGCTACCCCAATTTACAAGTGTCACATATTTAACTTTGGTGGGAAGAATTGTTAAGGTATTTTTGTTTTCTTATTCCTTTTAAAATCCTTCATTTCTGGTTACTGGAATGAAATTTTGTGTTTAGTCAAAACATTATATGTTTCATAAACATGGATCTTGTTTTGTTTTCAATAGAAAATCCTTAAAAGAAAATCCCTAAAATTCTAATTCTCAAAATCAAAACCCCTAAAACCTTGAGCTAATAAATGAAAACCAAAATCCTTGTATGCGAGAAGTAGAAATGGGAAACCAAGATGCTCAAGATCCTAACCCTCCTAATGATTTGAACACTAAGATAGTAGAAATGTTAACATAAATTGACTCTGTCATTGACATGATTTCCAGTGTCCAAGGAATTTTACACAACATTACTTCTTATAGGAAAATGAAAAGGTGTTTTTATGTGGACAAGATAAGTTATCAATATGTGAAAAAATTAAAAATAACAAAAGATGTGATGTTTCACCTCTTCCAATACCCTGGGACCTTGATTATTGATACTAACAAACCACATATTGTAAAGTACCAAATGGTAATATCTAAAGCAAGGGCACAAATATTATCAAAATATTTAGCAGAAGGAAACATAACAATGAGTACCATAAAAATATGGACCGAAATATGATACATTTATTAATATGGAAAGAGTTGTTCATTTTCATCTTCGAGGGGGAAACCTCTGATAGAGAAGAGTTGAATTTCAAATTATTGCACAAGAAAACGTTTTACAATGCTTTCTACCTCTATATATATTGTTTCTATCTTCTTGAGAACATTCTAGAGGAGGAAATTTCTAATGGTGAAAACTTCTAGTAAGTCTTCCTACAATAGATGTGTTATCATTCTTACATGGGCCTTATTTACTAATGATGGAATTTATTACACATAAATACATAGTATTGTATCTACTTGAGGGGTTAGTGAGGTTAGGAACCTAACACATATTTCCAATGATTCGTACGTAGAACTAAATATCAAGGCTAATTGGATGGATCTCTAGTATGCGACATTTGATGAATACCCTCATGGAAATAGAGACATGCCATTGTACATCCTTAGGAAATTGTATTCCAAGTTTATCATATGTAAAAATCTAAACTATTTTAATATGTTAAAGTTCTAGACAGTTCGACAAGGGATTCACAAAGATGTATTTAATGATAGGATTAAATCAAACTATGTACGCTCACCTTCTGACTCCTAAAATCTCCACATTTATATCCTCCTACTCCTATATTTATTGATAATGAACATGGAACATTGTTACAATTGACATGAACATTGGATTTCCATGGAAAATTTATGGAGACTCATAAGATGAAAGACACATCTAGTGGGGATTTATCCAGTACTTATCATGGTAAGCATGAGTCATCTAGAAATTATCATAGTAGCGAGTAGCCAACAAACCCTTCTCCCACTTCCATGCACATATTGTGGGAGAACTCACTATAGTATTTCCTCCAATTTTCCTACTAATGGATTCCTTCAATATCTAATTCCATGAATCTTTACATATTTTCTTAGATATATTTAATATTTCACATAAATTTGTTTCAAAAATAAATTTTAAATTATATTTTTGAAATTTTTTTGTTCACATGTTTATATAATATCGAATGATACTCCTCCATCACATTAAGTTTCCCCTCCATCCATGGATTTAAATGCAACAATGAAGGTTTCATTTCATTTTGTTCTTTTTCCATTGCAGGTAATGGTAGTATTTTTTAATTTATCAAATGGGTTATTGTATTTCTATGGGTGGAAAACAAGATATCTAATTTGTTTCTAATGTTTTAAATGTGATGCAGGAGCATCTCTCCACGTCAGTCAGCCAACCACATCAGTGCATGCATTCAAGGATGAAGAGAGGCATAGCCCTCATCTTCCATTTTGAATTTGAATGTAATTTAATGTTTAGGCCGTTGAGCCATGAAGTCGTACCTTTGCATAGGATGTAGGTAGATAGGCCTTTAATGTTTTGTAAGGCTGAGATATAGATCCAGATGGTGGACTAGACAGCCCATTCAATGTAATTGAATAGGGTAAGTAGATTGGAGGGAAGAGCTCGAAGAGCCCCCTCATGTAAAAGATCAATTTCGATATCATTTTGAGAGCAGTTGTAATAGTGTGAGAGGAGAGAGCATAGAGAAGAGAAGAGAAGAGAAGAGCCGAGATCTTGTTACAGGCCGTGCTCAGGAACACCTTGTAAAAACAGGCATTGCCAATTAATATAAACAACAGCTTTTCCTACATATTTCTGGTGTTAAAATGAATGTATGTGTGTGTTCTTTTATGTTGCAGATGTATGCTAGACATTTGCAGGGAGTTGTTTGATTTTCAGGCTTGAGAGGTTCTTTGTGGTTTCATGCCAGGAGGGCGTGACAGAGAACTGTGGTCTCTGGATACCAGTGCATAGATGCACTTCTGAGCTCTACGGAGTCAGACAAAGATGTGTCAGGAGGGCACAGCAGCTGAAATCAACAATTAAAGAGGAAGACCTCAAGGTTGTTGAATACCTTAGAGGCAAGGATGTGTAGGGGGGAGCATAGTTACAGATAGAATCACTAAGGATTCTGAGAGCTCTGCCAAGTGGGCATTGAGCAGGTGTAAGGAGGACACAGAATACAGAACTGCTGGATGTTTTGTAAGAAGATACTCTTCTAGGTGGGCATTGAGTAGGTTTGCAGATAGGCACAGGAGAAAAGAACTCTTTGAGTTCTGAATTTGAAGAAGAATCCAAGAAGAGGGATCTTCGCAGGGTTGTTGAACACCCTGAACTCTCATCAAAAGGTTGCTTGAGCAGACCAAGTGCTAGGAGGGCCTCATAATTCTCCATCTACAGGAGAAGGAAAGACAATTTATTCCCTTAAGGTCTGAGGAGCAGGAAAGCTCAGAAGAGACAGCACCTTTGCGTGTGTGCAAAGACTCTGCAAGGAGTGAAGGAGTCGTGGGAACCTCTTAAGGTTTCAGAAAAGGCCAAATCTCAGGAGGGTTAGTGCTTTAGGTGCACGAAGTCGTAGCTGCAAGGAGTGTAGAGGCTACAGAACTCCTTGAAGAGTTCCGAGTTTTTAAAGCTCAGGAGGAACAACGCTTTTATATGCGCGCAGGTGAGAACTCATGGTCGTGGAGCTCGCAGAAACAGAGTAAAGGTAGAGGCCTTTGAGAATTTGAAATTATCCCAAATTTGAGAAGAAAGTGCAGAAGCTCGAGAGGAGCATCATTTGTCGTCGGATCAGCCGAGAAGATCTGGAACGTGGATTCGTTCCCAGGCATCATAGAAAAGGCGCAGTGGGAGAACAGGTCTGAGCCATCAGATCTAGGTACATGAACCAACAGTCGTTGGATCTATCGAGAGTTGCACGAGGTTTAAGTCCTCATGTGAAGGGCAGCAAAAGCGAAGTCCCAAGAAGGAGATCATATCGGGATATCGGCATTCGGGAGTTTGGGAGTCCAGAGGATGAGAGTGCGAGCACTCAACCTCAGAAATAGAAAAAGGGTGAATTAGATCAGAGCCGTCCATTTGTGGAAGGAAACGTGTCGCGGAATCATCCGTTTCGGAGATTCAGGCACCGAGACTCACAGAGGTGAGCGCCATCAGTTTGGTATCAGAGCGAGAACTCTGTTTGTATATTTCAAGCAGAGGGAGAAGGAAAAGGAAGAAAATAGAGTACTGAAACTTTGTGGTGATTATTCGCAGGTAGGCAGCAATCGAGAAGACAGTCAGCAAGACTGTAGGAAGAGGCTGAAGCACTCAGGTTTGTAGGAGTGAGAAATATATTTTCCAATAGGGTAGATAGAGACAGAAACATGGCTATTGAAGGCCATAGGTATGATGGGAGGAAGAGAAAAGCAGAAAAGATTGCAGAAATAGATAAAGAGCTCGCTGATATAAGAACAAACATAGAAAATCTTGCATTGCGGATGCAACAGAAAGCCAAGCCAAGGTGGGTGTATGAATGGCCCATGAGGAAGGCAAAAGAAAAATGGCCAGTCAAGGAGTTGATGGCTAGAAGACAGCATAGGCTGTTAAAAGGATGGTTGAGGTATGCGGAAAACCTCAATGGACCAGAAGAAAATGAAATTCTGATATGTGAACCGGAGACTGGGAGAAATCTCGGTGATGCTAGAGAATGGAGATCAATTGAAGATATCAAGAACTGTCAGGAGGGAAGAGAAGAAATTACAAATTGCCAAGTGGGCAAGGAGTTGAGATCAGTTGAATATCTCATGGACTGTCAGGAGGATAGCCAAGGAATTTCACATTTCCAGTTGGGCGATGAAATGAGGTCACTGCGGGATCTCGAAGACTGCTAGGAGGGAAGTGGAAGCATCTCAAATTGCTAGGTGGGCAGAGATAGGAATACAAGACTATATGAAAGTCTCATGGACTTGGAGGTGAGTTCAATTCAGCCTGAGGTGCTGATGAAGATGGGATCAGTTGATCTCATAGTCTTCCAGGAGGGCAGTGAAGAAATCCCAATTTTCCAGGTGGGAAGGGATGAACAGATGAGACTATCTGAGGGTCTCATAAACTCAGAGGTGAGTTTGGATCAACAGATGCAGCTGACAAAGGAGGAAGATCTGAGGAATCTTCTGATGGTTGGAGGAATTCATAGATTCCTTCCACATAGCCTAGAGGAGGCCAAAGTTTGTGTTGTAGATGAAGTAGCAACAGCAAGAGAAAGGCAGCCAACTGAGACCATCAGGAAGGAAGCATTGGAGCAGATTTGGGAAGTTGCCCAAGTAGAAAAAGAGAATGAGAATTGGAGCTTGCAGAAGTGGAGGAAGAGGAAGAAGCAGACAACATTAGTTTGGTTGATCTGTATGAATAGATTGAAGCCCTAGAGAGAAGGGTGATAGTGCAGGGAATGCACATCCAACAGGTGAAGTTGGAAGTAGATGAAGAAAGCATGGGAGATCACAGTGATCTACCCAATTGCAGAAATTTTTTGCAGCTAGGGAGACTGCATGAACAGGGCCAGCCATTGGAGCATCTAGACGAAGTGATCGATATGATCAGAGAGCTGATGATCCAGTCAGTTGAAACTGTCAGCAGGGAGCAGCTAAGCAGAAAAGAAGCAACAACAGTAGCAGCAGTGCAGAAGTAGGGAGATGGAGCAGATGAACAACTCCATGAATTTGTTTGGGATCTAGGAGGATTTCAACAGCTGAGAGGAGAAGCTCATGAGTAGGAGCTCATGAATTTTTTAGCTGAGGAGTATGATGCAGGAGCATCTCTCCACGTCAGTCAGCCAGCCACGTCAGTGCATGCATTCAAGGATGAAGAGAGGCGCAACCCTCGTCTTCCATTTTGAATTTGAATGTAATTTAATGTTTAGGATGTTGAGCCATGAAGTCGTACCTTTTTGCAGGTTGTAGGTAGATAGGCCTTTAATGTTTTGTAAGGATGAGATCTAGATCTAGATGGTGGACTAGACAACCCATTCAATGTAATTGAATAGGGTAGGTAGATTGGAGGGAAGATCTTGAAGAGCCCCCTCATGTAAAAGATCAATTTCGATCTCATTTTGAGAGCAGTTGTAATAGTGTGAGAGGAGAGAGAATAGAGAAGAGAAGAGAAGAGCCGAGATCTTGTTACAGTCCATGCTCAGGAACACCTTGTAAAAACAGGCATTGCCATTTAATATAAACAATAGTTTTCCTGCATATTTCTGGTGTTAAAATGAATGTCTGTGTGTGTTCTTTTATGCTACAGATGTATGCTAGACATTTGCAGGGAGTTTTTTTTTTTCAGGCTTGAGAGGTTCTTTGTGGTTTCATGCCAGGAGGGCATGACAGAGTACTGTGGTCTCTGGATACCAGTGCATAGATGCACTTCTGAACTCTACGGAGTCAGACAAAAATGTGTCAGGAGGGCACAACAGCTCAAATCAACAATTCAGGAGGAAGACCTCAAGGTTGTTGAATACCTTGGAGGCAAGGCTATGTAGGGGGGAACACAGTTACAGACATAATCTCTAAGGATTCTGAGAGCTCTACCAAGTGGGCATTGAGCAGGTGTAAGGAGGACACAAAAGACAAAACTATTGGATGTTATGTAAGAAGATACTCTACCAGGTGGGCATTGAGTAGGTGTGCAGATAGGCACAGGAGAAAAGAACTCTTTGAGTTCTGAATTTGAAGAAGAATCCAAGAAGAGGGATCTTTGCAGGGTTGTTTAACACCCTGAACTCTCAGCAAAAGGTTTCTTGAGCAGACCAAGTGCCAGGAGGGCCTCGTAATTCTCCATCTGTAGGAGAAGGAAAGAAGATTTATTCCCTTAAGGTCTGAGGAGTAGGAAATCTCATAAGAGACAACACCTTTGCGTGTGTGCAAAGAATCTACAAGGAGTGCAGGAGTCGTGGAAACCTCTTAAGGTTTCAGAGAAGGAAAAATCTCAGGAGGGTTAGTTCTTTAGATGCATGAAGCCATAGCTACAAGGAGTACAGAGGCTACAGAACTCCTTAAAGAGTTCAGATTTTTTAAAGCTCAAGAGGAACAACGCTTTTATATGCGCGCAGGCGAGAACTCATGGTCGTGGAGCTCACAGAAACGGAGTAAAGGTAGAGGCATTTGAGAATTCAAAATTCTCCCAAATTTGAGAAGAAAGCACAAAAGCTCGAGAGGAGCAACAGTTGTTGTCGGATCAGCCGAGAAGATATGGACTGTGGATTCGTGCCTAGGCATCGTAGAAAAGGCACAGCGGGAGAACATGCTGAGTTGTCAGATCTAGGTACATGAACCGATAGCCGTTGGATATGTCGAGAGTTGCACGAGGTTTAATTCCTCACGCGAAGGGTAGTAGAAGCGAAGTCCTGAAAAGGAGATCATATCGGGATATCGACATTCGGGAGTTCGGGAGTCCGGGCACTCGACCTCAGAAATAGTGAAAGGGCGAATTAGATCAGAGTTGTCCATATGTGGAAGGACACGTGTCGCGGAATCATCTGTTTCGGAGATTCAGGCACCGGGACTCATAGAGGTGAGCGCATAGACTTCACGAGTGGCGAAGTGGCGAAAGAATATAAGCCATTCGTTTGGGAGCGGACACGTGTCACGAGATCACCCATATCGGGGATTCGGACATCAGAGGCTAGAGGAGGAAGTCTTCCAACTTCGCGAGTGGCGAAGCTGCGAGAAGATCACAACCGTCCATCTCAGGAGGACAGGTGGTAGAGATCGAGAGATCTCACGAACTCGGAGGTTCGCAGGGTGAGAGCCCAAAGGTTGGGTGCTCCAAGTCGCAAAGTCGTGAGGAGCGAGGAGCGAGGATATCCATTTCGACATTTCACGTATTGGCACTTCGGGGGTCTAGAGGACAAGAGGTCGAGCGCTTGGGTTGCAAAACCTCGAAATAAGGTCAGGGTCATATGTGAAGTGGTCGTGTGGGCCAAGACTTAGCCCTGAGGGCTAGTCGCCAAAAGAGGTGTTTCAACATCTCGAAAGATCGGTGATCGGGAGGTAAAGAGGACAGAGGATTTCTGTCATTGGGATTAAAGAAACCCTGAAGTCCGAAATTGCATTTCCTGTTGAGGAAAGGGCAGCGGTCATGTGCAGACGACCGTGGAGGTAAAAGAAGGACCTGTGGATCGGGTTTTAATAGAGATTCCAGTGAGGAATCAAAGAGCCGCTTCGGCTCGAAGGTGAAATTGGAACTATCCTTAAGACCGGGAGGTCAGGCGCATGACCTGTTGAGGTAGGTGCCTGGGTGTAGCACCATCAAAATGCATCTTGATAGTGAGTATGTGCCAACATCTAGGAATATGAATGTTTCATATTGCTAGTATGACTAACAAGTAATATTATTTTCATGGTTTTTAGTGCATCATTATTAATTTTTTATTTTCTAAGCAGTTTGATTGTATCTAGTACATCCAAAACTACCATCTATCATTGCTTCCACTATCCTTGCATCCACTATGATACATATGGATGTTTCCTCTACTACAATTTATTTAAAGGTATATAACTTATTTTATTGGCATTTGTTTGTTCTCTATTATTAGACATATTGTTGACTCTCCATAGAAACCATCTACCATTAACGCATTGGCTATCAAGGAATCAATTGTTGTGACCCCAGAGAAACATGTAACTAGAGGGATGGGAATGACAACACCTTTGATATATCAGGTACATGTATCTCATGATTTCAAAAAAGAGGTCATCCTAGGTACATATAACATTTTGAAATATTTATTTAAAATTATCTAACTTATTTTATTAGTGTTTCTTTGTAGTCTATTATTGGATAGACTCCTAACCATCCATAGTAGTTGTCTACCATTGATGCATCAACTATTCATGCATCCTTTGTTGTGGTCTCAGAGAAACATGTATTGGCCTCGAAGAATCATGTACCTAGATGGATGAGAATGCCAATACCTTTAATATCTAAAGTACATGTATTTCTTGATCTCAAACAAAATTTTGTTGTATGTACACACATCATTTTCAAATATTGATTTAAAAGTATCTAAGTTGTTTGAATGACTTGTGTTTGTATCCTATTAGAAGTTAGAATCTTGGACAAATTGTTGAGGCATCCATTATTATGACCTCACATTAGGATGTGCAACCAATGAATCTACCTCAGTTCACACCACTTATAAGACAAACTCACTCACATGTGGTGACTTTTTTTATATTGAATTGTAATTTTAATAATTGTATGTTTTTTTATTTTTTTAAATGGTTAGAAATTTATAAATAGTGTTTTATGTGTAGATTCCATACTCAAACTTCATAGGGAATATGGAAGAGTAAGATTGGATTTTTGAGGAATTTAGTAATGGAAGGTGAAGAGGGGCTCGTTGAGTTTTCATTCATTGTGCTATTTTGTATTATATTTGAACAATTCAATAATGGAAGATCTCAAATTATAGTATTTAAATGTTTTCCTTTTGTTTCAATATATCCTATAGGGATAATTTTCTATGCTCCCACATTTTCCAATCAAGCCTTTGTGGCCTTCAAAGTGTCTTTAAGTCTATGAATAAAATGAAGTTCAATTTAATGTTCTTAAGTATGTAATTTCAAATGAAAAATTATAAGTTCAATGTATCTTATATTATATTTACCTTTTTGCCTCTCTGATTTGTATCTTGAATTCCTTTTTTTTCATCTTCTTCTCCTTAGGATCCTCCACTAGTGGATTCCATTTTCTTTTGGGAACTGGTGCGAGATGCTCATAATTAGGGTAATATAGGAGATTAGAGTGGTATTTTTCTTGCACTAATTTCAAAGACTTCATTGCCATGCTGGAATGTAGTTTACTAATGAGAGGGGGGGTGAATCAATATTAATAACTTTTACCAAATTTTTAAATAATTATTTATTACCTTTATTGATCAGCAAGAAACTTTAGTAAATAACATCAATAAGTATAAAATTAAATTACAAATTACATGTTTTATATAAATATTGATTTAGAGCACCAAATCTAGGAGACAACAATTCCCTTGTTTTAGGCCACCAACCCAGGAAGCACCAACCCCTTGTTTTAGGGAACCAACCCTAGGAAGCACCAATTCCCTGGTTTTAGGGCTCCAAGCCTAGGAAGCAACAACTCCCCATTTTTAGGGAACCAACTCCCTCTTTGTTTTAGGGCTCCAAACCTAGAAAGCACCAACTCCCTTGTTTTTAGGGCACCAACCCTAGGAAGCACAAACTCCCTATATTTAAAATTTATTTAGTAAAGGATACTAATCCTTCCTTTCTCCTCCCTTCCACCCTCACTTCATAAGTTTATTTTTCTTTATTCCTTGGACTCTGTAATCACTTCTGATATTCTGATGTAGACCATAGAGACACTTTTCTTTCAACATACATTTCTGTTTATATAATATTCCAATAGTTATGAAATTGAACCATTGTGTATTTTTAATAGTCAACCATTGAACCTCTTCATTTAACCAACACAAATGGTAACATTTTGTTTATTAATTGATTTTCAAACACCAAATTAGACAGTGATTTTCGTACAAAGATTCTTTAGTGATGAAAACAAATTTTAGAATTATACGACATGGGTTTTGTGAACATGCCCAATTAGTTGATCTGCATCTTGTTTCCCCATAAAATGTGTGAGGTGGATGGTACGAGTGGTTATTTGAAGGAAAATTCCCCATATTTATTTTTTTGGTTGCCTTCTAAACTTTCCAAATGAATTATCTAATTTAGCGTTGTTATTAGAACCTTTCTTTCACCCTTATTCTTCTACACAGGACCTTGTTTGAAAATATCCACATGATTGTTTACTTCTAGGCCCTTGGCTCCTCTAATCAACCCTTTACCTTATCATGAGACTAGTGTTGGGACCAGGTCCTCCAAACTTCAGCCTTCTTTCATTCTTCCAGAGTAATACTTCATGAAGCACACTTCGTCGAAGTACTTATATTATCTCCACTATTAGATTGAACAGTTGAGTTTTAATATCCCATTGATTGGATGATCCTAGCTCATATAGAGGATTCAAAAAAATCAATGATAACTACTCCATTATCCTTTACAAAGGATGTTTATCTGCATTTCACTCTGGATTCTACGTGATTTATGCAATGCTATTCTCCTTATCTTTTCTTTCCTCCTGCGCATTATTCTACATACATTTTTCCATGGTTGACATCAATGACAACTGATCTTCCAACAATATCTCCCTTTCGCATTGATGAAAACACAGTAAGAACCCCTCATTTTAACCGAGTTTTACTGTTAATCCTTCCCCTTTCACAACAATGACAGAAGGGATCTTTCTTCTCTCCCCCTGAGGTGATGCTCCCCCGTCCATGTTTCCTTCTTCTGATTTTGTAGTTTTTAATGAGGTATGGGAATTACTCCCATTTTTTGTCTAATATTTTCAAAATTACTTCTTGGTAGAGGTTTTGTGAATATGTCTGTAATTTCCTCTTTAGTATCAATATATTCCACTTTGACTACCTTTTGAGAAACCCGATCTCTCATAAAATGGTATTTAATTGGGATATGATTGGTTTTAGAATGCATAAAAAGCTTCTTAGATATATTTATGGCACTGGTGTTGTCATAGTTAATAGTGATTGGATGATCATATTTCACGTGTACATATTCTAGGGTATGTTTCATCCAGATTACTTGTGTGCAACAAGATGCAACAACAATGCACTATGTTTTTATTGTAGATAGTGATATAGATGCCTTCTTTTTACTTAACCATGATACCAGACATTTTACCAGGTAGAATTTGCCTCCACTAGTACCATCCTTGTCATATATACTACCAGCCCAATCTGCATCAATATAATTTTATGTTTTGGGAAACCATAAACCAAACTCCAGTGTAAGGTAGCTAGAGAGGTAGTGCGGGGGGGGGCAGAGAGCCCATAGTGATAATAGTGGAGGTCATTCAATGTAAGGTGGACTAGGTCCACTATATTATTAAATAAGACCCATTATGGTAGTTAGATATAATAAATGTAAGAGTACTTCTTAGAAGATTCTACTTCTAGAAGATTCCTCCTCTGGAATGTTCTTAGTTGATGGTAACACTATATAAAGGGGTTCAAGTAATGTAATGAAACATGAAGAGAAGTATTGTATTTGGAGCGGTAGCTCAATAGGAGGATGCCCCCT
>ML780213.1:0-15205 GCA_009831015.1 Picea engelmannii
TCAAAACCATTCATGGCCTCGATAAGAGCTTCATCCAAAGGAAAAGTCTCATCAAGGCAGTCATGTGAACAAGATGAAAAAGTGGTCCACACTGTCTCCAGGACATGATCCTCCTCGTTCGTCTGCGAGGTAACATGATCCAGATCAAAGGAAGAGTCAAGAACAACTTGATACACAATATTTGTTGTCTATAGTAGCATATCCATTCTAGAATGTGATTGAACTTCACTATATGGTACAAGGATCGTTAAAATAGGAAGTGCAGAAAGGAACAGACCTCTCTAATGAAATGGGCCTATTGAACATGGTGTAAATATGGTTGACCGGTGCCATGAAGTCGAAGGTACCCATAAGGGATGAATACATGATGAAACTGATATTCTCAGTTGTCGGCTAAGAATTGTCGATCAGAGGGATCGGAGGTCCAACAAATGCATTGGAACTAGCATACGCAAAGGACAACTGATCGATCATCATGATCTTCCCATTGTGAGGAAAACAAAGAGTACAAAAGGTGGACAATACAATTGCAGACATATCATAATTGCATTTTTTTCCTAGTAACAAGTTATAGTCGAGGGGTGCATCAACCACCTCAAAATCCACCTCAACCGTCTTCCCACCTAACTAGACCAGAAAGGAAGGAAGAATAATGTGAGGGAAGAAGGAATGACCATGAAAAGAAGTCAACATGGTTAGAGATTGGGAAAGGGTCGGAGAGCCAAGGATTTCCAGCATACCAAGGACATCACACATGTTGCAGCACCTTCATCAAAAATAGTATGCTTGATGGTATACTTTGAGTAACCCACATGGATTTGGAATTCCGGATGATAAGGAAATCAAGGCTTCACATGTGACATCAAACTTGAAAAATTTCATACCACGAGGATCTAGAGCTCCTAACGTAGATAACAAGGCATTCCTCTATGAAGGACACGTCTAGAGTACCTCTAGAGCCGACATCACATAAGGGGTGGTACCCAGGTCCTCAACAATAGAGTAATTCTGGGTGGCTCTAGAATTAGGATTGTGGGTATAGCACTTAAGTACTCCTTTAGAAATGCGAGGCAGGGGCTCTAATTTTTCTATCTATAAAGGAATCTCCAAAGGAGGGGGAGACTCTAGACCAGTTACAGTCTGTGGATAATTGTAATCACAAGATCGAGTGCCTACATTAACTTCATATTTAACCATATTTATGCATAAAAGGTCACTGTCTTGAATTAGTTGGTTTTGAATCCCACTCACCACATTTCCGACATTCGAGGAGATTGAGGCCATGTGTTGGTTATGTGGAAAAGGATTAGTCAGCAAGGAGGGTGGTAGAGATAAAATCCTCACAACTTCCACAATTTTGGGGCATAAACGGGTAAGTTGATTGTCTGTACAAAGATTACATGGGAAATTCACCTTCCACCCTTCTTTCTTTCCCCCACCAACATTATTATTCATCTTCTCATTATTACCATTGTCCTTGGGTTTAGTTTTATTCTTCCCACCCCTATGATTATTATTTTGTCCTTTTTTTATTCCCTCCTAGTTTTTTATTACCATTCAGGCCAATTGATGATTGCATAGAATGCCCATACACCGATTGAGTGGGATTGGAGGACACAGATGTAGATGGCCCTCCTGTAGACAGATTTAGAGACAAGTCTTTCAAATGTCTTGTAACCAATTCTACGGATTTCACATTGACGAAGCCCACAATTCCATTGGTATGAGGCCTATTATTTTCTCTAAGGTCATTGTTTGAACTTAGTGCATCAGGAAGAATCTCGTATAACATCCTAGAGTGAGAATATATATGATATAACTATTGGGATTTAAAAATCGCTTCTTCCTCAGAAGTAACCCTGGATGTAGAAACATCTTTCAAAATATAAGGAAGGAGATATTTAAGGAACCACTCTAGCAAGAATTTTGGGGGTATGTAGGCCTTGATCAACCTCTTTCATCTACGCCACTCCTGGATGTGATCTAATATATGAGTGGCCATGTCTTGATGAAAGTTCGACCAAAGTTCAATGCCAGCATCGTAATGAACTGACAATTGGAAGTGGTTGAGGAAGACTAAAACCATCTGATTAAAATTTATGTATTCCCCCCTAGGTATCTCAATATACCATTTCATGACAACCCCCATGGGTGTGCGTTGAAAAAATATTAATTGAATAGAATCATCATTAAGGGAATTCGAAGAGAACCAAAGGTTAAAAGTAGTAATGTGATCACTAGGATCCTCACTAGTTCTTCCCTCGAATTTTGGAATATCCGAAGGAATATTAGTGGGGACGAAGGGCCATGAAGGATCATGACGCACAAGGTCTTTCATTAACTTAGAGAATTCTATAGATTGAGCATGTCCAGAAAAGGGAGACATGGTTGAGACATCTATCCCCAGGCTCATTGGAAATATTATGTTTGGGGAATCACATCCCATCCAGGGTTATGGTAAGAACCATGGCCCTATCCAAGATTATAATATCCTCCTCCAGACTGATTCATAAGGGGTTGGTTGGGAACCATTCCAGTAGGAATGTTCTGATGAGGGTTATAAAAATTCCCCCCATCCTAAGTGGCTTTGGGTTTGGGGTTTCCCAAAGTATGAAACTGACCTCCTCTGGGTTTGAATATGGAGGATAAAGGTGGATTTGTCATGCCAAATGTCTTGGTCAGAAATGGTACAGAGGAGGTGGGTGTAAAGGAAATGACATGAGAAGTAGATTGTTTGTTAGGTTAGTGACTCCATCCAGATGAAACAATATTAGATCTGGTATTAAGAAGAGGAATGTCTCCAATGATAGGAGTCGTTTGAGGGACATGACTGCCACTAAATGAGAATGGAGTATGTGGAGGATTTTTGCCCCCAACTCTAATGATAGTATTTGTGCCATTCACTGGGATGGAGTTTGAAAATTTCAATGTGAAGTTTAACATATGATAAGAAAAGAGACTAGAGGCCATAGGGATGGACTAAAAAATATATCCCGGTGAGTGACAAAGAGATCCAAAAGGGTTCGTGGCTATAGGTTCAGTATTCACTATAGGACGGGAAAAGGTGATGATAGTCACCTCCGACACTACAACCATCTGTTCCACAAAACATATATTCCAACATAAGATGAACACCTTCAGTAACCACTCACATAACCAGATCAAATATCAACACACTAATGTTTTCACGTGGTAAAACCCCCACGGGGAAACATCCATGGCCCCAGCCAACACGACCACTTGGGGAATTTTATTAATTCAAAATAAAAAGATTATAGAGATATTTTACAAGAGATTTTCTCACAATCGATCATCGATATATGACCCTCTGTGTTCTTTAAATAGATATCATGGACCAATCGGGTGTTAAGTCGTGAATCAATGGTTGTTAAGATTGAGGAGAGTATGAACCGTTAAATCACTCTATGTCAGGAACATATCGTGACCTTTAGATTTCCTAACTGCAAATGCATACTAATGAATACTAAAGAAACACACTAAGAAACACACATTTACCTAATGACACATTAGAACAAGTAGATCTTAACTAACTCCTAAGTGTCTAAATATCCTAACATCCCCCTTTAATAACAACTTGGGATAGGATTGAAGGATTTACAATGGTGACACAATAGGAGAAGGAAGGATGCATTAGAGCCTATCCCCCCTTAATTAAAACTTTCTAAACTCCTAACATAGATCAAAGTTTAGAAAACTTCTCTTCTGTAAGAGACTTTGTGAAAATGTCTGCAACTTGATCTTCTATAGGGAAAAAGAGCACTTCAATAACTTGATCATGAATGAGCTTTCTGATGAAATGCATGTGTAAATTGATGTCTTTTCTACACTTATGTTGAACTGGGTTTTTGACGAGCTTGATGGAACTTTGATTGTCGCACCAAAGGCTAGTTGGATGTTGTTGTTGGAATCCAAACTATGAAAGGATCTATCGAAACCACAAGGATTCTTGAATTGCATTTATCATTGTTTGGTACTCTGCTTCTACTGAAGAAAGTGAAATAGCCTATTATTTATTATAGGCCCAAGTGACAGGTCCTGAACCAAGTCTAAAAACATAACCTGTAGTAGAATTCTGATCATCAGGGTCATTGATGCAATCTGAATTAGTGAAACAAACCAATATAGGGGTCCCCTCTGAACTGTAATGTATCTTGAATTGAATTGTACCACATACATAACGAAGTATCCTTTTAGACTCTTTCCAATGGATTTCATGGGGTGTTATCATATATCAGGCAACAATACCAACAACAAAGGAAAGATTAGGACGGGTATGAGTCAAGTATAAGAGGCTACCAACTAACTGACAGTACAAGGTGGCATCAACTTCAGAAGAAGTACTGGTGGAAGTAAGCTTGACTCCAGACTAGAAAGGAGAAGGGGTTGGTTTACAATCGTCCATGTCAAAGCAATGAAGAAGGTCACATGCATACTTAGACTGGGGGAGAAAAATTCCTGCATTGGTTTGCAAAACTTGGAGGCCAAGGAAATAGTGCAAAAATCCTAAGTCTGTCATTTCAAAGTTCTTCTTAAGTCTTGTTTTCACATGGTTTAAACTTTTTGAGTAACTACCAGGAAGGATAAGGTCATCAAAATAAAGGACAAGGATTATGATATGGCTACCTACTTTCTTGGTATAGCCATTAGGATCATAATGGCATCTAGAGAATCCAGTGGCAATAAGAAGGATGTCCATTTTGGCATAGAAATCTCGGGGAGCTTTCTTGAGACCATAAAGAGATTTCTTAAGGTGACAAACAAGGCTAGAGTCATTATGGACATGGACATGAGGTTGTTTGATGTATATTTCTTCTTGCAAATCTCTGTGCAAGAAGGATGATTTAACATCCATCTAATGGACATCCCATTTATGTGAGGCAGCAAGGGAAAGAACAATATGGATGGAATTCATTTTGGCTACAGGGAAAAGGTTTCAGTATAGTCAATTCCTTCAACTTGGGAAAATCCTTTGGAAACTAACCAATTATTGTGTCTTTCAACACTTTCATCAGATGCATACTTAGTTCTCTAGACCCATTTACATCTGACAAGTTTTCTTCCTTTTGGAAGAGGTACAATATCCCAAGTATCATTTTCCATTAAAGAACGATACTCTTCATTCATTGTTGTATCCCAATATGGATGACCTAAAGCTTCTGCAAATGTCTCTAGATCATGAGTTTCTGAAACATGAGCCAAAAGAGAAGAGGCTCACTAGAACTGTGAACGTGTCTGAAGTTGATATGAAGGATCACCCAGAAGATCACCAACTGCTTCTTGTGTTGAACATACCCATCTAGGAAGTGGTGGAGCTAGTGTTGGTTTAGGTTCAAAGGACTCATCTAGAGGAAGGTGAGCAAGCGTAGGTGGATTTTCATCCTCATTGTCATTATATGAAGAATAAAATAGAACATAAGAAGGCACAAATGATGAATATGGCTCGTTGGCTGAAGAAGGCACAACCATCGAATTAGGCTCACAAGCCAAAGAAGGCACAAACACCAAATTAGGCTCGCAAAAAAATAGATTTTCATCAAATTCAACATATCTTCTAATAATAATTCCATTACAATGTGTTTGAAGAAGTCTATAACCTTTGACATCTTCATAATAACCAAAAAATATACACTTCTCACTTTTAGGCTGCAATTCTTTCCTTTTCTCATCAAGAATGTGAGCCCATGCTATACTGCCAAATACACGGAAGTGATTTACATCTCGTTTAATTTTAGTCTAATCTTCTTCCAGTGTTATATTTTTAAGATTCTTTGTGGGGGTGCGATTTACTATGTAATTTTCATAGTTTATGGCTTCTGCCCAATACTTTAGACCTAATCCCTTAGATTGGATCATACAATTAGCCATTTATTTTAATGTGTGATTCTTTCTCTCAGCAACACCATTTTGTTGTGGTGTATATGGAACAGTTTGTTGCATTTGGATTCCCTATGTAGTGGAGTAACTTGTAAAATAACTGTTAACATATTCACCTCCATTTTATGTTCTTAACCTTTGAATTTGATGTCCAGATTTCTTTTCTACAAGTGCCTTGTAAGATGAAAACTTGTCAAAAACTTCGCTCTTAAGTTTTAAGAAGTAAACTCAAGTACGTTTGGAAAAGTCATCAATGAAAGTTAAGAAATACTTGCACCCATAAAATTAAGGAGAAGAAAGTGGACCACACAAATCACTGTGAACAAGTTGCAAAGGACTAGAGGCATGCCAAGAGGCACGTTTGTCAAAATTGTCCCGATGATGTTTTCCAAGAACACAACTGGCACAAACACCATATCTACATGAAACAAGAGGAAGACCAGTCATCATTTTTTGATTACATAATTGTTGCAATGAGCGATAGTTTAGATGACCAAACCACTCATGCCAAAGTTTGCTCAAGTCATCTCTATGAACAACAAAAACTGAAGAAAAAGATGATGACCCGAGTTTGTCAAACTTGTACAACCTGGTAATATCATCATCATTTCCATTTGCAAGAACATTCTTAGGATCTTTTAGATCCTTGATTACAACTTAGTGAGGTGAAAACTCTACGGTTTTACCTTCACCTGAATGAGTGATTTGATATATTGATAGAAAGTTACAAGAAAGACTTGGAACACATAATACATCATTGAAATTACCATTTTCTACTTGAACTATTCCAGATCCTTCAACACTAAGAGATCTATCATCACCAAAAAATATTTTCTTGGTGTTACATTCATTTAGAGTAGGAAATATGTATCTATCTTTAGCCATATGATACGATGCTCCAGAATCAATAAGCCACTTATTAGAAGTAGAAGTAGAAGTTGTATTGAAGGAGAAACCAGAAGTTGAAAGTGCATGTCCATGAGAATAAGAATAGTAAGTAGAATCAATGTTGATGTTGTTCTTCTTCATCGTTTCTTATAAAGATGCCATGTTCTTGAAACATTTGGACTCATCATGACCATCTTTATCACAAAACTTTCAATGTCTGCTAGTATTCGTTTTTTTTATATTTTTCTCCTTTGTCTCCATTAGGAGAGAAAGTTTTCTGAGTCATTTTGGGACCCTTATATTGCTCGTTGTTGTGTCGAGGATGTTGCTTCCTGGGATTCTTGGGTTTATATTTCTGATGGAGAACTAAATCTTTGTTGGAGGTACCTACAGTGCTGATCACTCCAAGTTGTACTAGCTTATCTTTCTCTCTAATCAAAGTATCACAAAAGTTATTAAGAATGGATTTTTGATAAGATTCCCCTAGAGACTCTTGCATGGCATAAAATGTAGATACAAACACAGAATATGCACTACCTATCTTAGAGATAATAATATAGATTCAACAATCTTCGTCTATCTTTATCTTTCATTCTGCACATAAAGGTCTGAGTGTTTTAAACTTGTATAGATAGTCTTCAATGAAAGAAACATACCTTGGACTTAAAGTTAGTACTTGATTTTCTAACTATTGTGCTTGAATAATATTGTTTTTACCAAACACGAATTCAATCCTTTCCCAAGCTTCTTTGGCTTTATCAATTAATTGAAAGTGGAACCCTAAATCAAGAGAGATGGAAATTCTGATTAATCCACATGCTTCATCATTCCTACTATCCCATTTAGATTTCTTATCAACATCAGTGGGCAATGTTTCCTTTCCCAAGGTAATCTGGTACAAGACTTTACTTCTTAATAAATCCTCCATATGGGATTTCCATTGGAAGTAGTTATTGCTGGTAAGTAAGAGATTACTTGTAGAAGCCATATTAAATATGCAGATAATATGGATTTAAAAACTAAAAATGATGATATGAATGGAAATATTTGCAAAATTTATGCGGTTTAAAAAAAAAAGACACTAAAAATGGACTTTGGATGTGAGAGTTATGCCCTTTTAAAAAAAGACATAATCGGTAACCAAAGGACCACTTGGTGGTGTAAATTTCTTTATGAAGTGACCCACTTTTATAAAGAGAAGTGGGGATCACTTTTACAATGCAATTACTTCACGCAAAATAAATAACTCTAAAACAAAATATTAAAGCTACTTATAGTGATTCACTTTTATACTTGAAGTGAAATACACTTTACAATTTGAGCATGAACGTTTTGAAAAAAATGTAACAAAAGAGAGACTTGAACTCAAGACCTCTTACTTAATAAGACAAATTTTAACCAAATGGTCTAGCAAAACATATTTTAATATTCATAAGGAGGATTGGGGTTTTTTTTGTTGTTTTTGTGGAAGACGACCTTGGAGAGCGTGCTAAAAAAAACTCTTTTCAAACAAGAAAAAAAATTCACTTCTAAATGACAACAAGGGTTAGATCTCAGTTAGCTTACTCGGAAGATGCACCTTTCCCTATCTGGTTCTGATTTTCTAAGATCTCACAGGGCGCGGGGAAAATACCATACACATATCTAAAAGAGTAGCAACCCATAAATAAATAATACAAAACTGAAATAAAACCAAAATACTACTCTGCAAAAATTAAAAAAATGCATATTCAAGCTTTATACCTTCAGAACTGACTGTAATGACCGTATCTTGGGAAAACGAAAACCTTTTCGAGTGAAATTCAAAGTGTTCCTGAATGAAACAAGTGCTACAGATGCAATAGAATAGTCCTATCGACCCATAAATGTACAAAAATGATAAAAAAAAATGGAGATGAGGCAACTCGGCTTCACGATCTCGATCTAAAACAGAAGTGGATCTTCAAACAGGATCTGATACCATGTTCGACAACACAAGTATTCCAATAGAGGATGAACACCTTCAGTAAACACTCACATAAACATATAAAATATCAACACACCTATGTTTTCACATGGTGAAACCCCTACGAGGAAACATCCAAGGCCCCATCCAACGCAACCACTTGGAGCAGTTTATTAATGCAAAAGAAAAAGATTACAGAGATATTTTACAAAAGAGTTTCTCACAATCGATCATAGGAAAATAACCCTTCATGCTCTTTAAATATATTTCATGGACCAATCGGTTGTTAAGCCATGGATCAATGGTTGTTAAGATCAAGGAGAGTATGAACCATCATATCACTCTATGTCGGAAACATATTGTGATCGTCGGATTCCCTAACTACAAATGCATACTAATGCATAATAAAGAAACACATTTTTACCTGACAACACATTAGACCAAGTAGAACTCAATTAAATCCTAAGTGTCTAAATATCCTAACACCATCATGCTTGAAGGTGTCGAAGGAATATCGTTAACTATAGTAGGTATGGGATTTGAAGGGATCCTAGTAGCTTGCTGACTTGATTCAATCCTCATCCTTGTATGATCACAAGTCTCATAAGTGGAGGTGTGGGTACCACGTTTGATACATTTACACCTTTTAGAAGGAAAAGACTCAAAATGCGGTGGTAATTGTAATAAGCGGCGAGACCTGCGGGGAAGCTAGTCTGGCTCCACGATGAATTAAGACTCGAGATATTAAAAACAAATCCTAAGGCCAACTAGTAATCAAAGAGAACACAAAAAATAATCAAACAACCAATATGCACACAAACAAGATAAAGTGGTTGAAATGGGCCTCCCTCTCTAAAGTAGGTATGCCTTGCCCAAGAGGGGCCTGAGACTCTGCTAAATATTTGAGGTATCATAATCAGTTATAAGGACCCTTGTGGGCTTAACAACCAGTCGGTCAGATCCCCCCGGAGAGGTAATCCTCCATAAAGGTTGTGTGATGTCCAACCCTTATCTGACTCGAGGTACTTGTAGAATAGCCCCCGCAAGTAACCTATGTGTCACTTATGTCAAACAACTAAGAAACCATGACATAACTCATGCATAGGTGAACAGTTGTAAGTCAGGTCCATTGTATGGGCAGGGTAAAAAATCCCAAAACCTTGAAAGCACCGCCTCTCACATAGGTAAGGATACTAGCAAGATCCCCATATACGAATATACAATGTATCGAGGGGATATCCCTTCAACCAACATCACGTGACCTCATTCTTAACTCTGGTGTAAGTGGAGCCTCCATATATTACCCATTATACAATGGATTTCTCCACTCCTTTAGTTAGAAACATATGTTGATTTAATAGACTTGGAGAAGTTTACTCACAAAATCCTATTCCAAGGCTCTAAATCCTAAGCTAGTTTGTGCACCCTAGAAAAACAAAATCGTTACTAATAAATTTTAAAGTATAGCATTACTTTTAGTGGCCTTGTTTACTCAAAAAGGTGTGGTCGTGAAACTAGTGATGTTATGAATCAATGAGTAAAATAAAAGAATATGAATACAATGCAAAGTCTTAACTTCAATTATCAATAAATGATATGCTTTTTTCCAAAATGCAATTCTTAATTAGGTTATGCAATTCTAAATAAAATGCAATCTTTCTTTGCATGTACTAATATCAATGATAAGGACTCTAAAGATCAAAATGCAAACAATGTAAAATTCCTTATATTTTTGTATTTTCAATATAAGAGAATCAAAATGCACGGACTAAACAATAACTTGATATAAAAACTCTAATGTGTGTAAACAAATACAAACCAAGTAGGGTATCAAGAAGGAAAACACCCAACCCAAGATATAAGGAAAATTAAATGAAAAGGATGATAAGAAATGCACCGCCCAAAAATTAAATCAAAGAAAAGTTTCATGTCATTCCATAGACACTTGACAGTCATACCCGAGATCTAATAAGACTCAAGAATCATAAAAACCTACCCAACAACCATAAAACACATCAACCAAACAACAAAGGGTGATGTACGAGACTGTTTAAGGGAAAATCATGTATATATGCTTCTTGCAAAAGGACAACATGCATATGTAAGTGATTGTCAGGAAAAAACCCGCGTATATGTCTTAAAACACAATCAGGCTAAGGAGAAGGTTAAGAAAAGACTCAGAGTGAACAGAGTATTTCAAGCAATCATACGACAAGAAACTCAATATGAACGAGAGGAATCTAAGGATAAAACCACTCCAATCCTCGAAAAATAAGATTTTTCCCCCAATATGGTCACCAATTATGTTACGAGGAAAATATCTCTATGGCTAGGGGTAAACCACAACAGATGGAAATGATTCCAGAAATTAACTCTAAATCTTAGGTATGTTATATAAACAAATATGCTAGCAAGACAAGATAAAAGGACTACCTTGTCCAGACGTTCGATGAAGTCCACCATTGAGAACTTAAATGATCTAGATGGATGTCGGTGGCCACCCACCTTTTCCAATTGGCTCCAGACTATTTTCTGACAATTTTGGCAATTTATTATTTTTAGCAGTTTTAACTTCCAGGGTCATTTTGAGGGCCTAAATGAAGGTTTTTTGGGATCGATCTCCTCAATGATATTCAAAGGAATTATTGATCCCCCACAATGAATCTCCTTGATGATACCTTTCCAATGGGCTATCACACGCCTAAAATAGAGATCGTATGTAAAAGTTACGACCTCGAGAAGTTGATGTACTAACTTACCCAAACGGGGCCCACATGACTTTTGGCGCTTCATCTCCTAGGGTTAGGTTTTTGGATGTCTAGGGTTTTTGGCATTCTTTTTTATTGTTAAAATTCCTTTAGAGCCTCATTGTAATGTTCTTCTTGCGAATGAGCGTAGCCATCACATCTCTTCTCAGAGATAAGCTGCCACCATTCCAGCAAGCTTGTTTCCGCTGCATTTTATATTTTCAGCTTATTTCATTATTGAATAGAAAACCAGATTTACTATATCTCTGTTATTTTGTGTTAAGAATCTATTAATAACCTGTATTCATTTCGTTCTTCTTATAAAATATGGATTAGTGGTATTAGAGAGGTTTTCTCCTTGTCGTCTTAATGCATGTCCCCAACAAGGTCAGAGTACAAAGAGTTGGGTCTTGAGCTTGTTTCTCTTGAGGAAAAAATATCTCACATGCCCAAGAGACCTCTCATGGTAGGAGAAAGTAAAAATGATGGGACAGGATATCCTTTCAAACTGTTGATTGAGGAATCCCTTACGCAACAAAGGAACAATATGATGGATAGTTTCGCGCAAATCCTTCGAAGGCTACCAACAAGTTATGCATTTTCTTTGAACGGAGGCTCCACCCCCTTCAAGGTACAAATAAAATTTGATATTCCTATATTTGAAGGTTAGATAGACGCAAATGATGTAGACAAGTGCTTGAATATGCTAGAAGGGTATTTGTTTTTCCATAACTTCTTGAATAGAGAAAAAATTACTTTTTCGCTCCTCAAAGTCGTTCCCCATGTCAAAGATTGGTGGGAAAACTTTTGTGAGCAACATGAAACAGAAGAAACCTCATTAGTTTTAGTCATGGCCACCTAGGAATCCTTCAGGGATGTTATTAAGGAACAATACTACCTTGTGGAAAGTTGCGATGACCTGTATACCAAATGGACCACACCGCGGCAAGAAACAGACCAAGCAATGCCAGATTTCACAAATATCTTCCATACCTTGCACACCAAGTTGGGTATCAAAGATTCAGAGTGACATCTTGTGCTCAAGTATCATGGTGCTCTACATAGATACATCCAGACTGAAATGAAATTTCTGGACATCTCATCCTTGGGTGCGACCTACCGATATGTCGTCAAAATCGAGCATAAGCTCAAACAAAAGACCCGACAATTTGGGCCTGGGAACCCCTCACAAAAAAACGTAGGAAAGGGTGGCCCCAACCCACAGAAAAAGGAGTAGAGAAAATATAGACAGTATCAGGACTACCAGTCCAAGCGGCAAACAAAGAAGGACACCGAAAAGAAAAAGAAAGATATCGGGAACTGGTGCGACTTCCATAAGAGCCCTTGCTATAACACCACTTACTACCGCTCGAAATAGTCACTGGTGGTCGAAGTGAAATCCTATGAATTAGATGCAGAGTCTAACAATGAGCCAGAACTAGAAAGGGGAAGACAAATCATTGATGTGAAACCTAGTGCCACCATTGTTACCACCAAGCTCAATCTTGGTGAACCAGACAAGCCAGAAGAAGGTGAGCACCTCTTCCATTCATAGGTGTGAGTAAAAGGCACCCCACTGCACTTCATTATTGATAGCAGTAGCCAGAAAAACCTCATCTCAGTAAAGGTCATCAAGTGGCTGGCCCTACCAACAACACAACACCCACAACCCTACACCATTGGATGGCTCTGCCAAGGAAGTGATCTCCGTGTCAGCCAACAGTGTCGACTGTCGTATGTCATCAAGCCCTTCAAAGATGAGGCATTGTCTGATGTTGCTCCTATTAAAGTTTGTGATGTTCTTTTCGGCCAACCTTATTTATGGAAACATCATGTTGTATATGAGTCTAGGCCTCGTAGTGTTATTATTACTTTGAATAGAAAATTGTACAAGATACCCAAGGTAGTCCCACCTAGTGCTATTTCCTTGATCTCTGTTAAGGAATGCAGGAAGGTCATCTCTCAGATGGGGAAGTTTGTATTCTTCATGATTCACTTTCAGAATAAGAGAAAGATCACATGCACATAGAGGGTCTCTACGACCAACCTCTCCACACAGCAGAAGCAAGTAGATAAGGCTGTGGAAGAATACTCAGATATCCTCTCCTCACCTATAGGGGTACCTCTGCACTGTCAGGTCAAGCACCCCATCGATCTAACCCCCGACACATCGCTTCCCAATGGGCCAGTCTATCATCGCTCTTTGTTAGAGAATGAGGAGAGTAAGTGACAGATCCAAGAACTGCTCCACAAGGGGCACATTCATCCAAGATCATCACCTTGTGGGAGCCCAATCGTGCTAATACAAAAGAAAGATGGAACCTGGAAAATCTATATTGATTACCGATCTCTAAACAAAATCATAGTCAGAAACCAATACCCAATTCCCCAAATCAACGACCAACTTGATCAACTCATGGGCACCAAATACTTCAGTAAGATTAATCTGAAGTCTGGCTACCACTAGGTCCCAATAGAACAGACAGATGTATGGAAGACTGCCTTCAAGTAAAAGGAAGGCCTTTTTGAATGGTTGGTCATGCCCTTTGGTTTGAAAAATTCTCCAGCCACTTTCATGAGGATGATGGATGATATCCTGCAACCATTCACCAATACTTTTGTAGTGGTGTATCTGGATGACATTCTAATTTACAACAAGACTTGGACTGAACACTTGTAGCATATTCATCATGTTCTGCACACCCTGCAATAGGACAAGATATATGCCAACTTGGAAAAATGATCATTCGGCATGGACAGGGTCTATTACCTGGGCAATATCATTGATCAACATGGCGTACATGTGGATCCAGCCAAGATCCAAGTCATCCATGAATGGCCAGCCCAAACAACACTCACCAAACTCTGGATCTTCTTGGGCCTTGCCAATTTCTATCGGAGTTTCATGTTGGGATTCTCCCATATTGCATGGGCCCTCAGCCAAATAAATAGGGGTGGTGGTAAGGCAAAATTTGCGTGGGGTCGGTCCCAACAACAACCATTCGATGATTTGAAGCAGTTCTTGTTCTCATTGTAATGTCCCCCACCTCTTAGAGAGGTAATGAGGAGACTGAGTGGCCTGGGCACCCCCACTAGGTCATAGTCTCACACTAAAGGGGGGGGGGGAAGTCAAGAAGTTAAAAGTTATATTTTTAAGTTAACTTAAGAAAGGAAAAGGAAAGGAGTAAAAGATAACTCAACAGAAGAATAGAAGATTAACCCTGGGAGTTAACCTAACTCAACAGAGAATTAGAAGGAAAAGTATAAGTAAGAGGCTAGGGTGAACCTATTACTCATTCTGGTTTTGGATTAGCATTTGATATTGCTCTTGAGCATTCAGTTTGGGGGTTTGCTGTACAAACCCTTGTGAGAAACTTAGTGGTGAAATATCCACTCACCTTGTTCTGCAGCTTGGTCTCGGGGATGAAAGACTCCTCCACACCATTCTAGTCTTAGCCCATCTCCATCTAGTGCTTCAGAAGGCACAGGACCATCAGTTTGATGGATTTTCTGGAGGGTTATCATCATTCTACATTTGTCTGCAGATTGGGACGTCTTGGAGCCATAGGGGACGTTCGGTGATTCAGTAAAACTCAGATCTAGGGAGATCTGCTTGAGATCTGAGCCTAAAACTTCTCCCACAGGGTTCTCATAGCCCGATCTATATTCTTGGAGAGTTTCATAGCATTTGGAGGCCTCCTTCATCAGGGTCGAACCTGCTAGGGTTTCA
>ML780213.1:29521-95560 GCA_009831015.1 Picea engelmannii
ACCTTATCAATCATGATAAGACAATAATGAGAGCATGGGTCCTCCAACCATTCTTCTAGGATAACTCAATCCATAAAGTGTCTTCCCGTGAGGGCTTTCACCATAAGGGGACCACTTTGGAGTTCATCCATTTGTTTACCTTTCCATCGATTGGTTTCCACTTGGACATATAACATTCTCATCAAGGGAATCATATAAATCAATTACTTGACATCAACCAATGACATCAATCAAACCAAACCATTTACATCAATGACATATGATCCAACAATCTCCCAAGTAATCAAAACATTGGCATCAATGACAAACCATTGGCATCAATGACAACATGATCCAACATTGAGTCCCTAGAAGACTCTTACATGCACTCCTTGTGAAAAACCTTCAAATATTTCTATGTATTTGAATCTCTTGACTTTGTGCAAGTCCTCTGCAGCAACAGTCCTTCAACTCTCTACCTTAGCTGATAAGTTCTGAGGTCTCGACCAGCCTGCACACACCTGGCATGGCTTATGTACTTTGCCTGCACTTCTGCAGAATTGAGAACAATGGTATCCCTCCTGAGCTTCCAGAGACAAACTCTGAGCCTTGTCAACACAAACCGTGCAGATGTTTCACTGCACTCCTTGTAGGAAATTCTCTCTTAGGATGAGAAACAATTAAAACTCATTATCTCTCTCTCAGACTTCAAACATTAATAGGAAATCATACATTCAACACAACATAACAAAAAATGCATAGCAGAGAGAGTAAACAACCATAAGCATATCATTCAACATGTACATACATAAAGCATTATAACACCATGAGTCTAAATCAAATCTTTTCATATTAATTCAGAACTTTTGTACATGGGTTCTTCTCTTCAGCTCTTTGCTACAACTCCTCTATGCGAATGTGCTTCGTCCTACAATCTCTAATTGTTAATGTTACAATGATACAAGGTTGAGGGTGTCTATAGTCAATTTTCCCTCCTATGCTCCTAACTGTCTAATCTAGAATTCAAATCTACCTACTTTCATTTACTGGGCGTAAATACCTCTACCTACTATAGATGAGAGAAAATCACTCATGATCTGTTTACATCCTCCAAAATATAAATGCAAGGTACACCTTCTACATTAATATTTCAAAAACATTCTGAAACACTTTTGCGATGTGATGAAATGTGTTGGCACTCATCCAAGCTGTCTTCCGCCTCCACGCTCACTTGACTACTTATGATGCTCCTGCATCATACTCCCTCGCTTGAAAATTTTCATGGACTCCTATTCATGAGATCTTGCATGTTCTGCCCATGCTTCTGAATTTCTTCTTTATTCTCCCAGCTAGCATCTTCAACTGGATGTCCCTTCCATTTGATCAAGTATTCAAAATACTCTTTTCTCTTGGTCCTCTTACTGACTCTCTTGTCAAGTATACTTTCCATCTATGGAGTTTCAGCTACAGTCATTTGTTTGGTCCACTGAACTTTTGTATGTTCACTATATTCTTCATATCTATAAGGGTACAAATCCAAGATGTCGAATATCGGTGAAATTCTGATCCCATCGGGTAATTCAATCTCATATGCATTTGCCCCAAATTTCTTCAAGACCTTGCATGGTCCAATCTTCTTCATTTTCAGTTTGTTATATGTTCCCCTTGGGAACCTCTCCTTTCTCAGGTGTGAAAGAATCAGATCGCCAACTTCAAAATGAAGTTATTGCCTGTGTTGATATTCTTTGTGCTTGTACTCTTGATTCAAATTCTGCAATCTCTCCTTCACATGGATGTGAAGTTCTTTCATTGCCTCTACAAAATCCTCTACACTAGCACTTCTGAATTCAGTTTGTTCTGAATCCTTCAATTCAGAAAATCCTCTTGGTTTTATTCCATACACAATTTGGAATGGAATCTGCCCTGTGCTTCTATCCAGTGAATCATTATAAGCAAATTTCGCCTGTGGCAGAATTTGATCCCATTGAATGTGGTGTTCAGTCACTAGGCTCCTCAACAAATATCCCAAGCTCCTGTTTATAACTTCTTTTTGTCCATCCGTCTGAGGATGATAAGATGAGCTAAAAGACAAACCTGTCCCCTAACTTCTTCCACAAAGTCCTCCAAAAATGTCCAACGAACTTGGTATCTCGATCTGAAGCTATACTCCTTGGCAAGCCGTGAAGTCTTACAACTTCTTTGAAAAACAGGTTTGCAATGTGTGTTGCGTCGCTGTTTTTATGACATGGTAGAAAATGTGCCATCCTTGAAAATCTATCGACTACCACAAAGATTGAATCACAACCTCTTTGCGTCCTTGGCATCCCCAATATAAAATCCATGCTCACTGCATCCCATGGCCTCTCAGGTATGGGTAATGGCTAATACAACCCCGTATTCTACCTGTTCCCTTTTGAGTGTTGACAAATCCTGCAACTGTCCACAAACGTTTTGACATCGGTCCTCATCTCTGGCCAAAAATATGAGCTATTTAATTTTGAGAATGTTTTATCATGACCAAAATGTCTGGCCAATCCTCCACTATGTTTTTATTTCAACATATTCTCCCTCATGGAGCATTTTGGAATGCATAGTTGATTGCCTCTGAATAATAATCCATCCTGGATCATATATTCAGTCCATTGATTTTTGTCCCTGAGAATTGGATTCGCAAATGCTTCATATGCCTCTTTGAAATCTGGATCATCTTTGTACATGTCTTTGAGGTTATCAAAACCCAATGTTTGACTCTGAAATCCTACATAAGCAAACATTTCCTGCTCAAAGCATCAACAACTTTGTTAACAGTTCTAGAAATATGTTTAATTACAAAAGTAAAATTTTGCATGTATTCAACACATTTAACATGTCTTTGGTTCAAGTTTTCCTGTTGAGTTACAAATTGTAAGGCATGATTATCACTGTACAAAACAAACTCTTTAGGAACCAAATAGTGCCTCCAATTCTTCACTGTCAGTATGACCGCATAAAATTCCTTGTCATATGTGGAGTATTTCACTTTCATTTAATTCAGTTTCTCACTGAAGTATCCGATCAATCTGTGATCTTGGATCAAAACTGCTCCTATTGCAAATCCTCTAGTGTCGCACTTGACCTGAAATGTCTTACTGAAATCTAGCAGCACTAGAATTGGTTGTTTAGTAATCCTCCTCTTTAGCAAGTTGAAACTTTTTTCTGCTTCTTGTGTCCAGTGAAAAGACTTGTGTCTTTTCTTCACTGTGTCCATCATCGGTGCACTAATTCCACTGAAATTTATGATAAATTTCTTGTAGAAACTAGCCAATCCATGAAAGATTTTAACTTAAAATATACTCTTCGACGATGGCCAATTCTTAATCACCTCCACTTTATCTGGATCCATTTTTATCTTATCTGCAGAGATAACAAACCCCAAATAAATGAGCTCTTTCTTCATGAATGATGATTTCTTCATATTTATCAACAACTTCTCTTGCTGTAATCTCCTCATCACTGTAGCCAAATGCTTCAAGTGCTCTGTTTCTATTCTACTAAAAATCAATATATCGTCAAGATATACAATGACGAATTTCCCTATAAAATCCTTCAAGAATTCCTTCATCAACCTCATGAAAGTACTAGGTGCATTTGTTAAGACAAATGGCATAACAAGCCATTCATATAGCCCTTCATTTGTCTTGAATGTTGTCTTCCATTCATCACCTTCTCTCATCCGAATTTGATGATAGTCGCTTTTCAAATCAATCTTTGAAAAATATTTTTCTCCACTCAAGCAGTCCATCAAATCATCCATCCTTGGAAATGGAAATCTATATCTGATGGTAATCTTGTTGATTTCCCTCGAGTATGTACACTTTCTCCAGCCTCCATCTTTCTTTGGGCTGAGCATTGTCGAAACAATGCATGGACTCAAGCTTTCTCTAACCAATCCTTTGTCCATTAAATCCTAGACCTATCTCTTGACTTCCTCATTCTCCTGTGGTGTCAACCTATATGCTACTTTGTTTGGTAAACTATCTCCAAGTATAAGATCAATGTGATGACTTATACTTCTGATCGGTGGCAACGAACAAGGTAGTTCATCAACTACTATATCAACAAACTCTTCCAGCAACTCCTGGATTTCCTTTGGTAAATCATCCACTCTTGTATTGGTTAAAACAACTCTAGGCTTCCTGTCCACAATGAATTGTGTATCTTCCTTCTTCTTAACCTCCTTAAGGAGTTCCTTCCCTCTCATGAGAAGTACAGTGTTTCTTACCTTATATTTCACTTCTTTATCCTTAATCGGCAACAACATGTGAGTGCTCCCATTCTTCTCTAGGGTGTATGTGTTATTTCTCCCATCATGAATCACATTTTTGTCATATTTCCATGGTCTACCCAACAATAGATGACAAACATCCATGGGAATGACATCACATAGTATTTCATCCTTATATCCCCTTATTTTAACTTCAACTAAACATTGTTTAGTGACATTTACCTGATGTCCTTTTTGTAGCCATGAGACTCTGTATGGGCTTGGATGCTCAATAGTCTCCAGCTCTAGATTTTCTACCATCTCTGTAGAAATGATATTGTCTGTGCTACCACTGTCCACGATGACTTTGCATACCCTATCTTTGGTCTTGCAAGCAGTCCGAAAAAGTTTGTTCCTTTGGGCTGGGTTCTCTGCCTCCTTCTCTGGCGTTAAGAGAACTTTTCCCATCATCAATGATCTTCCACCCTCAACATATTCTACCTCAACATTCCTTCTCTATGCTTTGGCAATGTGAGTTTCACCTCCTTCTTTCTTTCTGTCTGGGCATTCATAAGATTTATGTCCATTTTTCCCATAGGTAAAACATTTTATTTCTCCACCTCTACATCTTCCTCTTCCTCTGGTTCGAGGAAAAGTATTTCTATCATCATACTATCCTCTCTGTGAGCTTCCACCTCTCTTAGTTTGAGTTTGATCTTTCTTCCACTCTTCTTTAGGTTTCTTATTTCTATCTTGGGCAATTTTTTTACCTCTAGATTGACTTCTGCCTTGGCCTCTCTGACCTTCTTTTCAGCTCAGTTTTTCTTCATCTTCCAGAGCCATCTGATAAGCATATTCTACATTTTTAATGATCATCATGCTCATCTCATCTTGGATGTCATATCTCAGACCATTCATGTATCTGGCAACCTTTTCATCATCACTTTCCTGATGACCTGCCTTGATGTTTAGTTTGTAGAATTCTCCAGTGTACTCTTTCACTGAACCCAACTTCTATCTCAAATTCTTCATTTTCCGAAACAGAGTAATTTGATAATCTTTGGGTACGAATTTTTCCTTCATCTTTGCAACCATTCTATCCCAACTCTTGATTTTCTACTTTCCTGTGCAGCGTTTGTCATCTTGTAGTTCATCCCACCACAATGTTGCATGTCCTTTAAGTCTTGTGAGAGCATGTTTGACCTTCTTGTCTTCCTTGACATCTTCATAGTCAAAATACTTATCCAGAGCTCTAATCTAGTCTAGAAGCTCTTCAAAATTTAGGTTTCCTTCATATACTGGAATGTCTAGTTTTTCTCTAGCACCTATCCTTACAACAACCATGAATAGGCGTTCATCTGCTGCATCTTCTGCTGCAATTTCTTCATTTCATGCTTCATTTTCACTTTCAGATTCACTGATATCCCCATCATTGACTGTGCGCCTCTATGTTGTTTCCATAGCATCAAGCCTAGCACACAATTCATGCATCTCTCTTTCCCTTGATGGATCAGGTAATTTCCTGTCTCTTCTTCTTGGCATTTCCCTTTCCTCTAGTAGATCGGGTATTTTCATGTCTCTTCTTCTTAGTGGCATAGCTTCAAAATTCCTCCTTTCCCTGCTATAGAAAGCAAAGAAATCTTTCTGCACTTCTGATACCCCAACTGATGTGTACCAGAGTACTCCTTTCCGTTCTCGCTTTCTCTACCTGAAATATACAAATAGAGTCAATCTCTGATACCAAAACTGACACAGACCCCCAAGCCCTCAGGTCCAAGGTCCACACAGGATCTTTCTAATCTTCCCTTTGAGCCTGAAGGAGTCGTTGATTTCTCCTCGGGAAATACCCACACACACACAACAGTGTATCCATAGGTCCTTATGGGTGTGCCCGTGTGATCAAACAAGAAGCATCAACCCAAAATATTTCGATCAAACATTATGATCACACCTTTCAGGATTTCAAAACTTCGGATTTCATGACTTCGTGACTTCTCCTTCCAAGTTTCTTGACCCTTCAACTACCGAAACCCGAAATGTCGATTCACCATAATTATTATCACGTTTCGTGATTTTGAAAATCTTCGAACAAAAATCCCGATCTCTTGTCCTCGAAAATACTGAAATGTCGAATTCCAACACGTTCAACAAAGGCTGGGCCCACAATGAACTTCTCACTTCATCGGGATTTCAAACTTCATGATTTTGTGAATCCAGATGCAAAGCTCCCAAATTTCTAACCTCCGAATCCCGAAATAGTGAACAAGGATTGAATCCACCTTTTTGACGAGGACATGTCACTTGTCCACTCAACCATTTCCTATCTCTAATGTGGACTCCTGCCACTTGTCTCCCTTTTGGTTTTTCAGGACATCTTCTTTCACTGTGCTCAACTCCTTGGCATTAGGATTCCTGATATGAAAAATATTGAAATACCAAAAAACTAATGTTCAGCTTCAAAGAAGATCAACGACTGTGGTTCTCCCCTTGATCCAATGGTTAGCATGATTTCGCGTACTGGGAGTTAGAAAATCTCGACTCTAACCTTATGTCACCACGATCCCCAAATTCCTGAAATCCAAAATTTCTTCTCTTCATCTTCACATGCGATAATCCACTTTGCACTTCGGGAGTTTGAACGACCAAGGGTTCCTCCCACACTTCAGACTTACAACTTCCGAAATTTTGAAACGATATGGCAGCTCCAACAGATCAGTATCGATGGTCCACGTTGATTCTGGGTACCAAAGTGATGGGTTTGTTTGCCCTTATCCACCTTTTAGCTTTTGTAGATCCTACGATCCTCGTTGTTTCGGGGATTCTCCACAAAGAATTCCAACCGTCCACTTTCTCCTCTTGAATACTTTGAAAACACCTATCCTCCTGAGTTTTATTGGAAGTTTGAGTCCCCAGAAGACTCCTGCATGCCATCCTTGTGGAAAACCTTGAAATATTTCTAAGTGCTTGAATCTCTTGACTCTGTGCAGCTCCTCTGCAACAATAACCCTTCAACTCTCTACCTTATCTGATATGTTCTAAGGTCTCAACCAACCTACGCACACCTTGCATGGCTTTTTTTCTTTTCCTACACTTCTACGAAATTGAGAACAACGGTATCCCTCCCGAGCTTCCAGAGACAAACTCTGAGCCTTGTCAACGCACACCTTGCGAACATTTCACTGCACTCCTTGCAGGAAATTCTCTCTTAGGATGAGAAACAATTGAAACTCATTATCTCTCTCTCTGACTCCAAACATTAAAAAGAAATCAAACATTCAACACAACATAACAACAAATGCATAGAAGAGAGAGTAAACAACCATAAGAATATCATTCAACATGTACATACGTAAAGCATTATAACACCATGAGTCTAAATCAAATCTTTTCATATTAAATCAAAACTTCTGTACATGGGCTCTTCTCTTCAACTCTCTACTACAGCTCCTCTATGCTAATGTTCTTCATCCTACAATCTTTGATTGTTAATGTTACAATGATACAAGGGTGAGGGTGTCTATAGTCAGTTTTCCCTCCTACGCTCCTAACTGTCTAATCTGGAATTCAAATCTACCTACTTTCATTTACTGGGTGTAAATGCCTCTACCTACTATAGATGAGAGAAAATAACTCATGATCTATTTACATCCTCCAAAATATAAATGCAAGGTACGCCTTCTACATTAATATTTCAAAAACATTCCAAAACACTTTTGAAACGTGCTTAAATGTGTTGTCTCTCATCCCAGCTATCTTTCACCTCCATGCTCACTTGACTGCTTACGATGCTCCTGCATCATAAGAACTACCTTATCGCTGTTGACACTCTATATCGGTGAGGAGTAGACAGTATCCTGCATCATTGTTTAACTAAAAACTAAGTCGATTTTGTTCTAAACAACTGCCACAGTGGGGCTTATGGTGGTCATCTATCCGAGCATGTGATGACCCATAAAAGTTTGTGATCCTATTATGTTTGGCCATGTATCTTTAAATATTGCATTGAAGCAGTTAATAAGTGTCACCCCTACTAGGTGTTCACTCATAAAATGCACTCGCATCTAGCCCCTCTCCATCTAATCATTACTGTCGGTCCCTTCATCAAGTGGGGGTTAGACTTTGTGGATTGCAACCTAACTTTGTTGGGGGGAATCAAAACATTATCCTGGTCATAGACTATATTACTAAGTGGGTTGAGGCCATGCCTATAGTTAAATTTGAATGGAAGATTGTTGCCTTATTCTTATTCAATCAAATTATATCCAAGTTCAGAATCTCGAGTAATATTGCCAATGATCATGGCAGTCACTTTCATAATGAAATGATGGAATAAATAACATCTAAAATGGGGTTTAAGAATGGTCATTATTCCCCTTACTACCCCGAGGAAAATAGACCATTTTGCAAAAACCATTTTTGCAAAAACAAGTCTCTCAAGACCATTTTGCAAAAACCTGTCAGTGAAAGAAAATATGACTGGCATATCATGCTTTATCCAATACTTTAGGCATATGGGTAAAATCATGAAGATGGGTAACACTATTGCTTGTTTTATGACAAAAAAAACTGTATTTTCACAAGTTCTTCAACTTCCGGCATACAAAAGTTTTTTTTTTTATTTAGAATTTCACTTTACAGTAAAAACAAAACTTGTGAATAATTTTGTTATATTTCTAATGACTATTTTTCAATTTTTTTTTATCAAGATTTGATATGTCAATTTGACAATTGTTTAACCATATGTTCCTTAAACATGAAAGGAATGATAATGAGTTGTTGTTTTCCACAACAATGTATCTATTATTAAAATTATGTTTTTAAGAAATGAAATATACTGCAACAATCTACAGAGACTCTATTTTATTATGACTATAATTTTGAATCTAACGGATGAATATTATAATTTCTAGAATTTTTTTAAGTTGACCAAAATGAAAACGTTGAAGATTTTAAACACGTGTTTTTCTACACCTTGTATCTATCTTAATTTTTACTTAAAAATAAAATATAAAAATACCCTTTTGAAGAGAACAGTTTAACAATTATGAATATAAATTTTCCATAATTTTCCGTTGTGTATTTTTAGAGATATGGATTTTTCATTTCACCGAATCATAATCTCACCTAAAAATATTATGTAGCAATTTTTTTATAAAATTAAATAAAATTAGATAAAAACAATGAAAATGAAAACAAATTATACCCAATGAAAGTAGATTCAATTTTAAAAATGTTGGTATCAATTCTCAAACTAAATTCTTAGTATTTGTAGGAGTTCGCTACATCCAAAGATGAAGTAAGATGGAGAGAATTTGCAGTTTCCTGCAAACAGTCCCATTTTCAAGTTTTTGACAGAAATATTCTTTCAGCCGAAACCTAGTTTTTAACGGAATCCGTTAAAAATAAACGTTTCGTCTGAAATATGCTTACCATGGGAAAATAATTCATCCAAAAAACATTGTACACGAATTTCGAGGGCACCGTTAAATTTGACGTGAAAATTTTCGGCCGAAAAATATTTCGGCCCAAAGACACATTTGTTCGGCCGAAAAATTGCCGCTAGAAATTTTGGAGACCCGATTGTCACGAAAGTGTTACCCAGATTCATGATTTTATCCATATCAAACCTCGATTAATACTTCCACTAGTTTCTCTCCTTTCTAGTTAGTACACGGCATGGAGTATATCTTACCTATTGAATGTGAAATCCCTTCTCTTATATTGGCAGTTGCACTCCTACCTGACACTTTCAATCTCGAACGATGCCTGGTACACCTAGAGAGTCTAGATGATCAACGTCGAGATGCCTCTATGGCTATCAAAGAAAAAAAATAAGTGTCATGATCCAACACAATAAGTATGTTTGTCCTCAATTGTATGTTGAGGGTGACTTGGTCCTTCTATATTATCAGGCCAAAGAACCCCTAGGGGTAGGCAAGTTCAATCCCATGTGGCACGGTCCCTATATCGTGTGACATGTCTTAGAAAAATGAACCTAATATTATGAAGGGAATATGTTGGCTGAGCCAAGGAATGGGATCTATTTGAAAATATATTATGGTTGATCCCCAACATTGGGCGTAACTCTTTGTATACTAATGTAATTTAGTGTATATATATATTCCCTTTATTTTCATCTTTAGCTTGCTTATCGAGTTTTTTGTTGGTTGGCATATGTCAACAGAGTCTTTGGTCTACTTAAGATTCACATATGGGGCTAGTCATCATACACAAGAACTTGGCTTCCACTGCTTGGGTTTTTTACTCACCTGAGGGTCTATTGGTGTCTTCCGATGGCGTTTGCCTAGGACCATCCACAAATAATGTGGCCAAATATAGCATCATTATAGAACTTTTGTGCAATGCCATTTTTCATGGTATTCCCTTTTTATAGGTTCGCCTAGACTCCCAATTTGTAGTATGTCATTTGAATGACAATTACTATGTGTGTGAGCCTACACTACTAAGATGATTCCCACAGGTATGAATTTTGGAATGATAGTTTTATTTTATTACTTGTCATCACATACCTAGGAGTTCTAATTATGTATCTAATGCATATGCTAATTTTGTTTTAGATTGTAATTTGTCACATAACTAAAGCAAAGAAAACATTCTCATCAATGTACACATTGTAACATAAGTAAATCCAAAGAACCATATTTTTATATATATTTCAAAAAATATGATGTTTATGGTACAGAATTGGGGCTAAAACCCTCAATATACATATACATGCGATCATACAATAGTCATGACATACATTCCTGTGGCTTCAGATGAGTGTCATGATAGAAAACTATGGCATTTGCGATATTCCAAAAGATTCATACCCAAGCATGGGGCACACCTACCACTTTTCATTGCATATCATCTGACAGATCCTCTACCTGAACCATATGAATCCTCTGTGTCAAACAAGATAGGTTTCCCTGCAAATTTTGAAGGACTCTCTCTGCATCCCCTCCCACTGCCTCATCTCCCTGGTGCCTCTAAAGATGTCCTAGATGTCCGTCTGACCATCGTGGACCTACGTTTGTGTCACATACATGTCTAATTAGTACTTAACATCATCCAAAAATATATATTTTTTCCTATACAAAAATACAAAAAAATGAAATATTTAAAAAACTTTGACGTACCTATGTCTTTGTAGGCGAACCCTGGTGGTAATGGCATGTTAGTATCTCCTCTGAAGTCAATCGCTATGTAAGGGTAGTCATCCAGAGCGATCACCTGTTGTCTCCACCAGAAGAAGAATTCATAATTGTATGGTGTTGGCACCCTACCTCCCCCTTTCCACCTCATCACCGTGGTCCACCATGCCATGGCTGGACCTTGAGATCCATGTGGAATAATGTCAACTCTAGGTCCCAATCTTGAAACCCACTCGAAGAAAAAGATACACAGAATAGAAGTAAACCCAAAGTTCCTTTTACTACCCTATTTTCATTCTATCAACTAGCTCTTCATGTTAGCCAGCAGAGAGGTGTACTAGTCATACACTGTGGGTCTCAAGCACTCCACTAAGAAGAACATAAGTGGCCTCGATGTGTGGTGCAAAGAGGTCGATCTTGTGATCCATCTCAAAACAAGGAAAATAATATTGAGGCTAAGATTATTTATCTCTCTAATGGGGAGTTTTATCCCAACCTTCTCAGTCCTTGCAATGCAATGAGCATCTATGTATTTCTTGATTTTCATGCTGCTCCTAGCTCCCTGGGATTTTAGTTTGATCACCTCACCCCAACGTGAAAATCCTGTCAAGAAATAAGTGTCCTCAACTTCAATATTTAATGGTTGTTCATCAAGGTTGAATCTCTCACCATATGGATCCCAGTAATCCATGAGAAACTGTAGCAATATCACTTTTTCCCTCATACCTTTGAGTGCCCAAAAATTATATAGACCAAATATTTTCAAGGCCATTTCGGCCCCTGGATCTTTCTCCACTGCAACATCTACCTCCTCATGTTCTCTTTCTCTCTACTTTATCACTATCCTGCAAGAGAAAAACCCTTTTTTGAGTTAGAAACCACTAAAAAACATTATTTATGGATATATATATGATATGTAGTGTACAAAGTCGCATATATGGTTGTTTATATGCTGGTTGTTGTTTAAACAACCACATATAAGCATGTGTATATGCGACTCGATGAATTGTTTCTTGTGTAAACCTAAAGTTTCAAATTGCGTCCTAAATAACTTAAAAAATGGAACCTAATTACAAAATCTAGTCAATGAAAAGAAAGAGGAGAATAAAATGAGTTACCTGGTCCAGATGGTCGTCTATTCCATCGCTCATAGATCCCACAATTGCTAGTTGAAGTTCAGAGGTAATTTGGTCCAAAATCCACTATTTGGGCAAAAATTACAAATGGTATAGTAATTTTTTTTTTATTATTTATAGAAAAAATTTACTCACGTTGCATAGTTTTTGACAATATCTTGGCCTAATGGACTAATACAACATTGGATTGAGTTGGTTTTGGTAGTTTTATCCAGGGATTCTTGCGGTTTTCAATGCCATGTTGCCCATTTGTAACTTTGGACAAGTATTTTCGTTACCCAACATATAGGATAGGTATCCATCCATCAAGAACACTTGCATCATCCTATTATTGTCACTAATATGCCTTAGGTATGAACCCATTTTATAGTGACACATAACCTTCTATATGCAACTATAAGTGTCGTTATCGAATGGTAGAGACTTACCAAACATGCCTACCCTAGTTTGATACTCTTCTTCATTCGGTGCCCATGCAGAGATTTGTTTCATAGGACTGGGAGTCCCGGATGCAGGATCATCGCTCCACTTTAGCACATGCCAACTGATTAACACGCATGGTGTGAATTTAAGAAATGGAAATGCATCGCCCTCTCATTTTTCCTCAAGGAATCGAAAGTGTGATCCATGGATTTAATGAGGACAAGCTGGAAGAGCCAAGTTGTGAATTCGCACAAGATATAGATAAGGTTTCCATTAAGTGGTGGACAACAGGAGGGATCTGCATCCGATTTGGAGCATATTTAAATCATTTTGATTTTCCCATTAGATAGGAATTTTGAATGGTTATTTGAGACCACTAGTTTAGCTTGCGAGGGAAGCTCGATGAGCCCCTCTTGTATAAATCGTTGTATTGTATGCATGATAGAGGTTGCTGAAGTTTGATGAAAAATCATTGTAAGACAAGTAGAAGGAGGTTAGCTAAGAGAGAGTTAGGTAGAGGAGATAAATGCAAAGAGTTGAGACTCAATTGTAGCTCGAGCTCCACTATTGTAATTTGACATTCTACCATTAATAGAAAAATGACAGTTTTTCCTGTTTTCAATTTCTATGTAATGGGTGTTGTGTTATGAATGTCATTTGTATGCATTTGAGTTGTACATGAATGTTAGAAATCGTCAGCAGGGATACAGATACAGTTTTATATAGATGAGTGTGTTGAATTATATCTAGTTCTCTAGGATAAGTGCAAGGAGTGTGTGATAGAGAGAGGAAACTTTGTGAGATGACGTGAGGAGTACATGTCGAAACTCGGTGGAGTCAGAAGAGAAGTTTCCAGGAGGGCATACCAGATTAATTCATAGACTCAGGGAGAAATTTGAAGGTGGTTAAGTACCTTGGAAAGAAAGACTGTGTGGGAGGAAGCACAGTTCAGGGTTATGGAAGACTCTGAAACACTCTGCCATGAGGTCATCGAGTCGGTATTCTACCAACACACTTGGATGTGTTGGAACCCTTAGGATAAGCCCATAATTACTAAAACTTCTGAGGAAGGAAGGCTTTGCAAGAGTGCATCGACAAAGGAAAGGAGACGCCTTAACCCTTCCGTAAAGATAAGGGAGAAGCCATCGAAGAATGAAGCTGAGTGCAATGAGTGTTCCCAAGATACTGTAAGTCCATCTTACAATCTCAGGAGGAAGAGTGGGAAGATGCTAGGAGGGCATGAGGAAGTTCACAAAGGAATGATGAACTTTGAAGGTTTTCAAGATGAGCAAAGTCGCAGAATATTCTATGTAGAACTCTGCAAGGAGTGCAGAAGGACATAGAGAACAACCTAAGTCTCGAATAGAAACAGTTTGCAATACGTATGAAAAAAGGGGTCGAGGAATTTCCGAAGTCTCGAAGGCCAAAAAATTGTCCATCGTCGGAGGAGATATGTGGTAGAATATTGAGAGGTTCAGGGATAGGAACTTCGGGAGGTTTTCCAGGAGAAAACAAAGATATTCATGAGGCTGAGAGGTGCAAACTGATTCTGGACTATTGGATCTTGAGGGAACATGGAAGAGATCCATGCAGTTCAAGATAATTCAAGGAGAGAATATCCGAGGAATTGGGAAAATAGAGGACTCACAAATTCCAAACTCATGAGTTGATCACAACCATTGATCGAGAGAGGAACGTGGATTGGTCCTGAATAATTCGTTGATGCGAGAATCGAGAAAAGTGATAAATGTTCTCATGAAAGTTTCAAAGTACGGAAGCACGAAGGGATATGGACCATGAAAGAGGTCCATGGTCACATCAAGGAGGGATTATAGCATAAAGATCTAGCGTTTTTGGTGTTAAATATATAAAGCATCAAGGAGAGGGTCCACGGGTACCATATAACCTATGACAGAAGAAGGAAGGACTTGTGATAGAGGTTTTTGGTTCCAAGATAAATCTATGGATTCTCTCCAACTCATATATTGAATGATCCTAGATTGGGAGGTCAAGCAACCCTTTGGGGGAGAAGGGGGTTTGTGCCAGAAGTGGTATCAGATATTGATTTCTCTCAAGAAAGGAGAAGGAGATACAAGAGATATTCTGATACCAGAACTAGTAGGTTGATTTATCTCAAGAAGAGAGAAGGAGATACAAGAGATACTCTCATACCAAAAGTGGTATCAGATCTAATGTAGAACTAATTTATGTAAGCAATAAGGACATAGTGCAATGCTCTGTTGAAGTTGTTGCAAGGTGTGCGACAGATGTTAAATAACTAGGTGGGTTGCAGGTGAAGTGAGATGGCCATTGGAAGTCATGACCACGGTGAGGGGAGAGTCTACCCATAGAAAATCATAGTGGATACAGACAAGGAGATCAGTGAAATATGATCCCATATGGAGAATATAGCTTTCAAGATGCAGCAGGAGGTAAGGGTACGTTGGAGGTATAAATGGCCCTTGAAGAGGACAACTAAATTCAATGTTCAGAAGATGTTGGACATAAGACATCAAAAAATGTTAAGGAGGTGGTTGAGGCATGCTGGAAACATCAGTGACAAGGGAAGGAGATATGGAAGAGGTTTTGTAGGTTTCCAGGTGGGAAAGGAGAAGGATTTAGTGGATCTCATGGATTGCCAGGTTGGCAGAGGAAACATCCCAATTTTCTAAGTTTGCAAGGGAGGATATATGATCTCAATTGAGAGTTTGCATCAACAAGGGGAGTTGACAGATGAGGAAGATGAAAAAGAAATACCTCACTCAAAGAGAGATTCACACATAATTATGAGTCGTGTGAATGAAGATGATGAGAATTTAAAAAAAATTGTCGTCAAGAAAAAGGATTAGAGGACCGTTATGATCATTGGAGGAGTCAAGATATTCTTTCCAAGAAATCAAGGAGAGGCTATAATAGATGTTGTAGATGTAACAAAAGGACAACAAGATGAGACTGTCGTGAAGGAGGAGGAATAAATGTTGAAGTTTGTCCAAATAGAGGAACGCTCGATTGAGTTACTCACTCAATGGGAATTGGAGTTAAAGGAACTGGAGGATTGGTTGGATAGTCCATAACCATAAGGTGTCTTCCATAAGATATCCATGCCTGAGGAAACACACCATCATGAGTTGCAGCTGGAGGAAGCTCAAAAGGAACCAGCCGAAGGACTGACATGAGTCGATCTGTCAGAAGTAGTAGTTGAGAAAAAGCCCAATGATTAGGAGACTGCAGAAGTGGAGGTTGTAGAAGAGTGGCAAGTTCAAGCCACAAGATATGAACACGATAACATGGGAGATCAGTGTGATTTACCCAGAGGCGAGGAAGAAGTGCAGTGAGCTAGTCTGCAATAGAAGAACAAGTCGATGGAGTAGCTAGACAAGGTGGTTGAGGAGATAAGGAAGTTTATGTTAAGGTCGACAGAAGAAGAAGTCAGCATGAGGAATATGGAAAAAAGGAACCTGCACATGTAGCAAGGGTGATGCAAGAGTAGAAGAAACAAAGCAGAGGAGATGAAATACAACTCTAGGAGAAAGTTTTGGATCAAGGAGGACTTCAACCATGATGGAAATCTCATGAGCACAGCTCATGAATTTCGTAGCCATGGAGTATGATGCAGGAGCATTACTCCACCTCAACACAATCTAACTGTTTAACATGCATGGTGCACATTGAAGAAAGGGATAGGCATCTCCCTCTCATTTTTCCTCGAAGAATCAAAAGTGTGATCGAAGAATTTAATGAGGACAAGACGGAAGAGCCAAGTTGTGAATTCACACAAGCTGGAGATAAGGTCGCCATTAAGTGGTTGACAACACGAGGGATCTACATCTGATTTGGACCAGATTTCCATCATTGTGATTTTCCCATTAGATAGTCATTTTGAATGGTGATTTGACACCACTAGTTTAGCTTGTGAGGGAACCTCGATGATTCCCTCTTTTATAAATTGTTGTATTGTATGCATGATAGAGGTTGTTGAAGTTTGATGAAAAATAATTGTAAGCCAAGTAGAAGGAGGTTAGATAATATAGAGTTATCTAGAGGAGAGAAATGCAAAGAGTTGAGACTTAGTTGTAGCTCGGAATCTACTATTGTAATTTGACATTCCACCATTAATAGAAAATAACAGTTTTTTCTATTATCAATTTCTGTGTAATGGTTGTTGTGTTATGAATTTCATTTGTATGAATTTGAGTTGTAGATGAATTTTAGAAATCATATGCAGGAATAGAGATGTAGTTTTCTATCGGTGAGTGTGTTGAATTAGATTTGGTTCTCTAGGTTAAGTGCAAGGAGTGCACGACAAAGAGAGGAAACTTTGTGAGCCAACATAATGAGTGCGTGTTTGAAATTGATGGAGTCAGAAGAAAAGTTTCCAGGAGGGCATACCCTACTAATTCACAGACTCATAGATAAATTTCAAGGTGTTTAAGTACCTTGGAAAGAAATATTGTGTGGGAGGAATCAAAGTTCAGGGTTACGAAAGACTTTGAAACACTCTTCCAAGAGGGCATCGATTCAGTGTGAATACACATTCTACCAAGACACTTGGATGCGTTTGAACCCTTAGGAGAAGCCCATAATTACTGAACATTCAGAGGAAGGAAGGCTTTGCAAGAGCGCATCGACAAAGGAAAGGATATGCCTTAACCCTTCTGTAAATATAAGGGAGAATTCGTCGAAGAATGGAGTTGAGCGCAAGAAGTGAACCCAAGATACTATAATTCCATCTTACAAGCTCAGGAGGAAGAGCAGGAATCTTCCAGGAGGGCATGAGGAAGTTCACAAAAGAAGAGTGATCTTTGAAGGTTTTCAAGCCAATCAAAGTCGCAAAAGAGTCTACGTAGAACTCTATAAGGAGTGAAAAAGGAATTCAATAACAACCTAAGTCTCGAAAATAAATAGTTTGCACTAAGTTGGAAAAAAGGGGTCGAGGAATTTACGAAGTATCGAAGGCCAAAAAATCTTCCATCGTAAGAGGAGACAGGTGGCAGAAGATTGAGAGGTTTGCAGATAGGAACTTTGAAAGGTTTTCCAGAAGAGAACATAGATCTTCATGAGCTTGAGAGGCACGAGTGATTCTAGATCATTGGATCTAGAGGGCATGCAGAAGAGATACATGCAGTTTAGGATATGTCAAGGAGAGAATACCTAAGGTGATGGGAAAAGAGAGGACTCGTGAAGTCTAAACTCGTGATTTTATCACAGTCGTTGATCATGAGAGAACGTGGACTGTAGATTGGTCCTGAATAATTCATCAATGCGGGAATCAGGAAAAGGAGGTAAGGCACTCGTGAAAGTTCCAAAGTATGGAAGCATGAACAGAGTTGGCCCACAGTCGAGGTCTGTGGTCACATCAAGGAAGGATTCTATCATAGAGAGTTAGTGTTGTAGGCATTAAATATATAAAGAGTCAAGGAGAGGGTCCACGGGTACCACATAACCTGCACCAGAAGAAGGAAGGACCTGTGATAGAGGTTTTGGGTTTCAAGAAGACTATAAGGAGTCGCTCCGACTCATATATCGAATGATCCTAGACCGAAAGGTCGAGTAGCCTTTTGGGGGAGAAGGGGGTTTGCACCAGTCCCTTATATCTAATACATGACTTTATGTTGAACCTCATTTCTTACTTATAAACATGCCGAGCTATACCTAGAATACTCCTAAGCAAGTTTGATTTAAGCTCTTTTCTGACTCGTTTTCAAAAAATGAAAATATTATTGAGTTAACTTGTCTCTTTCACACTTGTAAATTGGATTTGAAAGGACATCTATTTGGTGCAAGTTTATCCCCTTTTCAAACCAAGTAGACTAAGATTATGAAAAAAGACATTTTTGGCGTTAAGTTGTAATTGCATATCATGCCCTTGCTTACAGTATTGATCCTATTGTCATTTCTCTCTTTTGTGTTATAAGTCGTTCACCTTAGCAGTTTTCATCCTCAACCAAACATAGCCTCGTTTATATCCTTTGCAGCTTGACACCCTATACCCAGGAGGAAACATTCCCCCGAGTGTCCATCTCTTTCATGAACCTCCTTTCATTGAGCATTGGTATGTTCCATTGTTGGAACTGGTTTTCTTACTTGTGACACTCATTTCCTCCTCTGTATCATAGAATTCATTTGACTATGAAAAAACAAAAGAGACATGAAAGAAGGGAATATTATCTTATATTTGTAGCAGTCGTGTGGCCTTTGAATAGAGAAAAACAAATTTGAGTCCACTTGTAATAAAAATTTTGGGTTTAGCATGAACTTAGGAACTTGAGCTCGTTAGAGAGATTTTACTCCTGTTGTCACAAGAGTTGGTTCTAGGTTGTAATAGAGCCAAGCCTTATCACATTTTAAATGAAATAAATTTTGTCACTCAGACATGACTTAGGTTGCATGGAAGTAAATTTCGAGATAACCTTGAACCACTTTTGATTGGCTATTTCTCCTTCCAACCCGAGAGGGATCTCTCAAAAATATGTCACAACAAGATATTCAATAGGCTTAACAGTGGGCAGATATGTGGGTAACAAAAAGTTTTGGGTTTTTATGGTTGATGGGTTGGACCAGAAAGTAGTCCATTGGGCATGGAGTCAAATGATCAAGTATGTGATAAGAGTGTTTCGACAGTGTAAATCCATGGAGAAGAGGCGAGATAGAAGTTGAATATAGAGGGAAGGATTTATAAAAAGTATGGCAACAAAATAAAGAGAAAACATATCAAAATGCAAGGATCACTTAGCAATGAGTGAATTCCAAGCATAAATCAGTGGAAAGAGATAGTTGGGACAGAGCATCTAGCAAGGATGAATTTTGAACCTTCATATCTTTGCAAGAAAAGACCTATAACCTATCCAACAACAAAGAATCTAACAAACAGATTAATTCCATTACAAACACAGTTACAAATCGAGAAGAAAATGGAAATAAAACCAAGTGAAATGATGTGAAAATGAAACAATAATACAATCTCTGCAAACAAAATCACATGAATCTCTGATATAGATCGAAAATGCTCTGCACTCTTTTATTAAACATGATAACAAGTGTTATATCCCAGGGGTACTACCCCTCTCTCCTCTTTTACAAATATTCCTCATATATGTATTGAGGTCGAAATCCTCTCTAATATTAAAGATAACAACAGTTACAACCAATTCTTGAAACTTTCTGGGCCCATAAAAAATGGGCCAAATTGACGAAAAATAGGGCTACAGTTACGAATCTGTATATCTTGAATAGCGAAATATGTGTATAAAATGAAAGAGGCTTTTGTGCATCTGTTTATTCTGAGAAAAAACCTCTCTCAGTTCCCTAAGATGCATTTTCATTTTCCTCATATATGCATTTTACAAACATGTGTCAAAACAGGAAAATATGAGATCCGAAAAATTAGGGCTAAGAGATGGATTCGATTCTTTGAATCTGTGACACCTATAGGAAAATTGAGATATTTTTTTGATATTCGATTTGTTGGGCACAAAAACTATGACCATTTCTCAAAATGATCCTCGAGTTGCTCAGAATCATCATTTGAAAATGGTGACTCAGTACAGTAAAAAAGGACACATTTCTGAAAACGAACCTCATCTTGCAGGGAACTTTTGACTGCCTTCACAAGATCCAAATGAAATTATAAAGAAACCACTGGAAATATTAGGATATTTAGATGTCTATCGACCATTCGAACGCGGAAAATGGCCTCCCCAAGGCTGAGAAAAATGTTTTGTTTTTTTTTCCCAAGGCCGTTTTTTGCATATGACTGGAGTCCCGATTTCGGGTTTTCGGGTTTTTGGGTTTTGGGTATCATGTCTTCAAGAGTTATGACATGAAAGGAATCCAAAATCATGAAATATTGATGGGATTAATTAGGTGATATTCATTTGTCTTAATCTCTTAATTAATCATGATTAGAAATTAATCTTTAACCTTTCATGGATTTAAGTGTCGAGACTTCGATAACACTTGACGCGAGAAATCCTGAATCGCGAAATTTCGATGGGATTGATTAAAACTTAAAACACTCTTAGATTTTTTATTAAGCATGATTAAAATACAGGCTTTCGAGATTTTGGAAATCGCAAACTTGAAACTTAAAGAACGAAGGCAACTCGAGTTGCGAAATCCCGATGAGACTTGTCAACATTAATCTTTCTTATTCTTTAATTAACCTGGCTTATCCTTTAATACTTTAGTGAATTCATGGATCGGGGATGTATTTATTAGGATATCTATGTCAGCCAAATCCCTGATGTCAAAAAACCCGAACACAGGAGATTTTTCTCCATGTGGCTTAATGCTTGGTGTATGCAGTCGTTCCATTGCCAATGCTTCCATTCATTCTCCTAAGTGACAGAAAGCTAAAATTCCAATATTTGTTACAATAGAGGCTCCATCTAGGGATGGTGCTTTCCTGCAAAGCACCAAGAATAGTAGACCACATGCCTTCATCCATTGGGCGACCTGAAATCATCCTTATAAAACTCTAAACTCTGTCGCTTTACTTGCACCTTTCTGAAACAAAAAACCTCTTATGAATTCATTGGGCTATGGAGTCATAATGTGTTAAACAAAACTATACTGGATTCCAAACTAAACCAGAAACATACTGAAAACCACTATTGTACTCTAGTGCTCAAAGTCAAGATTACTTAAATACATCACCTACTCTAAACGATATCACTGCTTTTTTCAAGTATAGGAAAACTTCCAAATCAACCAAGTGAGTATTTGACTAACAAACTTAATTATACTTCCATATTTGAGCAAAAGGATGACAGGAGCAGCTGTAAATTTCAAAGCATGCCCTAGGAGAAGGTACTTATAGTTTTGAAATTCAAACTTCAAGAAGTTGGAAATAAAAAATTCAGTCCCCCATTTTGAATCCATATTAAATGCTACTGGATCATAGAAGGGAAGAGATATACCACTTTCACAATTAATCCATACTTCCTCCTATTGGGCAAGTTTTCTGAAATGTTTTTGTGCACTTTGTCCACTACTGATTTTTTCTTCCACTGGTGCAAACATGTCGCATTGAAACTTACCGGTTTGTCGCTCAATGGTTTCTAAACAGGGAGGAGAGATCAATTGTTTCAGTAATGTCTCCTTATGTCCTTCACCTACTATCCAAAGATCTTCTTGGTAGCTGTCATACATAGGCTGATGTATTTCATGATGTTGTTGATTTCTTTCCTGTTGAACCAAAGTTTCTTGTTGCTCATTATCTTCAGAAACACTTTCACCACATTCATCAAACAAAGGAGGATTGTTGTAAATTTTTCGTGTGTGATGAAAAATAAATATTCTCTTCTTGTTCTTCTGGATATTTATCATAAACAGGTTCATCAGATAAATTAGGAGTGTCATCAGTCAGAAAAATGCTAGGAATATCAATCGTGAAGTTATCTATCTCAGATCCACACTCCAAATCATAGTCTAAAGTATCTTTGAACAACAAACATTCTTCAAGGTTATTAAACATGACAACCCTATCTTCTTCATGAAACAAAACAGTGTCTACAAGATGATCCTCTAGCCGAAAATCATCATCATAAATTGGTTTACTAACTTCCTTTAGATTTATGGTTGTCATGATTTAAACTTAGATTTTCATTTTCAGTAATAGAAGAAGTTTCACTCACATGTTCAGGACTATGTTAATGCTTCAAATCTATGTAAGCAGGGGTTGCAACATGACTGTTCAAGATAATATCTATCTCTTCTTCTGTTAAAGGAGGAGGTGGTCTATGCAATTTCTAGATCAAGCAACTATTGTTTTCTTTCTCTTCTGCATGTTGACCATGATGGCGAATATATTCTACTTGAATGTGATCACAAGAGATATCGTATCCTACTTTTTTATCAGCCAACTCTTCTTCATACTGATTATCTTCATTGACTTGAGAAATTTCTGATATTCCTTCCTCCTCTTCAAGAAGATGTGTTTGATTTGTTTGTCTTATAAATTCTATATTACAACATTCTCCAAAAAGTATTTCAGCTGAATAGATACTTTTACAATGCTGATGAAAAAGCATGTGAAAATATTTCAATCAAGGAATACTAGAATGAGGTAAAGATTTATACCAGAGTCTAACATCTCTTTCCAATGAAAACCTAAATAGTTTTATGAGGACATCTTCATGATGTATATTTAATCCATCCATGAGCTTGTGGAATTCAATCAAGTGTTGGGTGGGATTGTCGTCTGCATATTCTCCAAATTTAGGAAGGACGTGTTCCCAAAATTTAATGTCTGGAGCAGTGTTTGGAAAACCATAAACATTTGCAAATTCCATAGGATCAAACCTTATAGCAATCCGAGTGGCGAACGAATCTGACATTTTGAGACCAATGGAGTTGCCAGTGAATCATGTAGAGTCTTTGAAACAAGGTTTCGCCAGGTGAATGATCAAAGCCAATTGAATGCCTATCCCTCGTTCACCATCAATAAATAGATATGAATTTTTTGTTGGATCCCAGGGAAGATAACTTCTTTCCTCCATCCCTAGCAACGATGCTAGAAAATGTTGTCACAAGAGTTGGTTCTAGGCTGTAATAGAGCCAAGCCTTGGCACATTCTAAATGAAATATATTTTGTCACTCAGACTTGACTTGGGTTGCATGCAAGTAAATTCTGAGATAACCTTGAACCACTTTTGACTGGAGACTGGCCCTTCCAAACTGAGAGGGATCTCTCAAAAATATGTCACAACAGGATATTCAATAGGCTTAACAATGGGCAAATCTGTGGGTAACAAAAAGTTTTGTATTTTTAGGGTTGATGGGTTGGACCAGAAAGTAGTCCATTGGGCATGGAGTCAAATGATCAAGCAAGTAATAATATTGTTTCGGCAATGGAAATACATGGAGAAGAGGTGAGATAGATGCTGATTATAGAGGGAAGGATTTATAAAAAGTATGGTAGAAAAATAAAGAGAAAACATATCAAAATGCAAGGACCACTTAGCAATGAGTGAATTCCAAGCATAAATTAGTGGAAAGAGATAGTTGGGATAGAGCATCTAGCAATAATGAATTCTGAACCTTCATATCTCTGCAAGAAACAACCTATAACCTGTCCAACAATAGAGCATCTAACAAATGGATGAATTTCATTACAAACACATTTACAAATCGGGAAGCAAATGGAAATAAAACCAAGTGAAATGATGTGAAAACGAAGCAATAAGACATTCTCTGCAAACAAAATCACAAGAATCTCTGATATAGATCGAAAATGCTCTGCACTCTTTTATTAAACATGATAACAAGTGCTACATCCCAGGGGTGCTACCCCTCTCTCCTCTTTTAAAACTATTCCTCATATATGTATTAAGATCAAAATCCTCTCTAATCTAAAAGATAACAACAGTTAAAACCAATTTTTGAAACTTTCTGCCATAGAAAATGGGCCAAACTGCCGAAAAATAGGGCTTTGGTTACGACTCTGTATCTATTGAATAGAGACATATGTGTATAAACTAAAAGAGTATTTTTTTCATATGTTTATTCTTATAAAAAAACTCTCTCATTTCCCTAAGATCCATTTTCATTTGCCTCATATATGCATTTTACAAACATGTGTCAAAACAAGAAAATATGACATCTGAAAATTAGGGCTCGGACATGGATTCGATTATCCCAATATGTGACACCTATATGAAAACTGAGAGAGGATTTTTATATTCTATGTATTATGCACAAAATCTTTCGACCGTTTCTCAAAATGATCCTCCAGTCGGTCATAATCATCATTTGAAAATGATGACTCAGCATAGTAAAAAACACCACATTTCTGAAAATGAACCTCATCTTGCGGGGGACGTTTGACTACCTTCACAAGATCCAAATGAAATTATGAATAAACCACTAGAAATATTAGGATATGTAGATGTCGATCGACTATTTGACCATGGAAAATGGCCTCCCCAAGGCTGAGAAAAATGTTTTTTTTTTCTTTTTTTCCCAAGGTCTTTTTTGCATATGACTAGAGTCCCGATTTCGGGTTTTCGAGTTTTCGGGTTTCGGGGTTTTGGGTATCATTTCTTCAAGAGTTACGACATGCAAGTAATACCAAATTGTGAAATCATGATGGGATTAATTAGGTGATAATCATCTATCTTAATCTCTCGATTAATCACGATTAGAAATTAATCTTTAACCTTTCACGGATTTAAGTGTTGGTAGTTCGATAACACTTGACATGAGAAATCCCGAATCGCAAAATTGTGATGGGATTGATTAAAAGTTAAAAAACTCTTATCTTTGTGATTAAGCACAATTAAAACACAAGCTTTTAGGGTTTCAGAAATTTCAAACTTGAAACTTAAAGCACGAAGGCAGCTCGAGTCACGAAATCTCGATGAGACTTGTCAACATTAATCATTCTTATTCTTTAATTAACCCGTCTTATCCTTTAATACTTTAGTGAATTTGGGGATTGGGGCTAGATTTATTAGGATATCTACGCCGACCAAATCCCTGATGGAAAAAAACCCGGACTCGTGAGATTTGTTTCCATGTGGCTTAATGCTCAGTGTATGCGGTCGTTCCACTGCCAATGCTTCCATTCATTCTCCTAAGTGACCGAAAGCCAAAATTTCAATATTTTTTATAACAAATCCTATGAATGGTTACTCTTCCATTACCTATGGAGAGTTTGATTTATGTCTCCTACATCACAAAGTTTCATCATTGAGTCTATGTTGCCAGAGTCTTCCATATGTCTCATGCTCTTGTTCAAAGGATGTGTATCAACCTATGTCTCCCACTCATCAAAACTCTTGACTTTGCATGTCGGCCATACCCTCAATGTGTCTCATAATCACATGAATTTGTAGTCCTATTGAGCACCCTAGTCCTACTTTCCTGATTGGTAGGTAACCTTGAACCCAACATTTCATCATCAATCACTGACTAAGTGTTTTCCCTTTTGTTTGATGGAAAGACATCTATTCACACATTGGTATTTGTGCAGCATCTTGGATTCCATTATCCCTATTGTTGGTTTCCTCTCCTTTGTCAATAGTTTTCCTTATTGTTTTTTATTTAGAGGGTCTTTTTTGTGTAACTCTTACACCTGGAACACGAGAAAGATGCACATGGTCGTTGGTTCATGAACATGTTCTTTGTCCGATTTCCTCCAAATTATCAATATCATGTTTCTACCTCATGCTGACTGATGAGAGATGCCTTAATTCTCTCCTTTCAGCGGGTCTCCTTCCATCAATTTCAAATCATCTATTCTGGAGATGAGACCTAGAGTCTTATGATTACCTAGAGGTTTGCAGTCATTAGTGACAGGTCCTCTTACCATGAACAGTTTGGCATACATCAATGTCTCCTAATTGATGGATTCTTCAAGTGTTTGACCTTGAATCCTTTATTCACACTTGTAAGACTGTACTCATTGCCTTCATACCTACTTTCATCATCAGTAGGTTGTCTCCCATTTGTTAACAATATAACTTCATGATTAGTAATCAAACGAAGTCTCATTGTACTCGAACTCAACTCCTTTATTCACACGATGTAGACTTGCACCCTTGGCAGATTGTGTAGAAGACTTGAAGACATCAATTTATAGTCGCAACTTTCCTGATTTGTTTCCACCTTTCATTGGACCAATACCTATGTGACTTTAGTGATCACGGGAGATCATATTATACTCCATTGTATATAGATATCTTCAGATTGATTTGGACACTGGATTTATTGGGCCTTGTTCATGACTATGACAACCTTTGTCATGTAGGCACCTTTGTATTGCATATTCATGGCCATGGACAACTGTTTTGTATATTTTCACATGGATATGTAGTGTAATTCAAACTGGAAGCCATGTATGGAAAGTCAGTACACATTGTAATGAGAAACTAGTTCTTTCAGTTGGGTCCTCATAAATCCACTTTTGGGTCTTATGATGTATTTCAACCATCGAAGATACTCCTCTGACCTGACACAGTAGTGGGCATCTGTTATAGATAGATTTGCCTCACCCTATGAAAACTTGCACATAAGTCATTTTTCCGTTTCCCTATGCAGACTTGAAGTCCCTTTTTTCAATTCCCATAGATAAAAACATTATTTTTCCACATACACATGCCCTATATATAGTACAACATGCGTATACGTAGGTTGCACCACTACATATATGGATTTGTGACCAAAATTAAAAAAATGGTGTCGGTTTTCCATGTCACTTCATGAGATCTATGACCCTTGGCATTCCATATACTGGAAACGTTCCAACTCGACCCTTTAGTTCCACTTGAAGGCTACAAATGGGCCAAATCTGAGCTATGGAAAAGAGGAGAAGAATTCAACTTTGAGAGAAAAGTCACTTTGGACGAATTATGCACTTCATATTGAGTCTACATCCCTTTTTCCTTTTAAGTCTAAACACATTGTTCAACCCCCAAGATATTCCCTACTTGATTGAGAACCTCATTGTCTCTCTTATATGATCTTTCCTTTGGTAGAGGATTGAAGTGGTGGAGGCCCAACTAGAAGGAACTTAGTTTGTCGGTTCCGAGCTGTGCCAACATAGAAGTTTGTAATTCATTCACTTATGCTAATTACATTTTAATAGAAATACTCTTTTCTCATCCAATTAATATATTTCAAACATTTGAATTGTTATTCCATGGGAATATTTTTTATTAAGTGTGATGGATTATGCTATTGAATGTGATAAAATTATATATTATAACCACATGCTTGTGTTTCCTGGTTTTTGAGGGCAAGTTGCAAGTGTATTGCTTTGAGTCAAGTGCCCAACAGTGGACTTCATCGAACGTCTGGATGAGGTAGGCCTTTTATCTTGTCTTGCTAGCATATTTTTTTATATAGCATACATGAGATTATACTTTATTTCTACAATCATTTCCATATGTTGTGGTTTAACCGTAGCCATAGAGATAGTTTCCTCATAACAATGTATGTAGAAAATATTACAACAACATGTTTGGGATTTTCAACAACCCTAGATGCTAAGATGTCATCTTATTCTATGGTGTTATTTAAATATGGTGGTTATTGTGAATAACTAATTATATGTTAGGATATATTAACCAATTAATACTATTGAAATATGGCTAACATAGATCATTCTTAACTTTAAATTTATTCAAACATGATTACAAAATAAACATATACTCTTTTAGATGATGAAAAAATCTATGTTTTTTTGAGAAAATAAACTTTCTAATTCTATAATATGTATACAGTAGATACACGTGAGTGGTTCTAATGGTTGAGAACATGTGTTTCCTCCTTGGAAGTCGCATATTCAAATCCAAAGGGGGATAGGGTATGTATACATCATGGCTTGGTCCTGACCTTCCTCAAACAAATGTAATAACACCCTCTTATTGTTGTCTTCCTTAATCTTAAATCTACCAATCACTTATAAGTATTAAATAATTGTTATTCAATATTAAGTATTTAAAATACCCTAGTTTTATCAAGAAATATATTTGATAGTTATAGAAGTGACAAATTCATCTTACAAATACACATTAACCCTTAAAACACATAAAAAAAAAGTATGCATAAAGATAAGGGTTAATATGGATTTTTTATTCCATTTTTTTGTTTTTCATTTTATTTTATTAAATTTAGATCCATCGACCCAAATTGTAATCACAAACATATCTTCTATCATGATTTTTGATAGCTAATGTCTCCTTTATTAATGAAATAAATAAGGAGTGAGCTAATAAGTGGACAAACTTGACTTTCTAGGTGATTTATTAATATTTTTAACTTCAAAACCTTTAAAAGGAGGTCAAGTTTGTCTAGGTATTAACTTACTCCCATAAATAAACAACACAAGTAACAAGAAGATATCTCATTCGCCTAGCTCCATACTATACAAACCCTTGTTCACTCCCTAGAATAAATGAAATTATGACCTATTAACCCATAATATTTTTTCAAGTGGCTTATCTATCCTTATGGTTTACAATGGTGGGTTAAAATTTCAATATTGGGATAACTGCACAATCAACAAGAAGATCTCTCATGCTTCTAGGTAATGATGTAACATAGAAAATGAGGCGTTGTTCTCAATAAATTTAACAACCTTGAATTCTTCCTCTGTCGAAGTTCCATGAGCACTCATAGATATTTGGGTGAGATTTCCGAGTAGGGTTATCATCTTTTCTCTAAATAATCCTATTCCTCCCATTGAATGAATCATAGCAGGCTTTCCTAAAGTTTCCCAAGTTTTTTTTGTCATAATATTTACCTGTGTGTCTTCATCCAGAACACAATCAATGTCGAAGTCTCCTATTCTTTCTTCTCTGCTCACTTTTCTTTGAGGATCTCTACTAAGTTGATATTTTGGTGGTCATTCAGGGCTTCTTTCATTTGCAGCAATACAGTGTCTGATTTTTTCTAAGGTTCTACCATGGTCTCAATGTCTTGATCTTTCTTAGGTTCTTCTTGTCTCATATTCATTCTTTCAAGATTAACAATCATTCTAGGGAAATCTAAAACTTCATGGTCCATAGATTTGCAACAAAGAAAACTAGGTCTTCTATCAGGGCATTCCTTACCAATATGTCTCGGTCTTCTACAACTGTAACAAAGAATTAGTCTTCTCTTTCTTTGAAAGGATCCCCAACCTTTCTTGTACTACGCACTAGGATCATAGTCGCTAACCTGTAAAAAATTCTTTCTAGGATCCTCCATCCATTTGTTAGTCAAAACATTCTCTCTATGCATAGGAATACGATATCTTTAACTATTCTTATCAAATTTACTCACATTAAACCTTCTTTCATCTAGCTGCGCCCTACTTTTCAAGATAGGACATAATTTATCAAACATACCTTAATCCATACTTTTGAAACAAAAAAATCCACTTATCTTACCTTTAATAAAGCACAAAGCTTTCATATCTTACCTCTTCTCTTCAGATCAGACTTATTTTCTTAGCATAGATATTCATAAGTTAAGTAGGATGTTGCATACTAGAGAAACATATCTACACATAGAGCTTTCACAGTTTCAAGTCAGATCTTCGCACAAAGCTCATTTTTCTTTAGTTCCCAGCAATCACAGTTTCAGGTCTTGAAAATAGAACCATTTGTTGGCATAGGGGAAAACCTAGGGTTCAACGCTAAAACAACACACCAAAAAAAACCCTAACTACCAACCCATTCGACAACACCTACGAAGCAGATGAAGTCTCACCCGATCTAGAGGCATGGGTGGTTGCAAGACTCCAGTGTCTACAACCTTAGCTGGGACACATATCTGTGATCGTAACACCTTAATAGAGCACTTAGCAGTTATAGTTCATCAATATCTAGCATTATTTTACAGTGCAACTAAACCCTAATAGGAGACTAGAGCAATATTCACCTAGATCTAGTATATTCAAGCACTAAGAACATCAACATATATCAGAACTAACCTTGATTCACATTATTCATCACTAAGATACCATATTAGATCATTCTAATCGTATATTAGATCACTCAACATTTAACCATATAAACAAGAGGACAACCATAAACCACAAAGAAAACACAACACAAGATATACGTGGTTCACCCCCACCCTGGGCATACGTCCACAGACTCTTTTTATTTATTTCTTCTTATCAGTATTATACATGCACAAAGCCTTGATATCTTACTCTGCAGAGGATAGGAGATCTATGCACTACACTAGATCCTCCTTCCCTAAGCTAGGTTACAACACAAAGCTTACATACAGTCTCTTATAGTCACTTGCACTCGGCCTTGCAAATCTCATATAGCATGCACAAATAACTTACAACCATCACTTTCACTTAGTACAACTCACAACTGACTGACTCCTTCTTACATCACCTAGTCTTCTATTTATAAATTACAACATCATTCCTAAACATGGGTAAACCCATGGGCCAACATCCCCATACCCATTACATAAAACCAAAACCCAAAAATCCCTAAAAAGGGTTGTAGATCCTATGATCTCTACTTTTCCTTGTGCTCCACCTTCGACAACCTATCGAAGTCCCAAAAATAGGTCAAACATGACCAAGGGTCCTCACAACTTAGTCAAAAGCCAACATTTTCTTTCATTCTTTGAAAATAAAGAACTTGAGTCATACCTGTTGTTATCACCATATAATTTTCAAATGGTATCCAAGTGTCATAATTTTAGAAAAAGTCTATGTCACTAAGGAGATATGATAATTTAGAGAACCTGGCAATGTATAGATAAATATAGCAAAAGTGTGAAGGTTAAATCTCGACAAACCATCGATCTTGAAAATGGCCTGGATCAACAGCTAAGGCACATATCAGGGATTAAAATAGCATGGATATTAAAGAGTCAAGGGAAGACCGAGGAAAACCATTATGGTTTTATCAACAGATGTGTGGCACTTCTACAGGTACATTGGGGAAAAAAGAAGTCTGACTAAAACCACTTTTTCCAATCCCTGATGCCAAGTCACTGGGTAAACATGGACTGTAGATATTACAGAATCCTAGATCAACGGATGAAACTCATATCGCTAATTCAAGTACTGCGAAGGTTAATAAATTGAGGGCGGGATAGAGAAAACCATTATGGTTTAAATCTTGGAAACGTGGCACCTTCAGAGGCACATCGAGGCGAAAAGCGGTCCACCTAAAATGGTTTTCTCCCAACCTCGATGTCAATAGGTACCTAAAAAAGGAAGACCCCTTGGCATTATTTTATGATAAGTTGAAGCTTTCAAATGCTTGGAAATTTATCTTAAATAATCCATTTGAAACTCAAGCTCAGAGCTGAACGAGGTTCATGCTTCTTTCATCGCTTAACAAGTATTTTTCACCATGACTGCTAATCCTGTTATCTTATCTATAAATGAGAAAGACATCTCCTCCAAAGAAGAAGCCCTAATTGATAGAGACTCTGACATTTTCGACACAGAGATATTGGTCTCTCTCGTTTTTGTGTCCCAATCGAATTTGTTGGACAATGTTGGAATGCACATTCCTTTCCTTGAAGTAGCTCAAGTGTTCATCACCCCTTACTTCGTAGACTTATTCTTTTGTTTCCCTGAATTTGTAAGCTGGTGTGCAAAGCGATATTCTCAAGAAGAAAGATTCATTTTGAATAAATTAGGGTTAGAAGTTTTATGTGAAGTAGATAGTCCATCACTTCGGCACACCCTCAATATACCAGAGTCCTCCTCCACAGTGTCAGAGCCCTTCGAGGAACAAAATATAATCACAATTTATAGAGAATTCCCACTAGAAGTAAAAGGTTAGTTTATGCAAACCATCGTCAAACTTGAACACCAATCAGAGAGTCGATCATTACCTGCCAATGTAAGTGTCATGGTCATCGATCTCCAGTGGGCCTGTTCTCTGTTGAGTCAAATTTTGGGGTTGGATAATGACAATTTTGTGGTAGAGGTCATGTTAGGGTTCTTGTTGACTTTATTTATGTTAGAGTCTGGTCAATCACTCTATGTCAGTTTTGACAAATTTATTGTCGATAATATACTTCAACTCACTAAGGGACTTTAGATACTATACAGACTTGTTAAGAATGTTCCTGGAATCTAACATAACCAAATTTTCTGAGACTGCATTTATTTCAACTGAGTGTAAACTAATTATCATGCTTATTTTCATCAATAAGATTATGTCCAGGGTGTATAGTCTTATTTTTGGTTAAGACTTGCCAAGGTCCTGGAAGATATGAAAACCAATTTGTAACCAAATCTAGAGAGAAAGGTAGGAGACTGGATGTTCATACAATCCAATGTAACTAAGGTATATGGTTACCAAGAAGGACCTTATATTTTACTAGTTTTTCTGACTCCTAGAATATTTGCTTTGGAGTTCATAAGACAGAGGATCATCTCAGAAACTAAGCATTTTTTGAAAGAACATAAGGCTTCTAATCTAAAATTTCCTTTCATAGTAGGTCCCTTTGTGGTGAATAAAAAGTCCTATCTACCTCAGATTCAATCCAAACTTAGTGAATTTGTTCTCACACAGTTGCAAGGAAGAAAATAAGACCCTCACCTGATCATATCAAAGAGGAGATTGACAAGCAGACAAGGTCACTATGAACACAAGCATGTTGAAAGATTTGATGAGTTGACCAATACAGAAAATTGTGTAGATATGGAGGTCACTATGCAGCATGATCAAACAAAAAAAATGGAACTAGCTTCTCAGTAGAGCCCAACACAAACACCTTCTCCTAGGTTGATTGTCAAATATCCTAAAATGAGCATCTACAATAAGGGGAGAAGTTCAAAGGCCCTGGGTGCCAATAGCCATCAAGATATTCTCAAGAAAATGAATATCAAATCATCCTCTCAAATAGTTGACCTGGAAGAAGAAGATCCCAAAGAGAAAACATACATGCAAATGATAGAATGCATGACCAAGAATGAAGAAGCAGGTACAAGAAACAAGCCATAGAATAAAAGTAGTACAAAGGTTTTTAGCAGTAGGAAACACATATTTAGCTAAAAACCTGGGGCAATTTATCATTCCAAGGAAGATTTAATGAACCAGTATGTTGTGAAGGGAAGTATGGCCAACAAGAAATAAGGGACATTTGCCTAAAGTGGAAAAGGCTTCCCAGTTTAAATCTTCCTTATTCTCTCATTCAAAGATGTGGAAAAGAAAACATTGAATATAGCAGTGTTTGATGATGATAAGGTATCTGAGATCAAAATGAAATATGAAAATATTGGTGCCCCTGACAAAGTAAATTTCCACAAAAATGTCAGCAATATGCTATATTATGATTATCTAAGTTTAGGTGTGAGGGTTTCAAGATTGACAACACGTGCACTCAAACTAGATGGACAATTGAAACAGGAAAATGCATCTAGCAAAGAATGGATGGCATGGGTAAAAAGGATATATTATGAAGGTCGTCAAGGGGTGAAAGATTCTCTGGATGAAAAGGATAAGATGATCCAAATATTAAAGAAAAGGCTAAAGATGTCACCTACAGACCATCCACAAACAACAGAACTGACTGATTTGGAAGAGGAGAAGGAAACATTTAGACAAGAAGCACTTAATTACAAAGCTAAAGTGTTGCATTTGGGAAAAGAGAAAGAGAATTGGTCACAAGCACAAGCAAAGACATTAGATATGGATGTCATTATACCTACTAATACAAAATCTGGATCTAGCACTGAAGGGTTGGTCTAAGCTATGTCCCAGGTAAGAATCAAACAGGGGAGATCAAAGGTCTCAACGAGATTATAGAAAATTTGAAAAAAGAGATGAAGGCGAAAGATGAGAAGATGCCTCAACTTCACAGAGATAATCAATATTTGCAGGATATAGTGAGCAAGCTGAAAACCAGGTTGAAAGGTAAAACATTATTGCAGGGAGCCAAACATGTCATATTGGATGTTATTGCTGCAGAAGATGCTAAATTCGGGGTTTATCTAAATTTTATAAATGAAAAATACAGTGTGGTTGTTGTAGCTCGGAGTAGGTGTGTTGTTCTTAATGAAGTGTTAGCCAAGAAGCCCTCAGAATGGGCCCAAAATGCTATTAACTTGCTAAATTTTGTGCCAACTGTTGATCTTCAAACTATCGGGGTAAAATACAGGACTGCATTGATCATTTCATCCAGGAAATCATCGCCAAACATAACCTTCTCAGATCAGTCCAAAACAAAGCTATGTAGATGGAGCACAACATACATGAGTTTAAAGATGCATTTGAACAATTGTTTATCAAAGGCCTCCCATCATTTTCAGATGGAAAAGGTTTATTATACAATCAGGAATATTACAATACTCTCCTCATGCAATGCAGAATGGACCATTCTAAATTTGAAGCCATAGATGAAAGTCTGAAAGGCCCAAGTCTGGTAGAATATTTGGCTACAGACTTTGAAATTTTGAATAAGTTCAAAAACATGAAAGTCGACATGCTGATTATGTCCTATGCCATGTGCATTGACTTAGAGATTTTGATTAAAGAGATGATGGACTGTAGAATTCCCTCTGATTCACAATGGAAGGAAATCGTGCGACTGGGTAAGACAAAGTGCAATATCGTTGGATCCAGTAAGCGATCCCCAAGTGTCATCAAATTTGCATATCCGACAGAAGACCAAAGTGAGATAGATGGCAGGAAAGAAACTGAGTAGACAGAGAAATTGCCCATAATTTTGAAACATTTTTGTCAATCATTGTAAATCATTTTGTATACCGAAACTACCAGTCAAAACTATTTTGGAAGATGAAATGCTTCAGTTTCAATTATTTTGATCAAATTGTATAAGTATTGGGATATTAGAATGAATTAATGTTGGTAGAAGTGCAATATCACCTTTCGGTTGTATCCGACTCTATTTTGTAAATTTTCTGAATCTGAATTGAATATAAATGCAGAAGAGTTTGAAGTCTCTATGAAAAGATTCTAAAGGGTGGTGATATGAGCTCTGTTTCCTTTCATCGTATGTATTTCCTGTGACCTATCACTTCATTTACATTTTCTTCTGTTTAAATTGGAGAGTTAAAGGCCCAAAATTCATCTTCTAATGCTCCTGGCTTAAGCAATTTAAACTGTGTGATTGTCTTCTTAACCAATTTAGAATTCATTTCGGTAATTCTCTGATGCAGTTATTTGTTTTCTTTCTCTTCCTACACTCTATTTAAATTTATAAATAGCTCAGATTCATCTCCTCATTTAGAATTTATCCTATGGATATTTGTATTTGCATATGCATTGTTTTCGTTCACTTTCAGATTTTTGACTCCATAGCCTTGTGTGTTCCTCCCCTTCCTTGCCAACAACTTTATTAAAAAAACCCCAAAACAAGCCAAATCTAGCCACCAATTTACAATGAAATATCAAGTGACACGAGAGATCCCTATCTATGTTGATTAGGCTAGTGCCTTAGCTCTAAATCTGTTTGAAACAGTTACCTCTATCATTTTTCTTTTCAGCTGGACAAAATTTACAGAGTGCTAACATTCTGGTGCCATTGTCGGGGACAAAATTGAAATTTTTTTCCCTGGGAGAATGACTTAAATCTTTAGTTTGATTCCTGAGGGTGATAGTGGATAAAATACCTTATTGGATGAGATTAGTTTTACCCTATAGACTCCATTACTCTCTGACCAGTTGCACATTACCGTGTGAGACAGAAATCTTGGCTCCTAAGAAAGTTCATATCAGGAGAAATCGAGACCCAAAATCCGCAATCCCTATGTCTGACACTGAGAATATTGTATGTAGAATAAAAGAAAGGCATGTAAGTCCATTGTTACATCGAGACAAATATCTGTCCTTTCCTAGGGACGGAGTGAACAACATCGAAGACCTTGAGTTTTACATGAAATTTGAACAATCCTTGTTAAGAACTAAATCTGAATCTTTTCTAAGCGAGACTGTCTTTGACGAAAAGAGATTCCAAGATTTGGTTTTAGCCACATCTGTCAAACCTGTAGTGACCCCTTCTCAGAACTAACGTCCACTTTGACCCCTCATAGTAACTATGGTAGCCATATTTTCTCCCCTCATACTACTCGCTCAACTACATGATTTGCCTCAAGATTACAATCTAAGGATTAAACTATATGATGCCGAAGGTAACATATCATCCCAAAAACATCTATATTGGTTTAATGATTTCATAGACTTGGAAGAAGTAGAATATGAAGATTTGAATATGAGGTTGTTTACACAAATCCTTGCAGGAGATGTAAGGAAGTGGCTCAGAGACCTTCCAGGAGGTAGTATCTATAAATGTGTTGAACCTACACAGAATAGATCTATCTAGAAGATACTACACACATTTGCAAAGAGAAATTGAGAAAGAAGAAGCAAGATAGAAAGAATGGAAGAATTCTCATTAACTTTATTCCACACTCAAAAGAGTGAATAATTTACAATATATATAAGATAAATGAGTAACTAATGAGCCATAGTGGTGGTCTAGATTGATCTGGACACACACCAACAGTTACAAGAGTAAACTGCCACCTATTCTAGTCTCTCAGGCAGTTATGGGAGTGAATTGCCACCTAACTGTGTTAATTAGTCAACTAGTCTTCAATTCACTGATTGGACAAAGAGTAGTGAGTTGGTGATGATCCCAATGTTGCATGGTGACAAAACCAATGCAACATCTAAACTCAACTCAACTAGTTAAACTGAAGTGTCAACTAAAAGAGAATATTCTTCAGGTGGAATATTCTCCCCTAAAATATAGGAGTCTGGATAATGACTAATTATGACTAATAAACAAGGAATAACATTAGGAAAAATAAATCTTATGTGTGTGTGAAGTAACTCCAACAGCCCCCCTGAACATCACTATGGTGAAAATAAAGAATGGGTCTTGGCTACGAGGCCATGTTAGGTACCCAAATACAGAATATACACTGAAATGAATGAGGAAAGAGGGAAAACCTCATGGAAACAANTACAATGCATAAAATAAAAAATGATAAGGAACAAAAGATAGTTGCTAAGGAACCATGTCCTTCACTCCAAGAAGACCTCACACCTATGCAAGTTTGTGCTCTTTGAAGATTTTATTGAAGATGTAGATGTCTTCACAGATCTGATGAAGTATATGCATAATTGATATTTTCACACATATCCACTTTATCTTCTTGTAATGAATAATATCCAAATAAATTTTGAATGAAATTTTGAAAACCGTGCGGCTGTTTCCAGAAAAATGTTGAACTTTTGTTGATTTTAAAATGATCATAACTTCACTTTCCGGACTCCATTTCAGACTTTTGTTTTTTTTAAAGTGGATATTTTCCCGAGAGGAATTCAAATATCTAATTTGTTTCTATAAATTTTAATCAGAAAATATCATAATGGCATCTGATGTTCGCGGCTCTCTTTTTGTCTCCTAAGATGCATGCATGGTGCATGCAAAAGTGTCTGCATGTGACTCCTGAGATGCATGTCATATATATTCCACATGAATTTCAGAAAATAAATATGAAATGGAGTAGACATCATCTTCAATTAATGGAATACAAATTTTTGTACACACTTGTGTAGAAGACTCTTCATAATAAAAGGCTTGATCTTTTGATGGCTTCTCTTCTGGCTCTATCTATTTGACTTCCTGCATGAAATCTTCACAATATTCTTTATTCCCAAATAGAAACTCCAATCTAGTCCATAATTCATTTGGAGTTAATCCTTGTGATTCTTCATATACTTGATGAAAAATTTTGGCAGAAACAGACAGGCTGATACTTCCTATGGCCATATCTTGTCTATTGGGAAAGTCATTTTTCTCATCGACAGAATGAGGATCTACTTCCATTGCCATATTTATTTGGTACAAGCCTCTGCATCTAAGATGAAGAAGAATTTTTGGCTTCCATTCCAAATAGTTATGAGGCGTGAGAAGTATTTCGAGCGAATAATCCATCTTTTTGTTCTCTTCAATATTTTGTATCTGCAAAAAATGATTTGGTGTATATTTTTATTAGCAGTCTGTTGGCTCTGATACCATCTAAATGTGTTTAACCTGCACAAAATAGATCTATCTAGAAAATACTACACACAATTGTAGAGAGAAATTGAGAAAGAAGAAGCAAGATAGAAAGAATGGAAGAATTCTCATTAACCGTATTCCACACTCAAAAGAGTGAATAATTTACAATATATATAGGATAAATGAGTAACTAATGAGCCATAGTGGTGGTCTAGATTGATCTGGACACACACCAATAGTTACAAGAGTAAACTGCGACCTAGTCTAGTCTCTCAGGCAGATACGGAGTGAACTTCCACCTAACTGAGTTAACTAGTCAACTAGTCTTCAATTAACCGACTGGACAAAGATTAGTGAGTTGGAGATGATCCCAATGTTGCATGGTGACAAAACCAATGCAACATCTAAACTCAACTCAACTAGTCAAACTGAAGTGTCAACTAAAAGAGAATATTCTCCAGGTGGAATATTCTCCCCTAAAATATAGGAGACTGGATAATGACTAATTATGACTAATAAACAAGGAATAAACTTAGGAAAAATAAATCTTAGGTGTGTGTGAAGTAACTCCAAAAGTATCAAAAACTTTGAAGCCTTTGAAACAAGCTTCCTTTCAAAATGGGGAGATAAGAAAAATCCCCTTCAGTTGTTGACCTAGTATAACAATATGAAGAGATCACCTACCAAGACGGTACACAATTTTTTGGCTAGATTCATGAAGGTGTATAATGTTATTCCTGATGAAGTAACCCCCCCCAAGGCTACTCAACTCAAATATTCTTATTCTTTTGAAAGTGACTTTGCTTTATTATTAAGAGAACGAAGATCCACCTCATTGGATGATATGACGACCGATGCTATAGAGGTGGAAGTGAACTTAATGGATTCAAAGAATATGAAAACTAATGCTGGAAGAGACACAAATAGCGATCAAGACAAAGCATAGCCTTTGACATCTCAAACATCAGAGGAAATATTTGAACTGATGATGAGAAACATGGAGTGGATGATGGAAAGGATGGCTCTAGGAAATAGGGCTAACCCCATAGGACAGACTGATGGTCCACCCAGAAATCTGAGAAAACCAACTATTCCATAGATTAGGCAAAGAAATCAGGGAAATCAGGCCAGCCAAGTAGATCCAGCGAATCTGGGAAGCCAGGCAAATCAAGGAAACCAAGGAAATCAAGGGGAACATCAAATCAGAACTCCCTTCCAAAATAATTATGTAAATGAGGGTTATGATGGATATTTCAAAGATAACATGAACTGTTGTGATGATAAAAAGATAGAAGTTTTTTTACCAAATAAGAACATGACCAGTTCATGGATGCAAGTGAGATCTTTCTTCAAGATGAAGAGGAAAGGGTATCCATAGAAAAATAAGACTATGAGACTGGATTACAAAACACCATCATGCAATTACAAAGGATATATAACCTTCAAAATCAAAAGATACCCCCAAACCCTCCAAAGGGGAATCCCTCTAAAGAAGCTAAAAATAACATACCTTCTTCTAGTCAGACCAAAAAAAAATTTGTTGCAAACAATTCAGCTGCAAAGGACTCCACTATGAAAGATTCTGTTGCGAAGGATACTATGGAAAATGGGAAGAAAAAGGAAGAATCCCAAAAAAGGTTATTGATCAGGAAAGAGGTGGTTACCAAAGAGGTAGAAAACACTCCATCCTCTTTTGATTTCGAAAGTGAAATGGCTAAGATAAAAAATTCGGTGCCATTTAATGAATTGATTAAGAATAATGAGTACATAAATAAGATCATCAAGATGCCTAAGATGGAGAAAAGCTATGACACCCTAAACATATAAGATGATCACCCAACCATCTTATTCAGGCTAAGAGTAGAAGAAAGCAGTGAGAATGAAGAAGTTCCTCCTTTTTATGTTATTTTGAAGATCCCTGACATGAATCTACACAATGTTATTCTATATTTTGGAGCATCTCACAACCTAATGCCCAAAGTGGTCATGGACCAATTGGGACTTGATGTCACAAGACCTTATAAAGGTTTGTTCTCCTTTGATTGAAGAAAAGTGAAATGCCTTGGCATGATCAAAGATCTAGTGGTGTCTTTGTCACAAATCCATGCAAATAATATGATTATGGATGTAGTAGTTGTTTATATCCCTCCAAAGTTTGACATGCTATTGTCCAGATCATGGGCTGAAAAATTGAAAGGAACTCTCCAGATGGATATGTCTTATGCTACTAGTCCTGTCTTTGGTCAGGACAAAAGACTGTATACAAAGTTTTTTCTTAAATATATGGTCAACAATAAATCACAGCCTAGCAATCATCCTATCTATTCAGTAGAGACTGAATTAGGGTCTTCTATATTCTTCAATAACTTGTGCTCCAAAGAAGAAGAAACAAAAATCGTTGTGGCTGACAAAGATGAGATTAAAGGGAAAATAGAGGAACTTTCAGAACAACAAGGTGATGCAGAGGATCAGTTGTGGAAGATGAATTTTGATGGAGAGACCTGTAGAGAAGGATTTGGATCTAGCATATGGATCAACCACCCTAAAGGAGACTCAAAATTGTGCTCCTACAAACTTGTTTTTGAATGCACTAATAACATGGCCGAATATGAAGCGTTGATATTGGGATTGAAAGTTTTAGAAGAGATGGGTTCCAAAAGAATTGTTGTACATGGAGATTCTGAGCTAATTATAAATCAAATCAAAGGTATCTACCAAGAAAAACAAACCAGATTGAGGGCTTACAGGAATATGGTACTAGAACTTCTTGAGAAATTTCAAGAATGCAATCTCTCGACAATTCCAAGAGAACAAAATTAGGTTGTTGATGCCCTGGCCACTTGTTGGCAGCCAATTCACATTTTCCACTGCTTTATAAGCTGCCTACACCAATGTTTTACAAACATCAATTTTTCGTCGCTATTTTCAAATAAACGACATTTTTATTTTCTGCGACATTTGCACCTTTACCTTCACTTTGTTTTCACGACTATAAGCGTGAAAACTTCGTCTTTCGAAGTCGCATTAAAATCACTATTTGAACTATCGTCATCTCTTTTTTCGATATGCCTATTGTGCTTACCTTTTATTTATCATTATACTGTTGGCAAGGTCCTTTGATCGGTACTCATGCTTCGATTGATTATGCAATTTGGTTTCATTGAGTTTGTAATGCATGGGCATTTGGATTTACATGTTTTTTATTTTTACTTGACCATTGGTTACATGAAAATACACAGGGGTTATGGTTAAATCTTTCATATATATCTTTTAATATGATACCTATGTTCGTGTTTTCATAACTATTGGCTTGTTGATTATATGAATACCCATTGGCACATTGGTTGAGCTCTTGCTATGAGCTGTTACAATACATTGGCGCATGGTTAAACATTTGGTATTGGTTTCAAATTGCATATGGTTTAAAACTATGGCATAACGTTACATTGCGTGCATTGGTTTATACATTTACCATTGATTTCATTGGTCGGTCAAGTGACGTGATTGTTAAACTATGCTATGATGGGTATAACATCTATAAGCTGATGATGGTACTATTGGAAATAACTATTATGCATGGCAGAGATAAACTCCACCACCTTCGCACGATGGCATTTATCCCTATCCCTTTTTCCCGTTCACCTCTGTTAGCCCAAGTAACCCTTCGTGTGCTCTGCTCCTGTGTATGCTATGACCTAAACCCTGGACGTACCGTGAGCTCGGCTCCATGGCACCTGTGGTGCGGATCGAGCCAAATGGAAACCAAGCCTTGCTATTATTTGACAATGCTCGGAAAGACTTGGAGGCTAACGGATGGATCACCTTTGTGTAGCGATTCGAGGGTTTTAATCTCTGTGTGGCACAACAGTTTTCCCTAACATTTGATGGCTGTAGAGCCAAGGTGGGTGACATCCAGATGGAAATCGATGAGGAGTTTATTAGTTCTGCTACAGGTTTACCTGCCACAGGCCAGCGTTGGTTCAAGAATTCAAAAGTCGAAGAGGTTCCTTGGCCACTTCCGTTCGTCTCGCGCAAAGTCACCTCTTGTGACAAAAGTATGCCCATATACATGCTCAAACCATGATGGCACGACCTTTTAATAGTATTCAAGCAGTTCGTGACCTGTGAAGGTCAATACAAGCTCAATACAAAAGGTCAATACAAACTCAATACAAAAGGTCAATACAAACTCGCGTTTCTCTACCACCTGTGTTTGTTAATGAATTTTATGGGATACCCGTTGAATATACCCTTTTTCTTTCAGCGTAGCCTATATAAAATGTCGAAAAGGTTTAAAAGGAAGAAGGTTGATAGTAGCTTGTTCCACCATGGGCTTATTAAACTTATCATTGTTTATCACTTGAGTTTACACAATGATAGATGGAGAGATTTCGTCACTCGAAATGGTTTCGATGATACAAACCCTGTCCAGGTTGACAAGCTTGTGGTAAATGAAACCAAGTTCAAACCACCTGTGCCCTTCCACGCCCTACTGCCTACTCCTAAACCCTCGACTGACCCTGATGTTGACTTACCTGACGCTATGACTGAGAAGATTGAGACTTTTATGAGATCTATGAGAAAAAAGACCAAGGCAAACCCTATGGCCTATGCAAAGGGTAAAGATAACGCTCAGATGATTTCAAGAATGGTTAGGAATAAGCCTAAACCCTTGATCAAGCAGAAACCTATAATCCTTAGTGAGGATTCAGACTCTGACGTAGAACGTTTCCTAGCCAGCGAGTATCCTTACTCACAGGGTTTATGCCCCGAACCACCTTATGATTTCGTGTCGAATCTTCCCCCTTGCCTAAGAAGTAATCCTAGCTACCCTGGTATTAAACTGCCTAACGAAACCCGTGGTAATGTAATCAAACCCTCACCCACACTTTCAAACCCCTCACAGTCGACCTATGACCAATGCGATTTATGGTTGGAACGATACTACATCGAAGTCCCCATACTCCAATCGAAAATTCAATCGTTGGAAAGCCAAGTTGTTGTATTGACTGGCCAAAGAGACAAGCTCCAAGCAACTGATAACAAGCAGAAGACGACTGGCTCTATATTTTTCAAGAATGTTGAATCGGCCACTTCCGTTATCAACTCCAAGTTGTCGTGATCATGCTGGCTGCTCGCCATATAGGTATGATTTTGATATCAGTTTAAGTTTTGTGAATGACCGGGATTAATATACTGATTTGAATTGGGTCTTCAAATAGTTCTGTTTATATTTCAAAATGGCTCTGTCATGATGTGTTCATCCTGTATATATTTCGCTTTGCTAAAATGTAACGGAATTTCATTTTGGATACGTGATTTGATCATTCCCAGTTTAGCCATTGATAGATTTTTATTGGATTGGAATGGTTTTCGTTTGGATTTGATTTGTTCTTTTGTCTGATTGAGTTAACGAAATTGACGATTTGTTTTCAATTGATTTCGTTGTGTATCTATTCTGAATAGGAAGTTTTTCACTCTCAATTTAGAATGCGATCATGTTGGGATTTGATTTCGTTATGGATCGTATGCTGTGAATGGTAAACAATTTCAATGAGTTTGTTACAATCTTTTAATATGCTGTGTCATGTAAAAAAAGGAATACAAACTCTGTTCAGTTTCAATTTGGAAAAACGAATCTGTTTTTACGGAAACAATGCTCTCATTTAAGCCTGTGCAAATATTATTCTTGCCCGAATCATGGAACGAGTATGATTTGCAATGACTATGTTGAATTCCAGTTGTTCGATTCGCTTGATGGATTCACACCATAAATGTTGCTCTGTTTGATTTTAAATTTGTAAACTGAATTGGTCAAACTCGGTTATAATTTGGTTGATTGGAATGATTTTGATCAAAGTCCATCGATCTTGTTTGCCCAATTTACAATGATCAAACGATTGGATAATCCTTACAAATTTTGTTGCCAATTTATGATTTTATTTGAATTGATTTTCGCACCGGTTTGATTCAATCCACTAGTGGCATGAAATCGTTTGCTATATCAATACAGTTATAACGATTTGAAAATGCTCTTGTTAGATTCGATTGTATCTTCTGTTTAACAATTACCCACATTTCGTTTTGATTACATCAGTTTCAAATTGATATCAAACGATTTCACAACTGTTGATTATGATTCTGTTCGTTCGATTTTGTGGTAACAAAAGAAACAGAGTACGCCTATCTCTGTATTTCATTTGATCAATTTTGATCCTCTTTGATTTCGAATGGTATAATAATTTCAAGTTTAATGATTCATTTTCAAATAGCTATTGGATGTTAATTCAATTTAATTATTTAAAAGATTCTTAATCGATTTTAATGCTGATTCTGTGTCTTATTTAGACGAGCTACAGAATCGCAAGATTCTGTAGCTAGTCTATAGGATTAGATTTTTATCATTTTGTTAATAAATAATCCTTCTAACTTGTTTATTTTTGGCCCTTTTCAGGTAAATTTGAATTGACTGGGACATGATGGACAGGCTAGGGGAATATTTGTGTGTTTTAGTTTTATTTTAGTTAAGTTAAACTTGGGATATCTTCCTAGATTTTATGTAAACAGTTTTGATAACTTCCACAGGGGGGGTTTACCCTGTGGAAAAACTTATAAATACTTATTTTTTTGTAATAAGGATGATCCTCACTTGTGGGAGAACCAGGCTATGGATATCTAATAGAAACTGAGACAGAAGTTGATGTTCTACTACAACTTTCGCTTTCATAATATCAATCTTTTGTTTCATGTTTATGCTTATCAATTTGCACTTGATTAGTGACTACTTTAGCTATCATGGTCTTTTGCAGAATGATATGATTCAATTAATATGATCCATGTATGATTTCTTTCAATACTTAAAGATACAACAATTATTTGATTCAGTTAATGAACGATAGATTTCTCTTCTTCATCAATTGAATTATTATGTATAAGTCTTTGCATACAGGTTTACCTAATTGTTAAGATTTATAAATTATAAGATTGTTGTAATTTTTATGTCTTGTTTGTCCTATAATCAAACTTGAAGATCACTATAGCTATCGTTTACGAGAAGCTCCTTGATAATTCGGTGTGGGTTTCCTCCCTCTGATCAGCTTAGACAATCATCATACACAGGACAAATCTGGAGCTTTTCTCCAGGTCAGTTTGTGATTTATTTTCGTTAGTATTTTTTTAGTTTAGTTATAGATATGTTTAGTTAGATTTGTAGTTAGAATTAGTATATTAGTTGTTTAGTTTAGTTAGTTTTTCTTTTGTTTATTTCTTGTTCATAAAATTATAAAATCAACAAAAAATATCTTTTACTGTCTAAGGGAAGAATATAAATGAGTTTTTCAGGTTTTATTTAAATCTGTGAATTGTAGATATGGTACATTTTGTGAATAAGTTATATTTCAGTTAGTAGTTAGATAGTTAATTAGTTAGAGTTAGTATAGTAGTAGTTAGTAGATTGTATATATAGAATAGTTAGATTAGTGTATTAGTTTGTTTTAATTGTTATTTTTAGTTAGTTATTGTAGTTTAGTTTTCTTTTTGTTTTCTTAGGACCTTAGATCGGATAACGGAGCCGCTAAACCCGTCAGGGTGGTTCATCCCAAATGGCTTGGGTTATTAGACAACCCCGGACCGATTCCACTCTCTCAGTTGATGGACGGTCATTTTCGCTTGTCAACAAATGGCGCTAGAAGGAGGGCCTGAACTTAATTAATGGCACGAGGCGATCGCAAGACTCCTCCACCACCTAATCGCTCACCTATAGTGACTAGAAGCCATTCCAACGATAATATTCCCCTTCAAATAGCAACTACTTCAACCGACGATCCACAGATCACAGTTGAGCCAACAACCCCTAATCCTACAGGTGGTGACATACAAGAGATTGTTCGTCAATCTCTTATTAAAAAACATAGTGCCTTAGCCCATTTGAGGCAACCAAACCATCCGTGGGGCCAACGTTTGGATTTCTCTTATATCATAGAACAATTAGGAGGCACTGATCCTACTGTGAATCCTTCAGATCCAATCTTAAATCCTGCTGCAGGAGGATCTGGGATACCCCCTTCACCACCTCCATCATCTCCTTCCTCTTCTGGAGGAGATTCTTCTGACGAAGGCAATTCCCCTTCTCAGCCTTCCACACCCACTACCCCAATGGAAAATCAGAACAACCCTGCTAGACCGTGGCTTGATCAGGATGTCGTAGCTGTACCTAGAGCTCGTCATCCTTTACCTAAGCACCTGGAGAAGTGGCTTCCTAAGTTTGACCCCGACTCAAAACAGATCGCTGAAGATCACATTAAAAAGTTTATGTTAGCCATAAGACTCCACAATGTCGAACATGAAGACGTTGTATGTAGGTTGTTCCCTTATACTTTTGAGGGTAATGCATCCACATGGTACTTTTCCCAACAATCCCATACCATCGTGTCTTGGGAAAAGTTTGAGTCATGCTTTTTGGAAACATTCGGAGATGGTAAACCTCCAGAAGTCCTAGTCATGGATCTTTCTATCTTGAGAATGAACCCAAAAGAAAAATTTAAAGACTTTAATCAAAAATTCTTAACACTTAAAAATTGAATCCCTATAGATTCCATGCCTGTCGAGAGTCTTGTAATAGCATACTACACTAAAGCTTTGCATCAAAGTATAGCTATTTGGGTTAAACAATCTAACAAAGCCACGTTGCTAGAAGCCTTCAAGGAGGCCAGCCAGATCGAAAAAGACATACTTAGTCTTAAAGATTCTACTAGAAACGAAACTGAGACTAGTTCTTCTTCCAAAAAGAAGATTGAAATCCTCCCCAGACCCACTCAAAGTAAAACACAACCTGAAAACTCTGATTTAGAAAACTTAACTAAAGTTGTTCAAAAATTGTCAAATCAAGTTATAGACTTAAAAAGGTCGACCGAAGAAGCTTCCTCAAGCAAAGGACCTTACAAACCCCCGTTCCGGAAGCCTTTTCCTACCAACCAACCTAACCCAACCACCGAAGACCTAAATCTAGAAAGCCTACAATGTGCCCTTCAAACAATTCTAGAAGCCCAGGATAACTTGATGCATCCTGAGATCCCTCAGGAAGTAGTTAAACAAGAGATAATTCAAGAAGAAGAGTCTTCTCCAAACATTTTTGGACACTTCTTGGATAACATCTTCCAAGCTAACTTCAAGACAGTTCATCCTTATAATACTAGGAGTAAGATAGAAAACAAACCTTCTACCGAAAACACTGCAACTTTGCCTCCAAAGAAATCTAAATCAGCTGAGACTAAACAGAGTAATGTGAACCCCAACTTAGATTATGATGTTGTTGAAAATCTTAAAAAGTTAAGGGCTAACATTTCTATTTATGAGTTATTGAAGTTTCCATTTTTTCTTCAAAAAATGTTGCAAAATATTTCAGAGAACGACAAAAATGGTAATTCTAATGGTAACAAGGCTATGCAAAACAAAGTCCCTCAGAAGACTTCCACTAAAAATAATCCTGATCCTCAAGATAAAGGAAGCCTTCCTGTAAATAATGTAAATAATGTAAATAATGTAGATAAAGTAGCTTTAGAAACAACGAGTAAAAAGCCACAAGCTACTACTCTTAGTACTCGCAAAAATGTACCTCCTTTCCTGTTAACTTTCGAGATTTTTAATAGAAACTTGCACAATTGTATGGTAGACTCAGGGGCATCATCCAATGTGATGCCTTGGTCTGTGTGCCAAAATATTAACGCTAAAGTTGAACCCTCAACTTTAAAAATCATACAACTTGATCAGACAAATGTCAAAGTTATAGGCGAACTAAAGAATGTGCTTATTAGATTATCGTCTAACCCCAAGGTTCATCAAGTTATTGATATAATTGATGTGGATATTCCAGAAGTGTATGGTCTATTTTTAAGCAGGGACTGGTCAGAGCAGCTACATGGTTATTTCGCGACAGATTGGTCTCATCTATGGCTTCTAGAAAATGGCAAGCCTAATAAAATCAAAGTAAATCGTGAGTGCTACCATAAGTTCACGGTCACCAATTTGAACGATCCCAATGAACCATTTACACCTTCTGTTGATTCACCCGAAGTACAAGGGATGGACACCTTCTTTGGAAATTTCATGGCTGAGGCTTTACCTATCACCAATCCAGAACAATAGTCTGAGATTGTAGCATATATGCAGCCAACAGTTTCCACGCAACAATCTCATGCACCCGATGGAAACCAAATTGTGTCTCTGTATTTCGATGGTTCAAAGTCCAAAGAAGGAGCTAGAGCCGCTGCGTCATTATCGATCTGACAGGTAACAAAACATTGATAGCATGTAGCTTGGAATTTGAATGTAATAACACTACTGCAGAATATGAGGCTTTACTACAAGGTCTCAAAAAATCTTTGGATATGAATATTCAAAACCTGGTTGTATTTGGCGACTCTGAAATAGTGGTTAGATAGGTAAGAGATTCTATCCATTGTCTTTCTCCGCATCTCAAAAGCTACCAGTCTGAGGTATGGAATTTAATGAATACATTTTTTTCTTTTAATATAAATTCTATTCCTAGATTGAATAATGTTGAAGAAGATTTATTAGCTAATGTAGCTTCTAAACTTCTTCCTGCAGAAGGCTTGTCCCAGATGCATTCTCCATTGAACTGTTGTTTCGGCCATCCGTTCCCGACAACATCATGAATTGGAGAGTATTTGACAATGATCAGTAGATTATCAACTTTCTGCACATGGAAGAAACCTTTCAAGGCACGGTGATAGACGAACACACACACGATGACAATTTGCGCGATTTCACGGTAATACTAGATCCGAGAACTCTTGAATCTTCATCGGATATGGTAAACTCGATCCCTAAATCTATAGTTAGATTAGAAAAGTTTTATGATTTTGAAGATAAATTTAAAAACATGGTCAACTGTAAAACCAATAGTTCCTCGTTATCTTATGAAAAGGTGAACTTAGGGAGTGATGAAAATCCTCAGTGCATTAATCTAGGGTTAGGATGTTCTCAACAAGAAAAATATGCATTCATTAAATTATTCAAAGAATTTAAAGATGTCTTTGCATGGACGTATGATGACCTTAAAACTTTCGATCCTAACATCATACAGCATGTCATCCGTATGAAGCCTCAAAACTTACCCTTTCAACAAAAAATGAGGAAAATGCACCCCAAACTCGAACCGACTGTTCAAAAAGAATTGAATAAGCTCCTTAATGATAAAATAATTTTTCCTGTTAGACACACTCAGTGGGTTTCTAACCTTGTCCCATTCTAGAAGAAAAGTGGGGAAATCCGACTTTGCGTCGATTTTCGAAACCTTAATAGAGTGTCTGATAAAGACAACTATCCTGTCCTGCTCATGGAATAGATCCTTCAACAGGTATCTGGTTCTAAGAGGCTATCCTTACTGGATGGTTTCTCTGGATACAACGAAGTCCTAATGTCTCCACCAAACCAACTTAAAACTACCTTCCACACCCCGTGGGGCACTTATGCTTATCGTAAAATGCCCTTTGGATTGATTAATGTTGGCGCCACTTTTCAGAGAGAAATGGATATTACTTTTTGAGGCTTGATCAATCAGTCTGTCATAGTTTACTTAGATGATGTGACTGTATTTTATAAAAACAAAAACGATCATTTAGCTCACTTACGAGCCGTTCTACTGCGATGTCATAAATACAACATCTCCTTGAATCCCCAAAAATCCATTTTTGTAGTCGAACAAGGTAAACTCTTAGGATTCATTGTGTCTAGTGAAGGGATGATTATTGACCCCGAAAGGACTCAAGTCATCGCAAAACTTCCCCCTCCTACATCCAAAAAATCTATGTAGTCTTTCTTAGGCCAAATTAACTTCATGAGAAGATTTGTCCCCAGCTTCTCTGAAATGGTTAGACCCTTGTAGAACTTAATTAAGAAAGACACCCAATATCACTAGGGATCCCCAGAAAACCAAGATTTCAATGCAATAAAGAAGTCCATTATAGACGCTCCGTCTCTCATGAGCCCGGATTTTTCTCAAGACTTTACACTTTTGCTTCTAACCGTTCCTATGCCGTCGTCCTAACCCAAAAGAATGTCGAGAACAATAAAGTAACCATCACCTTTATGAGCTCTGCTTTCAAAGGTGCTAAACTTAACTACCCAGTGGTAGATCGGCAAGCCTACGTTGTTTTCAAAGTAGTTAAGAATTTTCGGTCCTATCTTTTGAAGTCAAGGACAAAATTCATTGTCCCCTACCCAACCGTTAGGAACCTGTTAGTGCAGAAGGAACTGGGAGAAAAGAGAGCCAACTGGGTCACCTCTTTACAGGAGTATGACCTAGAAATCACCCCATATCAGATAGTGAGAGGCCAAGGATTATGGAAGATAGCTTTTGATTCAGCAGCAAGACAACAAGAAGAAAGTGATATGTCAAACCTAGGACAAGGTGATCAAAGTCTAATCTATTGCACGCAAAACCCTGTCAGTCCTTGGTATGACGATATAAGATTCTTTCTTGAACATGGGTCAGCTCCCCATCACCTGGATACCGCTAAAAGAAGAGTGTTGAGATTAAAGTCTGCCTCCTTTCATCTGGTTAATGGTATCCTGTTCCATCAAAGTTTTGACGGCGTACTGATGCGCTGTCTTGAAAAGGACGAAGCAGAAAAATTCTTGCTCGAGTTGCATGTAGGAGAAGCTGGTGGTCATTTTGGTGGTGACACCACTACTCATAAAGTTATAAGAGTTGGTTACTACTAGCCTACTCTATTTAGAGACGCCTATACCTTGTGTCGTAAATGTATCATTTGTCAGAAAGCATTAGGGCGGTTACAAAAACCATCCTTTCCTTTGCAGCCCGTTTCAATAGATTCTCCTTTTCAGCAGTGGGGCCTTGATATCATAGGTCCAATCAACCCCCCATCCTTGCAACAACACAAGTTTATTGTGACAGCCACAGATTACTTTACTCGATGGTTTGAAGCTGCTGCGTTAAGAACTATCAACACCAGTCAGGTAATTGCCTTTCTAAACTCAAATATTATCACTCGTTTCGGTATCTCTGACTGTTTAGTATTCGATAATGCTTCTTAATTTTCCTCTCTTGAGATGAGTGAGTTCTCTTTGGGAAAAGGAATTAAGATGAAGTATTTTGCTAGCTATTACCCCCAGGGCAATGGATTGGCAGAATCAACAAACAAGAACTTAATTAAAATCATCAAGAGAACGGTGGTTGAAAATCACAAAAAATGGCACAATGCACTGCTAAACGCATTGTGGGATGATAGGGTAACGCCAAAAGATGCTATAGGTAACTCCCCCTTTTTTATCGTTTATGGCAGAGAAGCAATTTTGCCACCTCACATTCTTCTTCCTTCACTTCAGTTGTTGTGGAAAGTCCAAGAAGAAGATTGTCCCCCTCTAGAAAACTGAATTAACGCTTTGATGAAGCTAGAAGAAGTAAGATCCCAGGCTAAACATAATATAGATCAACATCAACAATTGGTTAAAAGCTCGTTCGATTCTAACTCTGCTTCTGATAGGAATTTTGAAGTAGGTGATCTCGTCCTAAAATGGGACAAACCGCATGAGGGAAAGGGAGAACATACGAAATTTCAAAACCTATGGCTTGGACCATTTTTAATTGCTGAAAAGTTGGGTCCTAGTTCTTTTCGATTGCAGAATCTTGAAGGGCATCTTGACACCTATCCGGTGAATGTCCAAGCCCTGAAAATATACTTTGCTTGATAACAACCCTTGTATATTATGTACATATTTTGCTTTTATTTCATTTGCTTTTGTTTTTTATTTTTCTTTGAATTTATCAGCTTGTGTTTTTGAAAAATACACATACCTGTACACTGATTTCTTCAGACAAAGACGATAAGAAATTCCTTCACTAAAATAACTTCTGAGAAATTTGTATAAACATCAGTGGTATATTTCTGAAATTTATATCTATGCTGGAAAAGTCTGTTGTTTGAAAGAAGATGACTGATTTCGATCTCTGAGAAAAGCCTATCATGATCATCTATTATCTTTTTACGCTTTCCCTATTCCATAAAGGAATGACTCAGAAGATGTCTCCCTGTCTTAGGAAGTTGTTTTTGTAAATAAAACATCTTTGGATCTAAATAAAGGACAGTTCTAAAAAATTCTGATGAGGTCTAAAAACATATGTTAAAAAATCATGATTTTCAGCGTCACCCTGCTCAGCTACATATCTATGAAGTACAAAACAAAATAAATTGTCAATAAGAGCTATGGGAAGTGCTTGTAAACCCGCTAGGATGCTGAACAAGTTTGATGGTAGTGGGTAAATGCATGCATGGCACCAAGAAAACTTCGTCGGGGTACTGAACAGGCTCACTGGTAGCGAAGCAATGTCGGGTATATGAAAATTAGTAAATAATAAACCTCTTTAATGTCCTTTATTCAGATCTAGAACTTCTTGGCAAGATACAGATATCAGAGTGGGTTAAATGGCAACCCTATCAAGGCTATGGATGCCTGCTGGCAGCAGTGGCTATGCCAACAATGTTGGATATTTTATCTTTAATATCGTGACTTGCTTATCTGAAGACTGTTATCAATTTTCATCTTTTAAAACACTGCTAGAAAAGTTGGTTAATGATGATGTTTATACGATTTTATGGTTGTTATTTTTGAGTTGAAATTTTCTTTGCTATCCTAATCTGAGTTTGTTCCTTTTGGCAGAGATAACTGCTTCTACCAGTGTGTCACCATTGTTGGCAACCAATTCACATTTTCCACTACTTTATAAGCTGCCTACACCAATGTTTTACAAACATCAATTTTTCGTTGCTATTTTCAAATAAACGACATTTTTATTTTCTGCGACATTTGCACCTTTACCTTCGCTTTGTTTTCATGACTGTAAGCGTGAAAAAATCATCTTTCGAAGTCGCATTAAAATCACTATTTGAATTGTCATCATCTCTTTTGTCGATATGCCTATTGTGATTACCTTTTATTTATCATTATACTATTGGCAAGGTCCTTTGATCGGTACTCATGCTTCGATTGATTATGTAATTTGGTTTCATTGAGTTTGTAATGCATGGGCATTTGGATTTACATGTTTTTTATTTTTACTTGACCATTGGTTCCATGAAAATACATAGGGGTTATGGTTAAATCTTTCATATATATCTTTTAATATGATATCTATGTTCATGTTTTCATAACTATTGGCTTGTTGATTATATGAATACCCATTGGCACATTGGTTGAGCTCTTGCTATGAGCTGTTACAATACATTGGTGCATGGTTAAACATTTGGTATTGGTTTCAAATTGTATATGGTTTAAAACTGTGGCATAATGTTACATTGCACGCATTGGTTTATACATTTACCATTGGTTTCATTGGTCGGTCAAGTGACGTGATTGTTAAACTATGCTATGATGGGTAGAAAAGCTAGAAGCTAATGGTGGTACTATTGGAAATAACTATTATGCATGGCAGAGATAAACTCCACCACCTTTGCACGATGGCATTTATGCCTATCCCTTTTTCCCGTTCACCTCTGTTAGCCCGAGTAACCCTTCGTGCGCTCTGCTCCTGTGTATGCTGTGACCCAAACCCTGGATGTACCGTGAGCTCGGCTCCATGGCACATGTGGTGCGGATCGAGCCAAATGGAAACCAAGCCTTGATATTATTTGACAATGCTCGAAAAGACTTGGAGGCTAACGGATGGCTCACCTTTGTGCAGTGATTCGAGGGTTTTAATCTCTGTGTGGCACAACAGTTCGCCCTAATGTTTGATGGCTATAGAGCCAAGGTGGGTGACATCCAGTTGGAAATCGATGAGGAGTTTATCAGTTCCTCTACAGGGTTACCTGCCACAGTCTAGCGTTGGTTCAAAAATTCGAAAGTGGAAGAGGTGCCTTGGCCACTTCCGTTCGTCTCACGCAAAGTCATCTCTTGTGATAGAGGTATGCCCATATCCATGCTCAAACCATGATGGCACGACCTTTTAATAGTAGTCAAGTAGTTCATGACCTGTGAAGGTCGATACGGACTCGTGTTTCTCTACCACCTGCATTTGTTAATGAATTTTATGGGATACCCATTGAATATGCCCTTTTTCTTTCAATGTAGCCTATATAAAATGTCGAAAAGGTTTAAAAGGCAGAAGGTTGACAGTAGCCTGTTCCACCATGGGCTTATTAAACTTATCATTGTTTATCACTTGAGTTTACACGATGATAGTTGGAGAGATTTAATCGCTCGAAATGGTTTCAATGATACAAACCCTGTCTAGGTTGACAAGCCTGTGGTAAATGAAACCAAGGCCGAACCACCTGTGCCCTTCCACGCCATACTGCCTACTCCTAAATCCTCGACTGACCCTGAAGTTGACTTACTTGATGCTATGACTGAGAAGATTGAGTCTTTTATGAGACTCGTGAGCAAAAAGACCAAGGCAAACCCTACAGCCTATGCAAAGGGTAAAAAGAATGCTCGGATGACTTCAAGAATGGCTAGGAATAAGCCTAAACCCTTGGTCGAGCATAAACCTATAATCCTTAGTGAGGATTTAGACTCTGACATAGAATGTTTCCTAGCCAGCGAGTATCCTTACTCACAGGGTTTATGCCACGAACCACCTTATGATTTTGTGTCGAATCTTCCCCCTTGCCTAAGAAGTAATCCTAGCTACCCTAGTATTAAACTGCCTAACGAAACCCTTGGAAATGTAATCAAACCCTCACCCACACTTTATAACCCCTCACAGCTGACCTGTGACCAATGCGATTTATGGTTGGAACGATACTACATCGAAGTCCCCATACTCCAATTAAAAATTCAATCGTTGGAAAGCCAAGTTGTTGTATTGACCAGCCAATAAGACAAGATCCAAGCAACTGATAACAAACAGAAGACGACTGGCTCTATATTTTTCAAGAATGTTGAATCGTCCACTGTCGTTATCAACTCCAAGTTGTCATGATCAAGCTGGTTTCTCACCATACAGGTATGATTTTGATATCTGTTTAAGTTTTGTGAATGACTAGGATTAATATACTGATTTGAATTGGGTCTTCAAATAGCTCTGTTTATATTTCGAAATGGCTCTATCATGATGTGTTCATCCTGTATATATTTCTCTTTGCTAAAATGTAATGGAATTTCATTTTGGATACGTGATTTGATCATTCCCAGTTTAGCCATTGATAGATTTTTATTGCATTGGAATGGTTTTCGTTTGGATTTGATTTGTTCTTTTGTCTGATTGAGTTAACGAAATTGACGATTTGTTTTCAATTGATTTCGTTCTGTATCTATTCTGAATAGGAAGTTTTTCACTCTCAATTTAGAATGCGATCATGTTTGGATTTGATTTCGTTATGGTTCGTATGTTGTGAATGGTAAACAATTTCAATGAGTTTGTTACGATCTTTTAATATGTTGTGTCATGTAAAAACAAGAATACAAACTCTATTCGGTTTCAATTTGGAAAAACGACTCTGTTTTTACGGAAACAATGCTCTTATTTAAGCCTATGCAAATATTGTTCTTGCCTGAATCATGGAACGAGTATGATTTTCAATGACTATGTTGAATTCCAGTTGTTCGATTCGCTTGATGGATTCACACCATAAATGTTGCTCTGTTTGATTTTAAATTTGTAAAACAAATTGGTCAAACCCGATTATAATTCGTTTGATTGGAACGATTTTGATCAAAGTCCATCGATCTTGTTTGCCCAATTTGCAATGATCAAACGATTAGATAATCCTTACAAATTTTGTTACCAATTTATGATTTTATTTGAATTGATTTTTGCGCTAGTTTGATTCAATCCACTAGTGGCATGAAATTGTTTTCTATGTCAATACAGTTATAACGATTTGAAAATGATCTTGTTAGATTCAATCGTATCTTTTGTTTAACAATTGCCCACATTTTGTTTTGATTACATCAGTTTCAAATTGATATCAAACGATTTCACAACTGTTGATTATGATTCTGTTTGTTCGATTTTGTGGTAACAAAAGAAACAGAGTACGCCTATCTCTATATTTCATTTGATCAATTTTGATCCTGTTTGATTTCGAATGGTATAATAATTTCAAGTTTAATGATTCGTTTTCAAATAGCTATTGGATGTTAATTCAATTTAATTCTTTAAAAGATTCTTAATCGATTTTAATGTTGATTCTGTGTCTTATTTAGACCAGCTACAGAATCGCAAGATTCTGTAGCTAGTCTATAGGATTAGATTTTTATCATTTTGTTAATAAATAATCCTTATAACTTGTTTATTTTTGGTCCTTTTCAGGTAAATTCAAATTGACTGGGACATGATGGATAGGCTAGGGGAATATTTGTGTGTTTAATTTTGATTTTAGTTTAGTTAAACTTGGGATATCTTCCCAGATTTTATGTAAACAGTTTTGATAACTTCCACAGGGAGGTTTTACCCTGTGGAAAAAATTATAAATACTTATTATTTTTGTAATAAGGATGATCCTCACTTGTGGGAGAACCAGGCTATGGATATCTAATAGAAACTGAGACAGAAGTTGATGTTCTGCTACATCTTTCTCTTTCATAATATCAATATTTTTTTTCATGTTTATGCTTATCAATTTGCACTTGATTAGTGACTACTTTAGCTATCATGGTCTTTTGCAGAATGATATGATTTAATTAATACGATCCATGTCTAATTTCTTTCAATACTTAAAGATACAACAATTATTTGATTCAGTTAATGAACGACAGATTTCCCTTCTTCATCAATTGAATTATTCTGTATAAGTCTTTGCATACAGGTTTACCTAATTGTTAAGATTTATAAATTATAAGATTGTTGTAATTTTTATGTCTTGTTTGTCCTATAATAAAACTTGAAGAGCACTACAGCTATCATTTACGAGAAGCTCCTGGATAATTCGATGTGGGTTTCCTCCCTCCGATCAGCTTAGACAGTCATCATACACATGACAAATCTGGAGCTTTTCTCCAGGTCAGTTTGTGATTTATTTTCGTTAGTATTTTTTTAGTTTAGTTATATATATGTTTAGTTAGATTTGTAGTTAGAATTAGTATATTAGTTGTTTAGTTTAGTTAGTTTTTATTTTGCTTATTTCTTGTTCATAAAATTATAAAATCAACAAAAAATATCATTTACTGTCTAAGGGCAGAATACAAATGAGTTTTTCAGGTTTTATTTAAATCTGTGAATTGTAGATATTGTACATTTTTTGAATAAGTTATATTTAAGTTAGGAGTTAGATAATTAATTAGTTAGAGTTAGTATAGTAGTAGTTAGTAGATTGTATATATATAATAGTTAGATTAGTGTATTAGCTTGTTTTAATTGTTATTTTTAGTTAGTTATTGTAGTTTAGTTTTCTTTTTGTTTTCTTAGGACCTTAGATCGGCTAACGGAGCCGCTAAACCTGTCAGGGTGGTTCATCCCAAACGTCTTGGGTTATTAGAAAACCCCGGACCGGTTCCACTCTCTCAGTTGACGGACGGTCATTTTCACCCGTCAACACCACTTCAGCAACAGTTTTTAGAGTTCCAATTTTCCTCGAGAAAAGTTACAAGGTGGAGGTGAAGTACATGCCAGGGATACCAAACAATATGAAGTGGTCACAAGTTTTCAAAAATGACAAGAAAATAGAAAGCTTCCTCAAAATGGAGAACGAGTTCGAGAATTTGAACATTGATGATGAATATTGTGATTATGAGGCAGACACAACCGCTTTCATGAAAGAAGGATATTTTGACAATCATATTGCTAGTAGAGATATCATTCAGATAAAGAGTAATATCATCCCCAAGGGCCTGGTACCATTAGAGAAACTTTTCGATAACAATGATGTAGCCATAAGTCTGAAGATCAGAGTAAATGAAAGGAACATGGAAGATTGAAATATTGGGAATATGGAGGATCCAAATATCATGAAGTTGTCCAGGAAGATCAACCCTGAATTCAAAGAGAGGTATGTCAAATTAATGAAAGAATTATGTGACGTTTTTGATTGGAGCTATGATGATCTAAAGGTCTATCATACCAGTGTAATTCAACATGTTATCCCAATTAAAGAAGATCACAATCCATTCAAACAAAAATTAAGAAGAATAAACCCTATATTGTTACCATTGATAGAAAAAGAAGTAAAGAAACTATTTGAAGAAAAAATCATAGTGTTCCTGAGGTTTTTCAAATGGGTGGAAAATCTAGTACTAGTCCAGAAAAAGAGTCAATAAATTACGTTGTGTGTAGACTTCAGGAATATAAATAAGGTGTCTCTGAAAGATAACTATCCATTTCCTAAAATGGATTACATTCTACAGAAGGTAGTGGGTTCTCAAAGGATGTCCATGCTAGATGGTTTCTCTAGATATAATCAGATTATGGTGCACCCTGATGACCAGGAAAATACTGCATTTACTACACCATGGGGAATGTTTATGTATGAAAAAATGCATTTTGGGATTATGAATGTGGGGGTGACATTTAAAAGAGATACGGATATAGATTTTGATGAAGAAAAAGATAAATTCATTGTTATCTACTCTGATGGCAATACCATGTATTCTTCCTCAGAAGAAGAACACCTCAAGCATCTCAGAAGCAAATTTGAAAAATGAAAGAAATTTGGCATATCACTAAATCCAAAAAAGTAAAATTTTTCCATGGAAGAAGGGAATCTCTTAGGACACGTTATTTCGAAGGAAGGGTTAAAGGTGGACCCCAAAAAAGTTGAAGGTATATTGAAAATTGGCATACCCAGAAGAAAAAAGGAGGTACAATCTTTCCTAGGGAAAGTAAACATTCTAAGCATATTTATCCCAAATTTAGCTGAGATCATAAAACACATCACCAACATGAGAAAAAAGGGAAATGAAATAAAATGGATTCCTGAAGAGAGAAAGTCCTTTGAATACATCAAGGTGGCATTGACAAAGGATCCTATATTTGTTAGTCCAAAGTTTGAGAAAGATTTCATATTGTTCTTGTTTTTCTCAGAACACACAATTGCAGGTGTGTTTCTCTAGAAATATGAACAAAATTTCGAGAATCGCATAGAATACTACAGTAAAACGTTGAGATATGCTCCTTTAAAATATGATATCATGGGGAAGAAAGTGTATGCTTTGGTCAAGGCATTGAAATAATTTTGGGTTTACATCCTACATTCACATACCACAACTTATGTTCCCAACAACTCAGTAAAGGACATCTTGACACAACCTGGTCCTGAAGGGAAGAGGGGAAAATGGATTGTAGTGCTGTTGGAATATGATCTTAAAATCAAGCCCAAGAAGTTGATCAAAGGACAAGGACTCGCTAGACTAATGGCACAAACAAACTACGAACTCTTGGGAATAAATGTCACTGTAGATCTGTCAGACCATGCAGTAGAGGAAGAAAGGGAAACTCCCCAAATATATCAGAAGTTTCTTGACTCTTCATGGTATGTAGATATCATTTTTGTGTTGAAAAATCTACCATCTCCTCATAAGTATGGTAAAACAAAGGCTAGATTTTTGAAATTGAAGGCAACAAAAATTTGTATAGTAAATGTGTTTCTATATTGGAAAGACCCGGGGGGAATTTTATTGAGTTTTTTAATAGAAGAATAAGCAGAGAAAACCATCAAAGAGTTCCACAACGGTGACTGTGGAGGTCATCATTATTGGAGGACGATTGTGCACAAAATTTTGAGAGTTGGTTTTTATTGGCCTAGCATTTTTCTTGATGCTTATAAAGAAGTTTCAAAGTGCCATGAATGTCAAATATTCAGTGGGAAAAGAAAAATTACAATCTTTGTCGCTAAAACCCATTTCAGTAGAAGCTCCTTTCAAACAACGGGGCATAGATTGTATAGGGGAGATACATCCATAGTCCTCAACTCAACACAAATGGATCCTTACTGCAACAAATTATTTTACTAAGTGGATCAAGGTTGTTCCTTCCAGACAAGCTATAGATGATGTTATCATTCAATTCCTATAAGACAATATCCTATCCAGATTCAGATGCCCGATGAAGATTATAATAGACAATGCAACGACCTTCAAGTCTAAAAAATTGGAAAAAAATTGTAGTGATTACAAGATTACCCTTGGTCATTCCATGTCATATTATCCTCAAGGGAATGGGTTGGTTGAATCTTCAAATAAAATCTTGGTCAGAATCATCAAAAAATTGTTGTAAGAGAACAAAAAGGTGTGGCACAAAATCATCATTCATGTGTTGTGGGCTGACATGATATCCCCAAAAAGAGTTATTTCCACATCTCCTTTCCAGATCGTTTATGGTATGGAAGCCATCTTTCCTATTACATTGGGATTGCCAATGATGAAGTTGTTACAGGAGAAAGAAGCATAAACAAATGCCAATTGGAGAATATATGATGAGCTCATCAGCATACAATAGACTAGAGAAAAGGCCTTCAATAATGCCCAACTTCATCAATACAAGATCAAAGAATCTTTTGATAGACATACCAAGGTAGATGACTTCAAACTAGGAGACTGGGTACTGAAATGGGATGCCATAAAATAAGATAAATGTAAACATGGGAAACTTGATAATCTATGTTTGGGTCCATTCAAAGTTGCAGCTTACCGTGGGAGTAATGCCTACTTGTTGGAGGAAAGCAATGGAGAACTCCCTAGAGGAGGGCTTGTGAATGGCAGGTTCCTCAAGCATTACATTGTTTGAAAAAATCATCATCCCACCATTCATTGTATATAATCATTCCACTTTTTCCTTTACGCAGGAGATATTGAAATAAAGGCAGCATAGTTGAGGCCCGAGGTGAAGGCCCTGAGATATACTGGACATATTGTAACTTTTTAAATAAATATCAGTAGATTCAGGTCACATTGTTAATCACAACCCAATGGGCAGGCACTTAATCTACAGTTATTTTCTACCTCACAGGGAGGATAACATCCCCAGTTGGAGCCAACGTTATCACCATATAATTTTCAAATGGTATCAAAGTGTCATAATTTTAGTGAAAGGCTATGTCTCTAAGGAGATATGATAATTTAGAGAACCTGGCTATACCTGGTGACATATGGAGAAATATGGTGAAAGTTTGAAGGGTAAATCTAGGTGAACCATCGATCTTGAAAACAACCCGAATCAATGGCTAAGGTGCATATCAGGGATTAAAATAGAGGGGATATTAAAGATTTGAGGGTGGACCAGGGAAAAAATTTATGGTTTTATTGACATACGTGTGGCACATCTAGAGGTTCATTGGGGAAAAAATAAGTCTAACTAAAACCACTTTATCCAACCCCCGATGCCAAAGTCACTGGGTAAATGTGGACCGTAGATCTTACAGTAGCCTGGATCAATGGTTGAAACTCATATCGGCGATTGAATTAGCGCGATGGTTAATAGATCAATTTTGGGTCGGGGAAAACCGTCATGGTTTAAGTCATGGACATGTGGTTCCCTCAGAGGCACATCAGGGTGAAAAGAGGTCCACCTAAAACCATTTTCTTCGAACCTTGATGTCAATAGGTAACTATAAAAGGAAGACCCCTCGACATTATTTTATGATAACTTGAAGCATTTAAACGCTCGAAAATTTGGCACAAAGCATCCACTTGAAACTCAATCTCATATCTTAACCAAATTCGTGCTTCTTTCGCTGCTTAAAAAGTATTTTTCACCATGGCCACTAATCGTGTTATCTTATCTGTAAATGAGAAATACATATCCTCCAGAGAAGAAGCCCTAATTGATAGAGACTCCGAGATTTTCGACACAGAAATAACTGACTCACCCATTTATGTGTCCAGATCGAAATTGTTGGACAATGTTGGAATGCACATTCCTTTCCTTGAAGTGGGTCAAGCCTCCATCACCCCTTACATCATAAAAGTAGTATTTCCTTTCCTTGAATTTGTAAGTTGGTGTGTAGAGTGATATTTTCAGGAAGAGTCATTTTGAATAAATTAGGGTCAGAAGTTTTATATGAAGTAGACAATCCATTGCTCTATAAGACCCTCAATATACCAGAGTCCTTCTCCATAGTGTCAGATCTTTTTGAGGAAAAAATGATAATCACAATTTATAGATAATTCCCACTAGAAGTAAAATCTCGGTTTCTATAAACTATCGTCAAACCTGAACACCAATCAGAGAGTCTGTCATTACCTGCCAATTTAAGTGTCATGGTCATCGAAGTCCAATGGGATTGTTCTCTATTGAGTCAAATTTTGGTGTTGGATAATGACAAGTTTGTGGTAGAAGTCATGTTAGGTTTCATGTTGACTTTATTTATGTGAGAGTCTCATCAGTCATTCTATGTTATTTTTGAAAAATTTATTCCCGATAATATCCATCAACATCTGATTAACTTCAAATCACTAAGGCACTTCAGGTACTATACACACTTGTTAATAATTTCCCTGGAATCTAACAGAACTGAATTTCTTGAGACTACATTTATTTCAATCGACAGTAAAAGAATTACCATGCTTATTTTCATTAATAAGATTATGTCCAGGGTGTACAGTCTTATTTTTGGTTTGGAATTGACAAGGGTCCTGGAAGAGATGAAAAGCATTTTGCAACCAAATCCATAGAGAAAGGTAGGAGACTAGATGTTGTTCATACAATCCACTTTAATTTGGGTATATGGTTAGAAAGAAGGACCTTATCTTTTACTAGTTTTTCTGAATCCCAAAATCTTTGCTTTGGAGTTCATAAGATAGAGGATCATCTCAGAAACTGAGCATTTTTTGAAATCACACAAGGCTTCTAATCTAAAATTTCCTTTCATAGTAGGTCCCTTTGTGGTGAAGAACAAGTCTTGTCTTCCTAAGATTCAATCCAAACTCAGTGAATTGGGGTTCACATAGTTGCAAGGAAGAAAATACGAACCACACTAGATCATATCAAAGAGGAGATTAGGAAGCAGACAAGGTCCCTATGAACACGAGCACATTGAAGGATTCGATAAGTTGGACAATCTAGAAACCTGTGTAGATATGGAGGTCACTATGCATAATGATCAAACAAAACAAACAAAACTAGCTTCTCAGTAGAGCCCACCACAGAAACCTTCTCCTAGGTTGATTGTCAAAGCTCCTAAAATGAGCATCTATAACAAGAGGAGTAGTTCATAGGCCCTGGGCACTAGTAGCCAACAATATATTCTAAAGAAAATGAAGATCACGTCATCCTCTCAAATAGTTGACCTAGAAGAAGAAGAGACCAAAGAGAAAACATACATGGAAATGATAGAAGGCGTGACCAAGAACGAAGAAACATGTACGAGAAACAAGCCAAAAACTGAAAGCAATGCAAAGGTTTTTAGCAGCACAAAACACATATTTAGCCAGACATCTGGGGTAGTTTATCATTCCAAGGAATATTTAATGAACCTGTACGATATGAAGGTAAGTATGGACAACAATGAGATAAGGGACCTTTTTCCTGAAGTGGAAAAGACTTCCCTATTTAAATCTTCCTTACTCTGAGTCAAAGATGTGGAAAAAAAAACATTTAACATAGAAGTGGTTGATGATGATAAGGTATCTAAGATCAAAATGAACTATGAAAATATTGGTTCTCCTGACAAAGTAAATTTCCACATAAATGTCAGTGATATGCTATATTCTGATTATTTGATTTTAGGTCTGAGGGTTGCAAGATTGACAACACATGCACTCAAACTAGATGGACAATTGAAATAGGAAAAGGAATCTATCAAATCCTGGATGACACAGGTCAAAAGGATAGAGTCTGAAGGTCTTTAAGGGGTGAAATATTCTCTGGATGAAAAGGATAAGATGATCCAAAGCTTAAATAAAAGGCTAAAGATGTCACCTACAGACCATCCAAAAACAACAGAACTGACTACTTTGGAACAAGAGAAGGAAACACTCAGAAGAGAGGCACTCAATTACAAAGATAAAGTACTGCAGTTGGAAAAAGAGAAAGATAATTGGCCACAAGCACAGTCAACAACATCAAATGTGGTTGTCATTGTACCTACTAATACAAAGGATGGATCTAGCACTGAAAGGTTGGTCCAAGCTATGTCCCATGTAAGATTCAAAATAGGGGAGATCAAAGGTCTCAATGAAGTTATAGAAAAGTTGAAACAAGAGATGAAGGTGAAAGATGAGAATATGGCTCAACTTCACAGAGATAATCAATATTTGAAAGAGAGAGTGAGAATGCTAAAAACTAGGTTGAAAGGAAAAACATTATTGCAGGGAGACAAACATGTCATATGGGATGTTATTGCTGCAAAAGATGTTAAATTTAGGGTTTATCTAAATTTTATAAATGACAAAGATAGTGTGGCTTCTACATATCGAAGCAGGTGTGTTTTTGTTAATGAAGTGTTAGCCAAGAATCCCTCAGAATGGGTCCAAAATTCTATTTACTTGCTAAATTCTATGGCAACTGTCAATATTTTAACTATCAAGGTAAAATACAGGACTGCGTTGATCATTTCATCCAGAAAAATCATCGCCAAACATAACCTGGTCAGATCGGTCCAAAACAAAGCTATGCAGATGGAGCACATCATACAGGAGTTTAAAGATGCATTTGAGCAATTTTTTATCAAAGGCCTCCCATCATTTTGGTATGGAAAAGGTTCATTATAGAATCAAGAAGATTAAAATACTCTCCTCATGCAATTTAGAATGGACCATTCTAAATTTGAATCCGTAGAAGAAATTCTGAAAGGCCCAAGTTTGGTAGAATATTTGACTACAGACTTTGAAATTTTGAATAAGTTCAAAACAATGAAAGTCGTCATGTCGACTATGTCCCATGACACGTGCATTGACTTGGAGATTTTGATTAAATAGATGATGGATTGAAGAATTCCCTTTGATTCGCAATGGAAGGAAATCGTGTGGCTGGGTAAGACAAAGCACAATATCCTTGGAGCCAGTAAGTGATCCCCAAGTGTCATCAAATTTGCAGATACGGCAAAAGACCAGAGTGATACAGATGGCGGGAAAGAAACCAAATAGTCAGAGAAATCACCCATAACTTTGAAACGTTTTTGTCGATCATTGTAAATCGTTTCGTATACTGAAACTGTCAATCAAAACTATTTTGGAAGTTGAAACACTGATCAAATTGTATAAGTAATGGGATATTAGAATGAATTAATGTTGGTAGAAATGAAAGAGCCCCTTTTGGTTGTATAAAACTCTATTTTGTAAATTTTCTAAATCTTAATTGAATATAAATGCAGAAGAGTTTGAAGTCTCTATGAAAAGATTCTAAAGGGTGGTGATATGAGATTTGTTTTCTTTCATTGTATGTATTTCCTATGACCTGCCACTTCATTTACATTTTCTTCTATTTAAATTGGAGAGTTAAAGGCCTAGAATTAATCTTGTGATTCTCTTGGCTTAAGCAATTTAAACTGTGTGATTTTCTTCTTAACTAATTAAGAATTCATTTTGGTAATTCTCTGATGCAGTTATTTGTTTTCTTTCTCTTCCTACACTCTATTTAAATTTAAGAATAACTCAGATTCATCGCCTCATTTAGCCTTTATCCTATGGAGAGTTTTGTTGGCAGATGCATTGTTTTTGTTCACTTTCATAATTTTGACTCCATATCCCTGTGTGTTCCTCCCCTTCCTTGCCAACAACTTTATTAAAAAAA
>ML780213.1:95660-107592 GCA_009831015.1 Picea engelmannii
CAAAGGCGTCCCCCTGAAGCCAATAAAGCTATGATACCAAATGTAAATTCTAACCTTGTACAATATCTACTGCAAACTGATATTCAGAAAAGAACAGAAAAGATACAATGGCAAATACAAACATTACACAGAGATTTTTCACCCTGGAAACCCAAACCAGGAAAGCCAGCATATATTATATTGATACACATTGTGTTACATTGTTTACAATACAATATACATATAGGAGCCAGCGGCATCCAAAACCCTAACCCAATGACCTGGATTAGTCCAAAACCCTAATTCCTTAACTGGAAATAGAAAACCATCGGCAAAAAAACATGTGCCGAAAACCACCTAATATCATGTGGTCCCGGAAATATGTCGGCCCGGCGATAATATGTCGGCTCGAAACCGGCGAAAATATGTCAGCCCCAAAAAAAAAATTTCGGGGGCGCTGCCCCCGAACCCCCGCGTGGGGAGCTCCACCCCCCCTCTTACCCCCCTGCGCACCCGGCGCAGGCGCTCAGACACTACTACTCGTGCAAAGAATATAACACATACCCAACAAAAACAAACCAAATCTAGCCATTGATTTACAATGAAATATCAAGTGACACAAGAGACCCCTCTCTGAGTTGAGTAGGCTAGTGCCTCAACTCTAAATCTAGTTGAAATAGTTACCTCTGTCGTTTTCTATTCATCCGGACAAAATTTGTAGAGTGCTAACACCTTCTTTCCCTTTTTACAAATGAAGGACCTGTGTTAGACTTCTTAGGAGTACTAATTTATTCCTTGTTGTATCCAAGACCGGATTTGTCATTTGGTGATCTCTGACTATCCAAGATATCATATAGGATCATGGAACTCTTCAAGAACTTGATTTGGGTGTTTGAATTCTCAACCTTCTTTCATATTCACAACTTCTTCTCCCAACTTATGAAATTATTCTTCTTCTACTTCTTCCATGGGATAAATGTTAACATAAGATTCTTTTATTGTATCTAAGTCTTCTTCTTTTCTTGCAGGGGAGGATTCAATATCAACATTATTATCTATCCTTATGATTTTACTTATACATAGAGGCTTGTCCTTGTCTCCAATCATGTTCTTGGAGCATCCACTATCTATATACCAGGCGTCTTTTTGTTTTTGAGCTGAAAGTACTAGACCACATTTTTCATTATCTTTCTTTTTCCATGCGATGGAATTTCTACCTAAGGGTTTTATTCTTGGATCTATTTTGTAATTCTTTAGATGGCAATGTGCAACCTTGTGACCAATGTTACGATAGTTATAGCATTCGAGCTCATTGTTCAATAGGTCAAAGTGATTGGTGTAACAATGTCTACTCATTGGTTGTTCATTATTTCTTAACCTCCTCAGTTGCATGTCTCTAAACTTAATTTGACCATTTGCAATATGTGGTTGTTTTTTACTTGGTTGTCTCATTCTTTGTTGTGGGATATATTTATTCCTTGGGTGTCTTTATTTCTCATATCTAAATCTTAAGGAACAATTTACAACTTTGTGGCCAAAGTTAGAAGAGTAGAAACAATATCCATAGAAAAAATCTTTGTACCTAGAAAATGGTTGTCTTCTTTGAGAAGGTCGATTTCTTCCATGCTGATGATTTCTTTGAGAAGAGGGTATATTATTTATTTGTTCTACAGATTCATTTCTGGAACCTTTTTATTTACTCGTTCTTGGTGGTTGATTATCTTCCTCTGTTTCTACAGGTTTGATGTTTTCATTGGTTGTAGATTTGACAAACTTGATGGGTTCTTTGTTGCTTGGCTAACCAGTACTTGATCCCTCTTCATAACCCAAACCAGTTTTGAACTTTGGTTTCCTTTTCTGATTCATAATGGTGGCTAATCCTTTTGAGGCTTTGATACTTGATAGATTCTGGTGATACAAGGCTTTAAAATTCTCCAACTCTTTTCTAGCTTTCATTACTTCTTCTTCCAGAGCTTCACATATTTCCTTCTTCTATGATAACTTTTGTTTTAGAATGTAATCTATTTTATTTTCCTCTTCTAATTCCACTTTTAGTAGGAAAAAGTATTCATCATATTTTTTACTTCCTTTCTCGAACTGTATCAACAATTGTTTTTGCTTTCTCTTCTTAAGTATGAGTCTGTCAATCTCTTCCAACACCCTGATCATCTCTGCTTCCAAGTAAACCACAACTTATTCATCATCAACATCACTTCCTGTGATTTTATTATCATAATACTCTTTGGCCATAATCATGAAGTCATTTACCTTATCTTCACAGGAAGAGTCACTATCTGTGTCTTCTGAAGAGTCATCATTGTTTACACATAAACTTTTATTTTTATCAAATCTTTTGGATTTGTAAATATCTTCACCTTCAGAGTTCTGGTCCTTCTTCTTGTGTGGACACTTAGATGAAAAGTGACCTATCTTTCCACAGTTAAAATATTTGAAGGGAAAATTTCCATGGTACTTTACTGATCCTTTCTTTGGTCTTTTCACAATTTTTTCTTCAATTTCATCAGGCTCGGAATCCTTATTCTTATATTCTTTAAATGTTGCTTCTCTAGTGGTATATTTATCTTTACTAATACTCATTTCATAAGAAGTTATATTTCCTAGGAGTTGATCAATAGACATATTCTTAAGATCATTCAGTTATTCTATTTCATAAACTTTTGGATTGAATATGTCAGGCATATATCTTAAGATCTTTTGAACTAATAATATTTCTTCAATGTTCTCACCAAGACCTTTCATGGCATTCACAAGCTCCTCAACTCTTTAGAAAAAAATATTAACTATCTCATCCTCATTCATATTTATTTGTTCAAACTGTAATCTTTAGGTTTGAAGCTTGGCATCCTTTACCTTATCATTACCTTCATAACTGCTAATGAGTTTGTCCCACATTGCTTTGGCATATTTTGAGTGCATAAATTTTACAAATTCTACTTCTGCAAGCCCACTCAGAATAGCATTCATAGCCTTAGCATTGAATTTGAATTCTATCTTGTCATCCTTATTACCTAGTACAACTGGCTTTACATAACCAGTCTCTACCACATCCCATACATCTGCACCTAAATCCATTATGTAGGTTCTCATCCTAACCTTCCAAAAGAAAAATTTTGTTCCATTGAATAAGGGGGGCTTATTGGTTGAATTTTCTTCATGAATTTTCATGTTTAAGATTATTGATCTACCTTTAAATAAAAGGAACCTACTCTTATACCAATTGTTGGACAACTGAGAGGGGGGATAAATCAGTTGTTACTATGCTTAAACAATTATACCCATTTTAAAATCTTTATAGAACACTCAATGACGATAAGAATAATGTAGGGAAGTAAGAAATAGAATATTCAACATCAATCACACACATGAAATATACAGAGACAAATATTTCACGAGGAAACCCATAAAGGGAAAAACCTCTTCTTCTTGATATGATAAGTAATATTTATTTTTCGTACATTATCATTCTTAGGATCACCAACTCCCTTTAAGGCTACCACATCTATTTTACAAGAAACAACTTGTTGAGAGCACCAACTCTCTGGTTTCTCTAGAACCCACTAGAAGGAATCACCAAATCCATGGTTTTTGTAGCACCCACTAGAAGGAATCACTAACTCCCTGAGTGTTCTAGCACCAACTGGATGGAATCACCAACTTCCAGTTACACAGGCACCAACCTGTATAACAATGAACAATAGTTCTCCCTTGCACCACCCTACCACCTTGGTTTTTCTGGATGCAACTAGATGGAAGCTACGGCTCCTTGTGTTCAAGAACCCACTTGAAACTATGAGGAAAACAATACTCCATAGAACTTCCCTACCACCCTGAAATATAAATCTTTTCTTATCATAAATTTATCACAATGATACAATATTTTATCAATGGCTTACCACTCTCATCACTATTCTGCTACATTGCTCTTCTCTTCCTGCATCAATTTCTTCCTTCTCGCATATTCTTGAGCTTTCTAATATTTTTCTCTATCTCTATATGCGCACCTCGAATTTATATTCCTCTCTCAGATATGCATTTATGTTCCTTGCTTCTTATGCACTTTATGCTTTGTGTCTTATTTCCATTCTATGTGGTATGCTTCTTCTATCCATTTCATCTCCTTCACACAGCATGCTTCTACTCGCATAAATCACACTCAACAGAAGCAACCTTATCTTATCTATTATGCGTATATTTATCATGCCGAGTCTATGCCATATCATGCCCGTAACTCTTCGTTCTCTCTGGTGATCATACTGAGACTGTTCTTCATCAGTGGTCGTTATCCTGAAATTCTTTGGCTTCTATGGAAGTTAAATTCTTTGACACATTTCCATCTGTCAATCGTCTCTATGATGATTTTTCATTCCACTAACATTTACCTCGAGACTCTTCAGCTCCTCTGGTGATCACCCTGCATCTCCTCGAGTTCTCTGGCCGATACAATCACTTTGTTTTGGCAGTTATAGCCAGTCAATTAAGGATTCTTTGGCTTCTAAGCCCCTTCCTTCACATGACCTCTGGTAGTGACCATATGCCTATTCTAAAGGTGCTTCCCGAGACCTGTTTAGTGTGTTCTATCTCTTTTTCATGATATGACCTTGGGTTATGAACTTCACGTGACCACACGATTGCGGGCGTGTCCATAGGCGGTTTGAGGGAAACCCTCTTTTCGCCCCATAATTCACTACGAGCCTCCATGCATCCTTTCTCCAAAACTATGGGTTCGATTGCAAGCATTAAGGCTTGAGCATGTTCTGTCCCTACAATGCCATGGGACCATTGATATCACAATATTGACGATGCTCCTTTGATAAAAAACTCTTATCTATCTTCCTTTCCTACCTTCTTTCCTTTGTCCAAGCGCGATCCTTAGTCTCAATGCAGGTGACATGTGTCCCTCCAAACAAACAGACGAGATCAATTTCACCTTTTGGGCTTCGGGCGTTTTGATTCTCAAACTTCTCTTTCTCCCATAGAATTTCACCTCGAATCCATGATCCAACAATGCATGTCCCTTTTGGATCGACGGTCACAATCCCTTCGGGTATTCAGGTTTTGGAAATATCAACTCTCAACTTTCCTTCATCCTTCCTTTTCTTTTTCCCATAGTTGAAAATCCACTGGCGCATGTCCTCTTTAATCCAATGACTATCCTCCTCTCCGGGAATTCAGCCTTTGACAATATCAAACATTTATTGTTCATGTTTTCCCATAGTAGTTTCTCCTGGAGTTCACGATATGTTGACATGCACACTCCTGCATGATAAACGATCATAGGTGACTTCGTCACTTCATAAATTTAAGATGATCATTGCTTCATTCTCCTTTGAGGTGGTCACATGTTGAATAAGTCATAGACGGTGGAAACCGCTTGCTATCGGTTAACACTTCCACTTACACTGTCCTTCCACTGTACTAGATCAACAGTTGAGAATGCATCTGAAGTAATCTTCAGATTGGATGACTCATATCCACTTCAAAACTTCAACATTTGGGACTTCGGGACTTAGGGAATTTACTGGTGGTAAAACTCCCGAAGTAAAACTTCTGGAGTGATGTCACTTACTTACGTCACTTGATGATGTGTCATGATCCTAGTATCTTCCACGTGTCACTCAGATTTGTGATTTTCACATACCTGAAGTGTTGAATCAACTTGACACTTGTCATTTTCTAATTGTGCCATGTGTCCTTCCTGACGTGGATCCTCATTCACTTCGGGTATTTTGACTTTTCAAGTCACCAATTCTTCCGAAGTGAGAGTCCCTGAACAATAAACTCCTTGCAAATTTAGACACAAAATAAATGTTGTTCGCCGATCATGTTCTCAGATCAACCGCTCGATATTTCTGTGATGCTTCTTTTCTAGCTTATCTTGTCCTTCCACTTCAAATTGATCTGACAAATTTCATTTAATCCAGCTCTCCAACTCTCTGTACTTCAGGTTTTTCAAGTCTCAAACTAAAAAATCCTCGAAGTGACTTGCTCCAGAGTTGAGGATCATGTGCCACCTGTTAGTCTTGACGATGGATGGTCCCTGCTTACTTCAAGACTTTGAGACTTTGAAAAATCCACTCTTCTATGCTCATACAAAGTCTTAGCCTTCGTGCATTTATTTTTAGATCCAACGAATGTTGATCCTCGGTGCTCAGATCCAACATATCAGATCTATACTTCTCCTCTACATTTCCTCTAGTCACGGGACGTTGATCTAACGATCATCGCGTATTTTGGATTGGTGATCCAATGGCCACTATCGTTATTCCTCCTGATATTTCTAATCTCTCTGACTTAGAAGGCTTTCTAAGTGTTCAAAGCTCTTGATATTTTCTCCTCTTGCGAGTCCTTCTCTTGGAACTCGACTACACTTCTGGAAAGCGCAAAGAACTATCTCTTTTGAGCTTTGATCTTTGCATATTGTTCACTCCTCCTCCTGAGCTTATGCTTCTTTTAGATCTTTTATCTCTATATACTCACGCTATTCCTCCTGCGATTTCATTTTCATACTTTTTGCTTCTTCTCCTGAACTTATGTTTCCTTGTTTTCTATCATTGATGCTTTCCTCATTGCTACTTTTCTTGCCTATAAACATACCATCATCACTTTTGTTATTTCCATCAATGACAAGCACACTCTACCTATGAACATGCCACCAATATCCATGTAACCTTTGCACGGAGGACCATCCGACTCACCTATGCCCTTGACTTGCAGAGGCCTAGAAGTTATTAGTGCAGCAACAACCTGTTGAGTTAATGAACTCATTTATACATGGGAAAATATGACTCAAGCCTCTTCAAGCACGGATGGGGGAAATCAAGGACCCCCCGTGTCTTCTAGTAATCCCTTGGCCATGAACGTTTATATGATTAAAGTTGAATCTTATATAGCAACCAGGGCACATGATTACGGGATGCCGAAATCTACCAAAAAGGGTAAAGAAGCCACAAAACCACCTATTCCTCTCCAGATTGAGAGGCCAATGGGAGAAACAATGAAACACATCTTGAAAGGGGCTTTCAATAAAGCTTCTCATATTCCGAATGCAAGGGCCGCCCATAAATATTATGTGGTGGAGGATTTTTCACAAACCCCTTGTGTGATGTCTTCTTTGGATGTCCTCTAGAGTTTCCCTTCACACAGAAAGGATTTGTTATCCTCTTTGGGATATGTCGAGACTTGTAATACAGGAATGATGGTGCTTGATATGACCGAATTGAAACCTCATCTCCCTTACCACGTTGCATTTTAGATAGTAGTGGCTCACCCCAAAAAATATTTTACTCAGAATAGCTTATGTACGGTGTTTGATGAGGGTGCCTCGACCTACGTGATGTTGTTTTCATGTTGGAAGGCCATTGGCCAACCCATTTTGTCTCTGTCACCTACTCTTCTTACCGCTTTTGACAATCTTTCTTTCAGACCACATGGAGTCATTCCTTCTTTCCCTATGTAGTTAGAAGGAAAGAACATGTGCGTCGAAGTTGAAGTGGTCAACACGCTTCTCGACTAAAACCTTCTGTTAGGAATGAGTTGGAACTATGCAATGCATGTAGTGGTTTCCACAGTTTTTCGGGTCTTTTTGTTTCCACACGAGTGCCAAATTGTAACCATTGATCAGTTGTCCTTCTCTCGGCCTGACCCTTCATTGGGGGCATCCACGGTCCCGATGATTGATAACCCTCAGCCCAACATCTTCAACATGGGGGTTAGTTTTTTACCACCTTTTATGAGTACTTTTGATTACCCATCTTCTTCTGGTGGTGTCAAGTATATATCGGTTTCCCCCAACTAGCATGGGGCTGAAATTTTTCAAGTGTCGTTGTTTCAAAGGACTTACTTTCATGATCCATGTACTCTTCCTTCCCCATCAGCCTCAATGGAAGGGACAGGGCATCCTAGCATGGCTATGCCCTTGTACATGACAGAAGTTGCATACATTATTTTCCAGCAAGCTTCGGTCAACCCAAATTTGACTCCCGCACAAGAGTTAGATCCAGTTCTTGAGTCTATTGGGGATGAAGGTTTCCTCACCACTATAGACTCTTTAGACTTGGTCTTGCACTCTGATGAGGAAATTATAGAGGCATTGACTAGTCTAGAAAGACACTGGGATGATCTCCATCATATATCATATTTCTTATGGGAGTTAAGAAGAATAGAGGTAGGTGAATTCATGTTAACTATGACTGGAGACAGGTCTTGCCTATTAATCCTATGGATATGCATGTAGTTTACGTCAAGGGTAATATGGAAATTATCACTGAAATGATATATATAGATATCTCTAGAACCCTTGGCATTATGGAGAATATTTTCTTCGAAGAGGACTGCTCCCCCAAAGAGAATTGAATCTATACAGATTTATTTAAGGAATTCCACAATGTTTTTTCCTGGTCTTATGAGGAAATGCCATTCATTGATCCAAGAATCATCGAACATGAGGTAATGACTTATCTTGATGCCAAGTCGATCCGATAGAAGCTTATTCCAGTGAATCCTCAAAAAATGACAACTATTAAGGCTAAAGTAGATAAACTTCTTAAATCCAGTTTCATCTATCCCATACAGTTGATGCAATGGGTGTAAAATCCCCTTTCGATCAACAAAAAATAGGGTATGATTTGCGTGCACATGGACTTTTGTGACTTGAATAAGGCATGTCCAAAGGATAATTTCCCCACCCCATTCATTGATCATATTTTCGATGAATGTGCAGGTTTTGAGGTTTTTTCTTTCATGGATGGTTTTTCGAGATATAACCATATTTAGATCAAACATGAAGACCAACATAACACAACTAGGATACATTTTCTTATCGTAAGATGCTTTTTGGCCTGAAGAATGTTGGAGTGACTTTTCAGTGGGCCATGTATCTTGCCTTCCACAATCTTAGACATATATTCTAGGCTTATCTCGATGATCTATCATCATGATCTTGTAAGAGAGATGATCATCCTGCACACCTCTGACTAATTTTCAAACGATGTCGCTACTATCGGATTCGCTTGAATCCTAACAAATGAAGTTTTTGCATGATGTTGAGTGATATTTTGGGTTTCATAATTTTGACAACAAGGATAATGGTCGATCCACTGAAGGTTGAGGCAATATTTCAGTTGCCTCCCCTGTGCACAGCCTGCCAGCTTCAGAGATTACATGGGAAAGAGAACATTCTTCGACGTTTTATTGCAAACTATGCTGAGATCAATATAGGGTTCATGAGTTTATTGCAAAATGGAGTCTCTTTCTATTGGGACGAAGCTGATCAATGCTCTTTCGAAGCATTGAAACGCACCCTCATGTCTTCCCCTCTACTCTGACCTCCCAATTATAGTAAATATTTTTTATTGTACTTGGTCGCTGCAGAGTCAAACATCAGCATGGTATTGGTTTGAGAGGATGATCTACTAGAAGAGCATGTGATTTATGACCTGAGATGAGCCCTAGTTCGGCCAAAACTCAACTATTCCCATGTTGAGAAACTTGTGTTGGTAGTAATGGATGATGTCCAATGGTTCTGTCATTATATTATTCTTTGCAAGACCACCATCATTGCTATAATATCCTCAAGGACGAGCCTTGTTGTAATGATGTTTATGAATTGTAAATCATGTTTTGTAGGTTGGTGATATGAGTATTGATAATATGGAATGCTTATGTGTTTATTAGGTTGAAGAGCCTAAGTTTTAAAGGCCAGGAGCCTATTTTTGTACATGTAATATGTAGAACATTAATAATATATAAACATCACTGTGTGTCGATCGATGATGAAGAAAGAGTGATGGGGGACTAAGCTTCCACATAATGGGTAAGGGAGAGGGGGTTGAAAATTTGGAAGAGGGGAGAAGATTGAGAGCTTAATCCCTTGAATAATAATTTATTATTATTCCAAAGATACGTGAAAAACATGTTATTTTTATCCTAAGTCTTGGGAGGGGAAACGCATGTAGCTCCAACGTGTACAAAAAGGGAATGCATACTTGATGGAGTGAATCCAACTTCATGGGTGACATGTGCCAGCCTAGGAACATGCAATTTAACCTAAAAATTGAGTCAGGATGGGGGTTTGTCCTCCATTATGTCATCATCTATCTGAACCGCTAGGATTCCATGAATTACCTCTGCTTAATTTTCCTGTCATGCAATCTTGAGAAATTGAACCAAAAGTCGACTAGTGTATTCTTGTGAATTATGTGGCCTTTGTATTCGTCCTTTGAAATGCTCCCACATTCACATGAGACCCAAAATTCATCACCTAATTCATTATGTGAACCTTCCATACTCCGCCCGAGTTCACTGGAATCCTTCATGAGAACCGTTTTGTCTCTACACTGGACCTCTGTGTAGCCAAGAACCTTTGAAGACGAACCATGTATTCTATGAAACCTGAGCAGTTGCCTATGCCATGTGTTTTATAACTGTGGGTTGTTGTGGCCATGCAGTCCCTTGGATGAGTGTGATTGGCTACCGTCATTCATTCCTTGTTGAGCCTTGTTGTCCTCCTTGTGTTGGAATGGAGTTGAAGAAGCAGGCTTTCAGGCCTGTGTGTAACACTCTCTCCAGGTGAGAGAGTTGGTTATGGTTGAAGAAGTAGGTTTTCAGGCCTATCAGTGACTCTCTCTATGTTAGAGACTCTACGGAGGAAGTGATAACTCCTAGAAGGAGTCCTGTAGCTGCCAAATATCTAGAAGAATTCTAGTTCGGTCTATTGCTGAAGCCCGAGGCAAGGGAAGTTTAGCAACCGAAGGACTGTCTTGGTGACAGTGAAGGTGTATACTCCTAGGGTGGGATAGGCATGTGGGTAATGAGATTCTGTGATCAGTGGGCATAAGTGGCTACTGGGAGAGAATCCTTCCTCATAAACTATGTGTCTTCCATTGACCTTATCTACCCTAGGATTCCCTTGCCCGATGGAGCTTAGTCCTAGCTCAAGGGTGACCTATTGTTGAGATTGATGAGCAACAAAATCTAAGGCTAGGAGGTTCATGGAAGGTATGCATGCAGTTGGTGCTATATTGGAGTTTCAAATATAAGTATCATTATGTGTTTTAATTATGTTCTTAATTAAAATGCATGTTTTGTGATGCTTGTGTTGGATCATGTTGTCATTGATGCCAATGGTTTGATTGATTGATGTCAAAGGATTGATTGATTGATGATTGATGTAATATAACATGTATTTTCCTTGATGAGAATTCATAGATGAAGATGGATCAATGAGTTGTCATTGATACATGAGGAAGATGGATCGATGTGGTTTCATTGGTATGTGATGCATTGTTGGAAAAATGTATAGATGACTCATTATTGTCTTATCATGATTGATAAGGTGCACAAATGGATGAGCTCCAAAGTGGTCCCCTTATGGTGAAAGCCTTCATGGGAAGACGCTTTGCAGATTGAGTTATCCTAGAAGAATGGTTAGAGGACCCATGCTCTCATTATTGTATTATCATTATTGATAAGGTGCACAAAGGAATGAACTCCAAAGTGGTCCCCTTATGGTGAAATTCCTCATGGGAAGACACTTTGCAGATTGAGTTATCCTAGAAGAATGGTTGGAGGACCCATGCTTGTATGTGGAATAACGAGATGAAGATCAAGGAAATTGTTGGTGAAACTATCCTAGATGGATAGTGCTTGTCATGTCATTTCTGGTGGTATGTGTAATGTCACATAACTCCTCATGGTTTGAGAGTTATGGCCTTACAAAGATGAAGGACCCCCAGATGGAGGCTTGAAGCCCCCAAGGTCAAAGAAGTCATAGTGACCTAAAAGAAGAAATAATTATTTAAATGATAAAGTAAGGTGACAAAGTCAAGGTGGATTATTTAAATAATAAAGAGAAGTGACAAAATCAAGAAATGATAAAGTAAGGTGACAAAATCAAGAAGGAATATTTATGGAAAGTGGTTAACCCTAAAAATAA
>ML780213.1:113654-131695 GCA_009831015.1 Picea engelmannii
GTCAAAGTGACCTAAGAGAAGAAATCATTATTTAAATGATAAAGTAAAGTGACAAAGTCAAGGTGGATTATTTAAATAATAAAGAGAAGTGACAAAATCAAGAAATGATAAAGTAAGGTGACAAAATCAAGAAGGAATATTTATGGAAAATGATTAACCCTAAAAATAAGGAAAATAGGTTAAGTGACCTAGAAATAGGTTAATATTATTTAAATGATAAATTAAAGTGACAAATTCAAGGTGGATTATTTAAACAATCAAGAGAAGTGACAAAATCAAGAAATGATAAAGTAAGGTGACAAAATCAAGAAGGAATATTTAAATGATAAAGTATTGGAGAACTTTCTATTTATGGAAATTGGTTAACCCTAAAATAAGGAAAATAGGTTAAGTGACATAGAAATGGGTTAGGTGACCTAAAAATGGGTCAAGTGACCTAGAGGATGAAAGTATAAATAAGATATCAATGGTCTCTTGTAGATCATCCTTTTTGTGGATCAATGGAAAGCTTCTTGTGAGAATATCTTTTGGAGTATTGATGGAGAGCTTCTTGTGAGAGCTTCTTGAGCATTTTTGGTGTGGAAAAATTGAGAATATTGAATATCTATAGGTGACTGAGGTAAAAAAGGATATACAAGATGAATTTCAGAAGGAAGGCAAAGAAAAGAGGGCTGGAATTGAAGGAAGGATAAATTATTTTCATGATGCCTTCTAAGGTATGTTATTTACAGGTCATCTCACCATTTTCACAATAAATTTTTTTCGATAATGATTCCAATTGTGGGATTGATATTCAATTGAGGAAACATATCCAATTATATGTGGTAAAAAATTCATCTTGTGGGTCGTTGTATTTTTGAAGATACACTCTGTGGAAAATAGGGTTTGTGGCTAGTCCCGAAACTAGTCTAAAACAGGTGTTTCAGGTAAAAACGTCATAACTTTTTCATAACAGATACAAATTCAGTAAGAAAAATTGTGTTGGTTAGATTACATTCTGTAGTATTCTTTATAATAGTTTCATATTTATTCAACAAATATTCCATGCGGGGCACACTCTACAAGGTCTCTCTCTAGAGTAATCCAAAATTCAGTAAGGTATACCATTTTTTCTATAAATCCTCTTCTGAGAGGTTACAAGTAGTTCCACTTGGAGGAATTGTATAAAACAAACTGAAGAATATTGTGTATCATTTTTAGATATTTATTCATTACAGGTACAAAGTTATGATTATTTCAAGTTAGGGTTGTTGACGAATCCAAAACTAGTCATGGTTGAGACAAGCAGTTGATGAGTTGGCACATACATGAGCTGTATAGTTGATGATGTTGGTACATATTGATGAGTCAATGTTGATGAGTAGTTGAAACATGATTGGTATATACTTGGTACATGGTTGGATGCACTTGTTTATGGTACAAGTTGATTACAGGTTGTTTGGCACATGTTGGTGCATGGTTTATGCTCTTGTTTATGGTTCAGATTGATATATGTTGAGGATTGTTGCCTCATCTCAGTTGGTGTTGAGAATGTAATATGAGTCTTGCATATATAGGTTGTGATCTTGTAGAGTTGTACTCTATTCATTTGTTTCTGAAAAACCCCCAGATTGAAGTGCATAATAAAAAGAAAAATTATACATACATCTTGTGTTCCTTGTGTTCCTTGTGGAGATGATTTGTTGATGATATATTGCTGATATATGTTGCTGATATGTATTCACATATAACTGATTATTAATGACAACAATGAGTAATGAGTAAATTCTGAATGCTAACTAATGAGTTTTTGGTAAGAGGGAAGTTTTGGGAAAAAGATCCCCACACTCATTCATCCCCCCCTCTAAGTGTGGTAGGTGTGTCCAACAGCTTGTAATATTACCATGTATTTTGTTGCAAGTTTGAATTGTTGTTAATTCAGTTTAAGTCTATATGAAAATAGTAAATCCACATCAAATGTCTTAATTTGATTTAATTCTTATTATTTATAAATAATGCATGTTATATATTTAAGTATGAGAATGTTTCTATGAAGTAGTGTTTTTCGGCAAGTGGGTTGATGATCAGGGACGTTACAATATGGTATCAGAGACATGTTTTCAACATTGAGCCTGAATGGGATGGATAAGTGGTATTTATAACCAAGTTTTCAAGTGGAGGTGCTCGGATGCAACCAATTTCGAACCTTAGAATGTTTCTGAGTGCCAAGGGGTTACTTGGTCGTGTTACAAAGCTAAGGAGGAGTAGTGATAGAATAAAACCATAGGCGGCGTGGTATTTGACCAGAGAGAGAGAGATCACTAAAAAATTGGGATTAGGATCTTTTGAAAGAAGGAGAATCCTTCACGATCATCAGATTCGGTAGTGTTGTGAGGTAGTTAGCCATGAATTCCTTTGGAAATCCATAGAGTAACAGATTCTATTCTATGTCGTAGGATCTGTTTGGACAAAAAGTAAATTTAGTACGACTGTGAGATCTGGAGAAGGTACAAGAGGGTTATCCTGGAAGCCCTTCGAAGTTTGGAAATTGGGAGAAGCGGGGTGTGCAGAGGCATAAATGCCCGAAACCCAAAACCCTGAAGTCCCGAGGGAGATCTACAATGTAGATATGGAGAAAAGAGCTTGACCGTTAGATCAAGCAAAAGAACATATTGTAATTTTGGGAGTTCAATTGTCAGAAGAAGTGGGATGTGTCATTTCACAAACTCCCAAAGTCCGAAGTTCTGAAGTGAAAGAGTTGACTTGGTGGGGCTGGATGACATCGCTAGTATTCCTCCATGTGGCATCTTGTGTGAATAGTGTTAGTGGGGCCCAAGTTTACGTAACATAGTTAAGGTTTGGAGGACCCATAGTGGCGTTGATTATGATACATCAAGAACAACGACCAGGAGACATTTTGGGGACCCAAGTTGCATGAAAGATAATTATCCAAGGCAGTCTCGCAATCCAAACCATGGTTTCACTGAGGGGTTACGTGTCAGTGTCAGGAGAATTGCGAAATGAAGGGAGGGTTACTCCAAAACCACCGTTTCATGCCCCCGCAATTGGTAAAACGTTAAGTGATGTAAGGTAATGATGTCACCTGAGGTGATGTGGAAGTGTTCGGGGTGTGCGGATGTGAAATCTTCTAAAGTCCCGAAGTACCATAACTCAAACGCCTGAGGTTCCATAGCGAGTGCCAGCCATTGGATGTTGGGAAGACGTGAACAGTTGATCCTCTCTACTTCGCAAGTTCGTTAGTCCAAAATTCGAGAAGTTCTTATGAAGTTCTTTGAAACCTTCCGAAATGTGAAGTTGTGAAGTGCCCTTTTTGCTAAGAGAGTGGTCACGACCTGCGATCATGTGGGTTAGGGATTAAGAGATAAGGGGCTATAGACCAAAGGATTGTTATAGAGTTGAACAAAGCTTGGAAAATTCATGAAATCTGAATGTTTTCTTGATTCATACTCGGTTTATGAATTCTGTGGGATTTGTTTTTAAGAAATCATGGCCTGATGAATTCTGGTTGTCTGCAAATTATGTTTACAGAAGTTAAAGAGTGTCATAACTGAATAGAGTTGGCACAGAGTGAAAGAATGGAGGATGCACATAATGCTTCCAGTTTAGAGAATGAAGCAAAAGTAATGGATGTTCATTTGGGAGTTGAAGGGTCGAACTCCAATGGGCATGGAAAAGAGATAGATAAGGAAGGGCATATGATGAAGATCATTGAAAAATTACAGAAATATGCCCAAACTCACCAAAAAGATAGCATAAATCTCAGGAAATCTCAGGATAAACAAGGTGAATTCAACTTAAAGTTGATGAAGAGTATGGAGAGAATAGAAAAGAAATTGGAATAGGAGAGAGAGTCGAACAAAATAGGGAGTCAACCGACTTCTGAGGGAAGAAGATCAAGGAGTGTTGGTAAACACCATCATCACTCCCAAGGTCGCTCCAAGAGGAGGGCACACAATAGTTCAAGCCCATCTCCTACCATAAATCACATGAGATCTAGAGTGAATGAACTAAACGGCAAAATGAACAAGATTGAGCCTCCAACGTTTGACGGAGAACAAAAGAAGGAGGAAGATGCTGAAACATGGTTGCTCGGCATGAGGAAATATTTCCAACTACAAGATTTTTCCTCTCATGCAGAAGGAAAAATTGCAATGTATCAACTGAAGTGAAAGGCATCCATGTGGTGGTATCATCTTGTGTAGGTAAAAAACATCATAGAGAAAGATATCACTTGGAAGGAATTCAAGAGATATTTTGAGAATAAATACTTGACTAAAAGATATTATGACAGAAATATGAAAGAGTTCTTTGAACTCAAACTGGGTAGCATGGCCATTGATGAATACGAATGAAGGTTTTTGGAATTACTGAAGTATGTTCCTTTCATCAAGGATGATACTGTCAAGATTCAAAGGTATCTGAGTGGAATTCCACCTTCCTTTGGAGACAAGATCTAGTATAATGACCCAAAAACTATGGAAGAAATGATAAGAAGAGAAAAATTCTTATATGAGCAGCAAAGAGAGAAGCCTGCTTTCTGGAAGTCTTGGCAAGACAAGAAGAAATTCAAGATGGATTAGAGGAAGAAGGGAACCAAGCCACCCTTTTTCAGAAATAGTCCTCAAGGACATACATCTTTTAGAGAGCCTAGGAAGGTTGAAGTAGGTGGGAAAATGCCAAGACTGCCACCTATGGAATGTTGGGGTTTTAAAGAAAACCATTGATATAGATATTGACCCCACAAAAATGATAAAGTGAGAGTTGTCCACAACGTACAGTAGGCTGAAACAATGGAGGACATGGGCAATAGAATTCCAAGGATCTACGCAGCCCTAGACAACAAGCAAGTTGAATATCAATTGCACATGATTGATGTGGAATATATGATTAACAACCAACCATTTACTATTTTAATTGATTCAAGGGCTAGGAATAGTTATATATATATCCTAGAGTGGTGGAAAGTTTTCATTTGTCAAGAATAAAAAATGAAAAGTCTTGGTTAGTGCAGCTGGATATAGGAACCAAGAGGAAGGTCACTGATTTGGTTAAGTCCTATCCTGTGGACATGAATGGACTGAGCACAAAGGCTCAATTGAATGTTATGCCTTTAGGTTCTTATGACTGTATAATTTCGATGGACTTGTTGGAACAACACCATGCCATCTTGGATTGACATAATAAGGAATTCACTTGCCTGAATGTGGAAGGGAATCAGAGAATAGTCCAAGAAATTACCAGAGCTATTGCTATTAGAGAAATCTCAACAATGCAGCTGAAGAAGTGCTACAAGAAAGGATGTCAATTATTTGAAGCCCATGTGGAGGAAACACCTAAGGATAAGGTGTCAAGTATTAGAGATCATGCAGTACTAAAGGAGTTTGAGGATGTATCCCAGGAGGTACTAGGACTACCTCCGAAAATAGATATTGACTTCTCTATAAACTCAATGCCTGGAGAATATCCAGTGTCAAAAGATCCTTACAAAATGAGTACGCGAGAGATGAAAGAGTTGCAATTGTAACTTGAAGAGCTTCTGAAGAAGGGGTGTATATGCCCAAGTGCATCACTTTGGGGTTCCCCGGTCCTATTCGTGAAGAATAAGGATGAGGCATTGATATTGTGCATTGATTTCAAATAGATGAATAAAGGAACTGTAAAGAACAAATATTCTATGACGAGGATTGATGACATCTTCGATCAGTTAAAGGACGTGAAGATATTTTCGAAGATAGACCTCAGTTCGAGATATTTCTAGGTAAGGATAAAGGATCAAGACATCATAAATACCCCCATTAGAACAAGGTATGGTCATTACGAGTTCACAGTGGTGTCACTTGGACTGTCGAACACACCCACTATTTTTATGTGCTTAATGAATGGTGTGTTGAGGGACTATATAGACAAGTTTATCATAGTCTTCCTGGATGAAGTTCTGGTGTATTACAAGTCAGAGGAAGAGCATGAGAAACATCTTAGGATGGTGTTACAGGTGCTATGAGAGCACCAACTATATGCCAGGTTGAGAAAGTGTTTATTTTATCAAGGGAAGGTCCATTACTTGGGGCATATTATTTCAAAGGAAGGGATAGTTGTAGATCCTCAAAATATTGAGGCCATTAAAGAATGGTTAATGCCAATGAATGTGACAGAAGTCATATCCTTTATGGGTCTAGTTGATTATTACAAAAGTTTTATTGTAGGGTTCTCGAGGATAGCTCACCCGATCACTTCCTTGCAAAGTAAGGAGAATATGTTTTAGTGGACAGAGTATTGTGAGAAAACCTTTCATCAATTGAAGCAACTGTTAACCAATTCTCCAATCCTGAGGATCACATATCAACATGAATATTTTTTTGTGTGCACAAATGCATGCAAAGAAGGACTGGGAGGAGTCATTAGTTAGAATGGATTCATAATCTATTATGAATCTAGAAAGTTGAAAGAACAGGAAAGGAACTATGCAACTCATGATTTGGAGTTGGAAGCCATAGGACATGGTCTAAAGAAATGGATACATTACCTCATGGGAAGGAGGTTCTAACTAACATCATACCATAAAGGTTTGAAGTACTTATTTAATCATCCAACCTTTAACGCTAGACATAGGAGGTGGATGGAGTTTCTCTGTGAGTACAATTTTGATATAAATCATATCAAAGGGAAGGAGAACAAAGTGGTTGATGCACTCAGCAAGAGAGTGCATGAATTACATGATACAACCATCAGCATGTACCGAAATGATATTAAAAAAATAATTTTGGAGGCTGCAAATATAGATTTGCAGTACAGGGATTTGGTAGGAAAGCTACAATAGGGTAAGATGCCACAGAAAGTGGAGATTTATAAATTGGAAACTAATGGAATACTTCTATAGAAGAACATAATTTATGTACCTAATGTCCAAAATTTGAAACTTGTGTTTTTTCATGAGATGCATAATGTACCTTATGCAGGGCACCCTGGATATCAAAAAACTATGGTAGTAATAAAGAGCGATTACTTTTGACCAGGCATGAAGAAAGAGATTGTTGAATACATCGCTAGATGTTTGGAGTGCCATAAGGTTAAATTTGATCATAGACACCCAGCAAGATTGTTGCAACCTTTACCCATTCCTGAGAGGAAGTAGGAAGTGGTAACAATGGATTTCATCACGAGATTGCCCAGAATAGGAAAACAACATGATTCAATCATGGTGGTGGTGGAAAATATTATGAAATCTTCCCATTTTATTCCGTTAAAGACTACTCATAAGGAAACATATGTTTTTGATATTTTTATGATGGAAGTGGAACAATTGCACAAAATTCCCAAGACAATTGTGTTTGACAGAGACCCGAAATTTACCTCAAATTTATATAAAGTGTTATTCAAGGTGTTCGAAATGAATCTGAACTTCAATACAACCTATCATCCTGAGTCTGATGGGTAGATAGAGCAGGTAAATCAAGTGATAGAAGACATACTAAGGATGTATGTGATGGACAAACCATCTAAATGGGAAGACTACCTACACTTGGTAGAATTAGCCTGCAACAATGGGTATCAAGCATCATTGAAGATGATCCCATTTGAAGCACTTTATGGCAGAAAGTGAAATACTCCAGTGACATGGGATAATCTAGTTGATAGGGCAGTAGTTGGGCTAGAGTTTCGCAAGAAAATTGAAGAACAGATGCTAAAAAATAACCATAATTTCAATGTTTCCCAAGATAGGCAAAAAAGTTATGTTGATAAAAACAGAACCCATGGAGAGTTTAAAGTGGGTGACCATGTTTTCCTGAAATTAAAAGCCAATATTAGTTCCCTGAAGCTGTGGAACTACGCCAAGTTGGAATCCAGATTTTGTGGGCCATTTGAAATCCTAGAAAGGAATTGGTCAGTTGCATATATGCTTGCATTACCTACATCCATGAATGTACATAATGTATTTCATGTTTCATTGCTTAGGAAATATATACCTGACGATAATCATGTTATCGATTGGAATGTGATTTAGGTGGAACAAAAAATAAAACAGCTTCATAATCGAGCCATAGGGCTTGTGAAGGTCCAATGGACATCGTACAGTTCTGAGGACATGACATGGGAGCATGAGGATGTTATCCGAGCAAAATACCCGCATCTTTTTTAATATTTTGAAAATCTTGTTGATGTTGTGTGAAAGTTGCATTGAGGACAGTGCAAAAATGAGGGGAGGGGATTGTAATATCCCCAAGGACGAGCCCAACTGTAATCATGTTTATGAATTGTAAATCATGTTTTGTAGGTTGGTGAGCTAAGTATTGATAAGATGGTAGGCTTATGTGTTTATTCGAATGAACAGCCTAAGTGTTAAAGGCCAGGAGCCTGTTTTTTCAAATGTAATATGCAGAACATAAATAATATATAAACATCGTTGTGTGTCAACCGATCATGAAGAAAGAGTGATGGGGGACTAATATTCCACATAATGGGTAAGGGAGAGGGGGATGAATAGTTCGAAGAGGGTATAATCTTGAGGGATTAAGTCCTTGAATAATAATTTATTATTATTCCAAATCTATGTGAAAACTTGTTATTTTTATCCTCAGTCATGGGAGGGGCAACACATACATCTCCAACGTGTGAAAAAAGGGAACGCATACTTGATGTAGTGCATGTAGATTCATTGGAGACATGTGTCAACCCAGTCACATGAAATTAACCCAAGAATTGAGCTGGGATGGGGGTTCTTCCTCCATTCTATTGTTAGATGTCTAAATCGTTGGGAGTTCGTGAATGACCTATGGTTAATTTTCTTATCACGCAATCCTGAAAACCAGAACCAAAAGTTGACTAGTGTATTCCCATGAATTATGTGGCCTTTGTATTCATCCTTTGCGAAGTTCATGCATGCACCCGAGACCCTAAATCTATTGTCTGATTCATTCTGTGAACCTTCCATACCTCACTTGAGTTCACTAGAATCGTTCGCGAGAACCATTTTTTCTCTACACTGGACGTCTGCATAGCCACACACCTATGAAGCCAACTTGTGTCTTCTATCAGACTTTAGAAATTGTCTATGCCATATGTTTTATAATTGTGGTATGTTGTGGCCATGTAGTCCCTAGGCTGAGTGTGATTGGCTACCATCATTTGTTCCTTGCTGAGCCTTGTTTTCCTCCTTGTGCTGGAATGGAGTTGAAGAAGCTGGTTGTCAGGCATGTGTGCAACACTCTCTCTAGGTGAGAGGTGGTTGTGGTTGAAGAAGTAGGTTTTCAATCCTATGATAGACTCTCTCCAGGTGAGAGAGTGCATAGAGGAAGTGAGAACTCCTGGAAGGAGTCTTGTAGCTGCAACAGATCTCAAAGAATTCTGGTCTGTTCTGTTGCTGAAGTCCAAGGCAAGGGAGGTTTAGCAGCCAAAGGAATGTCTTGGTGATAGTGAAGGTGTATACTCCTGGGGTGGGAAATGCATGTGGGGAATGAGATTCTGTGAGAAGTGGGCATAAGTGGCTCCTGGGAGAGAATCCTTCCTCATAAACTGTGTGTCTTCCATTGACCTTGCCTAGCCTAGGATTACCTTGGCTGGTGGATCTTAGTCCCAGCTCGGGGGTGAAATACTCTTGAGATTGATGAGAAATATGGTCTAAGGCTAGGAGGTTCGTGGAAGGTCTCCACGTAGTTGGTGTTGTATTACAGTTTCAAAGATAAGTATAATTATGTGTTTTAACTCTATACTTAATTAAAATGCATGTTCTGTGATGCTTGAAATATTACCATGTATTCCATTGCAAGTTTGAATTGTTGTTAATTATGTTTAAGGCTATATGACAATAGTAAATCCATATCAAATTCCTTAATTTTATTTAATGCTTATTCTTTATAAATAATGCATGTTATATATTTAAGTATGAGAAATTTTCCGCGAAGTAGCATTTTCTGGCAAGTGGGTTGATGGTCGGGGATGTTACAATTGTCGTTGTGAATCCATTTCAGTATGGGTTGACATGATGCGTCATTGGAAAAAATATCAGTAGATGGATTGTAATCCTCGAGGAATTTGACTTGTATTTTGTTTCCATGAAATCCAAAAATTTGTTGGTATTTTCGAAACTTATTTCATAACTTTCGTTCGAATCAGGTGATGTCACACTCGAAGAATTTCCTATTAAAGGAGATATTTTTTTTATCACATCTTCGAACCCCTGGTATGGAGATATACTAATCTATATCCAAACTCTAAAGTGCCATGTTTCTTCTTCTCACGACGAAATTCAATGAATTCTCCATCAAGCACAAAACTATATCATACTTGATGACACTTTGTATGGTCGAGGTGTAGATTGAGTTGTTCTTCGGTGCCTTATACACGAATAAATGAAACTTGTTCTTAATGAATTCCATACTGGAACATGTGGTGGTCATTTTTCCGTGTTGGCAACAACCCAAAAGATTCTATGAGCCAGTTACTTTTGGCCTACATTAATCAAAGATTGTGTTGATTTAGTCAAAAAGTGTCACCTATGTCATATATTCTCTTAGAAGATGGGGGCACATCCCGCTCCCATTGAGGGCACTACATGCCACCCAAATTCATCCAAGGGGCATCGTTATATCAGAATAATGGTAGACTACTTCACAAAGTGGGTCAAGGCCATGCCGAAATTTAACAATGATGGTGAAACAATAACTCTCTTCATTTTTAACCAGATTATAGCAAGGTTCAGAATCTCGAAGGAGATTGTCATTGACCATGGCAGTCACTTCCAGAATAAAATTATGTTCAGGTTAACATCAAATCTTGGGTTGAGGAAAGAGAATTTATCACCCTTATACCCACAAGAGAATGGTTAGGTGGAGGCTGTGAATAAGTCCCTCAAGACTATTCTATAACGAACGATCAATTCTTCCAAGTCAAATTGGAATTTGATGTTGTATCGACATTATGGGCCTACCGAACGTCTGTAAACACTGCCATCAGTTTCTCACCTTTTCAACTCATTTATGGGTTGGAAGTAGTCTTGCCTATAGATTGCCAAATCATGTCTTTAAAGTTAGCAATAGAGTTATTTCTAGACACTTGAATGCTTGAGGAATGCCTATTATATCTCAAGTTTCTTGATGAGAAATGTTGCGATGCAACCTTGGACAGTGAGTCTCACAAGCAACGAGTCAATTGTTAATATGATCGGTCTGTTCATCCTTGGATTTTCGCTGAAGGTGACCTTGTCCTAGTCTACGACCAAGATAATGATCCCCTGGGGGAAGGCAAGATCAAACCCATGTGGTTCAAACCTTTCATTATGAAAGAGGTCCTAAAGAAGGGAACTTATCTCCTGGTTTAATTTCAGGGAAACGATTTGGCAGAGCCTAGAAATGGGTTCTACCTTAAGAAGTATTACTCGTATGTTGGCCACCTTGGTGACTTCTTGTACATATGTATAGTTCTTATACAATTAGTTTTTTGTCTTTTTGTTTTATGGACGTGTCGTTATTTATGTCATCTTTTCCACTACAACGGATGTCAAGTGAATCAGAGGTGTTCTTTGGATTCACGGATGGCGCTAGCCAACACACTCAGAGGCTTTCTTCCATAGTTTGAGTGATGTTGGCCCTTGAGCAAGTTTTGGGAGATTTTGTCCTATTTTTGGACTTCGACGGCCTATTGAAGGAGGAGCACAATATGAAGTGGATATCATGGGATCTCGGCCCCTTTTTGGCTCCTTTTTGGGTTTTTTGGATTATGTAACGAGATTGGGATCTCGGCCCATGGGTTTACCCATGCTTAGGCCTATTTCGTAAAGTATAAATAGATGTCCAGGCAATGTAAGGTAGAGGTGTATATGTGTAAGCATATATGTGATGTGAGCTAAGTGCTAAATGCAAGTATGGTTTGAATATGCTCTGTGCATACTGTGAGAGACTTGCAAAGGTAGGTGCAAGGTATTGCAACAGGATGTGAAGTGATTTTTGATGTAATGCAAGGAAGGAGGATCTAGAGAGGTGCACAGATCTCCTATCCTTGGAAAAGTAGGGTTTTGAGGCTCTGTTCTTGTAACCAATTGAATGAAGACAATAAAGAAGAAGAGTTGGTGGATGTAGACCCAGGGAGGGGTGAACCACATAAACACTGTGTTTCTCTGCTTTGTACTTTTCTTGATGTGTTTATACTTCTCTTTCTAAGTGCATTGATAGAAATAGATATGCTTATGCTTAGTTCTAATAATATGTGAGAATGTTAGATCTAATCTGTATGAATATGCTTAGTGCTTGATCTGTTAGATCATATCTGTTTCCCTATGTAAAGTACTCAAATACATCAGATTTGAGTGAATGATGCAGTGCTCTGTTTTATTTGCGCGGTATTTATTAGTTAAATATTGATGAATTGTTGATGCTAAGTGCTATGTTAAGTATTATAATCATATTTATATGTCCTAGCTAAGGTTATAGGCACTTGAGTCCTGCAACCACCCATGCCTCTACCTTGGGTAAGACTTCATATTCTTCGCAGGTGTTGCCGAAAGGGCCGGTAGTTAGGGTTTTGTTGGTGTGTTGTTGTAGCATTGAACCTTGGGTCTGCCCTTATGCCAAATAATAGTTCCATCATCGGGACCTGAAACTATGATTGCTGGGAAATGAGAAAGAATAAGTTGTGTGCAAAGATTCATCCTGAAGTTGTGAAAGCTCTGTGCATAGATCTGTTGCCCTAGTGTGCAAAATTTTACTTGACCTGTGAGGATTTGTACCAAGAAGAAGGTCATATATAAAGAAAGGAGGTCATATCTGAAGAAAAGAGGTAAGATCTGTAATCTTTGTGCTCTGATAAAGGTAAGAGTAGTAGAAAATTTCTATATATGAAAGCTTTGTGCTCTGTAGAAGTAAGATAAGTAGAATTTTTTGTTTCACAAGTATGGATCTAGGTATGCATAATAGATTATATCCTCGCTTGAAAAATAGGGCACTAATAGATGAAAGAAGGTTTGATATGAGTAGATCTGATAATATTAGTGAAAGATATGTTATACCTATGCATAGAAAGAATGTTTGGACTAACAAATGGATGCGGGATCCTAGAAAGAATTTTTTGCAAGTTAGCTCATATGAGCCTAGTGCACAGTACAGGAAAGGCTAGGGATCACTCAAATGAAAGAGAGGACTAACCATTTGTTACAACTATAGCAAACTAGGACATGTTGCTAAGGAATGACCTAGGAAAATGCCTAGTTGTCTTTGTGGTAAGAATATGGAGCACGAAGAGTTGGATTTCCCTAGAATGATTGCTAAGCTTCAAGGAATGAATCTGAACCAAGAAAACCCTAAGGAAGATCCAAAAATAGAAGAACCCCATAAATAATTATAGAAATCATTGCTAGAGATAATAGAAACCATGAATGACCATTGACATGTCATATTATCGAAGATATTCAAAGAAAAAGAATGCCTTGAAGCAAGAATAGGAGACTTCGACATTGACTGTGTTCTCGATGAATAAACACAGGTGAATATCATAACAAAGAGAACTTGGGAATCTATAGGGAGTCTTGCTATGATCCCTTCATTAGGAGGAATAGGATTATTCAGAGGAAAGATGATAAACCTATGTGGGAATCTCCCTTACATATGTATGAGTGCCAATGGAACTTTGATAGAAGAACATTTTGAGATAATTAAATTTATTGAGGACAACACCCCATTTACTATGTTACTAGGAAAAACTTGGATTGAAAGAGATCAGGCCATAAGGAAAGAAAAATAAGAAGGTTTGGAACAGAAGAAACAAGAATTGAAAGATTTCATGACTAGAAGAATTGCACACTTGATTGAAGAACAGGAGAATAGATCGAAGCTATTTAGCACTAGAGACCCAGATGTCAAAGCTACAAGAACATCAGAAGACCCACAAAAGAATGAAGTACCTATCATAGATAAGGAAGAGGCATTACCCCTTAATCCGAGGAAAGAGTCTCAACAATGCACAATGACTAGGTCAAAAGGATATAAGAATCATAAGAGAAAAAGATATACAAAGATGAAGATTGCTAGAAAGAAGGCTAGAAAGATAAGTAATAAGAGGGGTAAGATTGAAAAGTTACAGAAATTTCCAGAGGGAACTTTGCAGGAGGAAAATTTGCAAAATTGGAGCTTCACCGGGATACCAGAACAACGACACATGGCACTTCACCATGGTGACATTATAACCATCTGAATTCCACCCTGAACGGGTAGAAAGGCATTTAAGGCTCGACACCAGACCATTGGACTACACCCTAATGGATGGAACAAGAGTTAAAGAAGCTTCATGCCTGTTGCTAGAGACCTGTTTCTGAGTTACCTACTTATCCCGTCGCGCCATGCACCGATAACACTTTTTCCAATTGAGAATTTGAGCCTACAGACTAAGTTTCTTTTGTACCGAGATCATCACATACTTTCTTTCTATCTCGTTACTATGTCTAATTTACCTCCCGAACCCGAGAATTTCCATCCCAAGCACGTATGTCTGAGGAGCTCACTACAGTCAAAGAATCAGTGACATAATTACTCCTCGACCTAATGATTCAAATATTCATGTCGAAGAGAGGATTATCTATAGGTGTAAAGGCTTCATCTACGCAAATAGTTCAAGCATCACCATCGACTCCTCACGGAGTAGGACCATCCTGATCGTCCGATGAGAAGTGAACTAAGCACAGGGGTGACTTAGAAAATGATAAATAGATCTCGACTATATTAATCACCTATATACCACCTCTGAGTGGTGTTGTAAACTATGACAATGTACCTAGGGATTTTGAGTACGCCTTGGTCACTACATACCTCCCTAAGGGAGATGCGTAGTGAAAGAAGACCAAGATAAGATCGTAGCGTTGAAGTTTAGCGAATCCAACCTAGGAGATTGCAAAGTCTACAACATGTTAGCCCCACATAAGAACCTAACTATAATAAAAGGGAAAAACTTGAAGGTAGTTTCCCAAGCATGGACCCATAACCTCACACAGTCCACCCTGCTCAACGTTATGAAGATTCCCCACTTCGGACGACACCAAGATGTGAATGCATGCATCAAAATACTGTTATATTGTTACCATGGTGGATACTTATGGTTGAACCACCGTATTACAGTTGATCTGACCTTGATCAATCTAATCACGGGTTTGAGTATGCAAGGACCCGACCCACAAGATTTCTACCCTGGAAAATCCATGGACCACACTCTCACACAAAGGATAAAAGAAACTTATTGTGATGTCGAAAAGGGCACGTGAGGCTACACAGTAGCCTATATTCAAAATGGCACAGTGCACCTTTCCTGATAGATGATTGCAGGGAAGTTAGTACGCAAGAATCGACCTACCCAAGTAACTAGTTTTGTAGTCAACCTCACAGGGAAGTGTGCGAAGGGATTTCATTTATATTACAGTGTGTGCCAATGAACACAAGAAGAAAATTCAGTCCTATTACAAACTAACAGAGGAGGCCTTGGAGGAGATCACCAAGGACTGTTCAGCGAATCTTCTCATTCTAGTAGATCCTACGGAGATATCTGACATAGATAGCCCAAAAACTGCACAGGATACACCTAGACACAGCAAGACAAAGAAGACTGAAGAAGCCCAGGATATAAGAAATACCTCAGCAAAGATTGCTTCCATATCACCAGAGCGAGGGGGTGATCGAGAAGAGATTGATGGCACAAAAGTCAAGCAAAAGAAAGGTGAGGTAATCTTGCCTAGAGATGAGGAGGACCCATCGAAGAAAGGGAAGGTTTCCTCGCCGAAACCTTCATCCAAGAAGAAATAAAAAGCCTCCATGACTAATATGTAGACCACCCTAACCTCTGATGAATTTTGTTTCATCATAGCAGCACTGAATGATACTTCAATAGAGATAGCAAAAAAAAAAGAGGCTACACAAAAGGATATTTACAATAAGATTAAGGTCAAACTCCAAGGAATACAACAAGAACTACAGTCCAGCCATGCAGTCTCCACTGTGCCTCTGTCATTAGGAACACCAAATTTGGGAGATGAGACAACTCAAATCCACCGAATCACTGATACGTTCGAAGCTCGCCTCCGATGAGAATAAGAAGAAACATCACAAGCCACCCAGGATTTGGAACAAGTACAGGGATTACTTGTAGAACAACACCGAGCCATAGAATAGGAAAAGAATTCTCTCCAAGAAAAGTTTGATGAGGAAAAGGAACAACTACAACAAGAAAGGGAACAGTTCCTCACCTAGCAACTTCAAATGAAGGAAGTGGTCAACAAAGAACTGCGCTATGTGACAGTCATAGAAATAAGGGTAGAGTATCGAGTCACAAAGAAAGTAGAACAACTGATAGAAGTGATCTAGCAACTGCAACAACACATAATAGATTTGGAGATACATGCAATACATGAGACCCCACAAGAAGTAAGGGACCAAAGATAATTAACTGCCCGAAGTGTAGTTGAGGGACTAAAATATCTTTCCCTAGAATGCAAGTAGCTGAGTAACCGCAACGCCCAAACATATGAATACCTCATTGAGAATCCAGAGTTACAGGCATTGGAGTCGTAGCTCAAGGAAGAGAAACAAAATGAAGACACACTACAGACACAATTGAGGGCCCTATCAGATGTAGATAAAGTGAAGCGGTCTCAAGAGAAATGCACTGCCCAACAACATATCCATACGATTCAGAGTAGATTTATGGAATTAAATCAATGGCTTCAACCAATACAAGATAAGGCATACCCATTGTTCATAGAGGTTGAAAGCTGAGGAGTAGAGCTAGAACAAGTTGTGAATGCAGTAGAACAACTCCTAGAAGGACCAGTCAATGACACGGTCATCCAAGAGTCCACTGAGCAAGAGGTCATAGAACAACAATAGGTCGAAGTAGCCCGAGCCAAGCTCAAGGCATTCAAGGAAGAACTAGTCAGACCATAGTGACTCGAGATGAGTCACATGTGAGTGTTGGGGGCCTGTTGGCCATTGACCAAGTTTTGGGATATTTTGACCTATTTTTAGACTTTGAAAACCTGTTGAAGGAGGCACAAAATATGAAGCAGAGATCACAGGATCTCAACCCCTTTTTGTGTTTTTGGGATTATGTAACTTGATTGGGATGTTGACCTGTTATAACCCTATAATTTATAGGATCAACTGGTGACTACAAATTTTTATCCTTTTATTGTTTTGGTTGCCAAATGATTTTTCATTTTGCAAATAATTTGAGGAAAAAGAAAAAGAAAAGAAAGAAAAGAAAAAGAAAAAGAAAAGAAAAGAAAGAAAAAGAATAAAAGAGGGCATAAAAGAAATCGGATAAAGCCCCATGCAATAACAGTGAATTGGTTCATATAGTTTTAACATGGCCAAGTTCTTTGAAATTGATGTTGATAGGAGTAGTGAATAACCCTGGATAAACTATTTAACCTTAGCCAAACGAATTAGTTTAGCTAGTGAATAAATTTGACCAAACTACCTAATATTGGTCAAATAACCCTAGGATAGAGTAATTTATTAGCCCAAAAGTTTAATATGGGCTAAATTTCATAGGAAATTAGGTTAGAGCATAGGGTAGTTTGCTTTATTTCAATCAAACAGGCATGTTGATCGATATTGAACCATATCTTTGATGTTTTAAAGGTTTGATGTCTAACCCCCATAGTAATAAAAACAGAGAAAGATTGGGTGAATCCAAATAATGCATTTATCCTAAGTTTTGGAGAAAATATGACTTCGTGGTCACAAAGTAAATACAATGAATATATGAATGATTGAGATGCTAGCACTCAGATCTACAATTGATTAACTTTTGCGGACCCCCGGGACCTTTTTGTCTTTAACGGTAGGGGCAGGGTCCGAAATTGTGTATAAAGAAGGCACACATCGAAACGACTGAGGCATCGACGCCTAGATCCATGGTTGAGATTCAATTTCAGACCCCCCCGACTATTCTTCTTTTAATGGTGGGTGGGGGGATCGAAATGTTGGTGAAACATTGTTCTCAGATCTACGGTCCAGCGACAGGTGCACCGATGGACGACTGATGGTGTTTTTCAGACCCCCCGGACTGGT
>ML780213.1:157104-170531 GCA_009831015.1 Picea engelmannii
TTTTTATTAATGTTTTTTAATTTGTATTTGTTTTAATTAATGTTAAATTAATAAACACTAACCTTATTACTAATTAACTAAATTAATTAATTAATTAATTTCTAACAAGACTCAACCTGGCTTATTTGTCTAATTACCCTAACTTTATTAACCTATTTACTAATTACTAACATTATTAATTAATATAATCTTTTATTTATGGTCAATTACCTTATTAAACTAACCTATAATTTTAATATCCTAAGTTTGTTTATTCATGCAGGAATGACTGGCAAGCGAGAGGTAGTCAATGGGAAAAAGGGGCAAGGGAGTGAGGGCGCAGGAGTGAATGAAGGATGCAGTAGGGTGATGGAGGATCGAGGGAAATGGATGGAGGGGATAAAGGGGTCAACCGAGCCAGAAGTCTTCATCATGAGGGCAATGCCAAATCAGCAGTCGAAGAATCGAGTTACCTATGATTATAGGACTCTAACATAGGCTCCACCTAGGGATTGCAGCTCTTTCAGGAGGTTTCAAGAACGAGTGAACTTTGAACATGCAGACCGGTGTTTTATCCATTGGGATGATCCCAAAATTTTATTCTGCAACCTGTACCTGTTTTGATGTTGCAACTGAAACCAAATCAAAATGAACACTGTTGAAAAAGAGATGCTTAGAATGTTGAGCTTATTCACATTCTCCTACCTACCCTATGCTACTGACAATTCTGTCGTTCTAAATGATACAATAATAACAATGAAACCATTAAAGAAACTTCTCTAATAGATCTTCTCTTTCAATGTTTTCAATCAATATCAGAAATAGAACTTGCATAGGCATCATGAAATGCTTTCCATCATGATCTTCATCACAAGGGGCTTGATAATCATGACACATAACAAAAAAACTGGAAATGCATTGTGGCTCTGTGATGAACAATTTCTCCATATAAATAGCCACTGTATCAAGATAAACTTGACCTATTACTGGATATTCAAATTTAACCAACTCAACTTCATAGTTTGATGCTATAGTTGTGCTATTTTCATCTTCATGTGCTTCCAGACATGGCTGCAACTTTTCTGATGGGTTCTGAAATGATGCTTCTGCTGAACACACCCCTGTAACTGATTGCCTGATCATGTCAATATCATAACATCTTTTCATCCCATGAATGGTGAATGAAGAATTATTTTGACCACACAAGTCATCCAATCGATCATCTATTGGATCCTAAAAAGACTGACAAGACTGTTGCATTGATTCAAATGAAATTTCCTGACTTTTTATGTATTTATCCTTCAACACTTGTTCAAGAGTCTCCTTCGAAATTTGAGATGAATTATAATCTAATGGGACATAATTACATTCCACTGTTTCAAATCTTGTTTCGAGCTCTCGAATTCCATCTGGACTTTTAAAAACAAGGGAAATTAGTGACTATGATTTTGTTTCTAAAATAGGTCCCATGTCAACAATGACGTCCTTTACTAACTCATCAGAAAGTTTTTTGTCTTCACTATTTACAACTTGCCTAGAGTTTTTTTTCAGAAATTGAACAGATGAGAAACAAAAGGGAAAAGATTTTTCCCTTACTCTAAAATTTGTTGCATTTTCCTCATCGCTGTCATGATTGTTGGGCAGAGGATGATTGCCATATCTGAGATGTAATTAATCTTCTTCCTACCAATGACATGTTGTTGGTTTCTTTGAATAGTCAACATCTATTTCATCCTCATGATCATCGTCATACTGATCACACTTGGGTAGATTATGCCAGTAAGAAAAGTCATCAAACATTCACATCATATCAGCTAATGGCTCTTCAACAAGATGAGTTGGAACTTCATCTTCGACTGTATTGTGAATTGAATACATGAAAGAATCATTATCCAAACCATGGTACCAAGGGTGAGATGCAAAATGTTTGGGAACTATGACCTTTTCTTTCTCTGAAATCAATGGAGCATGATGTCTTTGGACAAAAAGCTCATCTTTCTTGCTAATCTTCTGCATCATCTCTCTCATGGTGTTGGCCAAAATGTCCATTTTAGCTTCTGATGACTTAAGTTGCTCCTTTTATTTGTTCTTTACCTTTGACCTTTTGATTAACAAGTTGGCCTCCACATCAGTTGCAATGTTATGCATTTATTCGAGAGTTGCAGTGTTCCTTTCTCTTAATTGGAATGCCATCTCAGGATCGAAGGCATCTGGAAAATGTAAGTGAGTTGATCCTAGGGGTGGTCTTATATCAGCAAGAATTGCATGATATATCTTATTGAACCTTGTTGAAAAATGATATACTGTTTCCCCTGATTGTCTTTTCAAATGGTCATACTCTTCTAGGATGAGAAATACATTTCTCATGATCACCCATCGATCTAGGAAAACTTGCACAAACTGATGGAAACTGCTTATGCTTGCATATGGAAGATTCTTAAACCAATTTTTAACTTTGCCTTGCAAAGACAAGGCAAACATCCTGATATAGACATCATCATATTCAACCTCATAAGGGTCAAGGAAATATTCAAGACTTTGGATATGCTTTTCAACAGTGATCTTCACATTTTCTCCATCAAACCTGGGAAGATTATTGATGTAATTCATAGGGAGGTCATGGATAATAAGAGGAAAATCTAGAGGTTTGTATATGTCTAGGATTTTCTCAGGTATAGAAGGTAAAGCAAGGGGCTTATAAAAGGATGGAATTTTGACCTGTGAATATGAAATTTTCACATATGTATCAGTGATCTTTACATCTGTAGGAAATAAAGAAGGAGGCTTATGTCTATCAAGGCTTCCTATAGGTGTAGGAGTAGGTACCAGATCTATGGGAATGGGCTCAATCCTTTGAGGTTCATCAGGTTGAAAATGGTCATCCTGAAATTCAACAATATACTCTGGACCAGGATCATGATCAGAGAGAAATTAATTGTAGATGAAACTTATAATATCATGGATACAATTTGAGCTTGAGTACCTGATCTTTCTAGGATTCTTGGTCATGCCTCAAGTTATTCCTCTAGTGGAGTCTTTGAGTCGACACTGTCCGGAGCTGATTGGAGTCTCTAGGTGAATGATCTCATCCTTCTTGTGTATGGTCATTGTCCACCATCAGTGATCAGATCTATAGCTTTGAAGTGTACTACTTGGGAAAGATCCCCAGTATGGTCGCCATTCTATTAGCACTCTGTAATTTGCCCAAGGCTGTGGAGGTAGTCACAGAGGAAACATCAAAACTACTTCAAGTCAAGGATCTATCCATCGATGACTCAGAGAGGGATGTCTCTATCAAATTTAGATTTGTTTGACATAGGATATTAGGCAAGCTATGTAGAACAAGATTTGTTTTAAATTTTTTGTTTGAGACAACAAAGGGTCATTGGGAAAAATGGAGTCAAAGATAAAATATGATTAAATAAATAAATAACAGAGACATATGTATCCAGACAAGACAGTCGTATCAATGGATTCTTATAATTTGTGAGGTGGAGAGAGGAAAAGATCAGGGGTCATTCCAAATGCAGAGCATAACTTATCTTAATTTTGCATTCAATCTTTAGAAGAAAACATAAACATTGTATTTAATCTAGATCAGGGTGTCCATGACAAATCTTGAGCATAATATTCTTACAAGCAATGAGAACATAAAAAATAATATGAAAAACAAAGGAATAACAGTTTACACCAGAGAAAACTTCACCACAGAAAATGACACAGGAATCTGGAAAGATAGTGCCTCTGTATTCATTCATAAAAGTCATTTATAGATTTGAAATTTTTTTACAGTGGACATGAATATCTCCATGCCATCTCCCTGCTAGTCTAACCCCTTTAAACCTTGAAAGCATAGGAATTATAGCCTTTACATCAAAAACTAAGATCTTATTAAACAGGAACTGAAATACTAAAAATAGTACAAGATCAATCATTTTCCACAAAAATAGGATCAGATCCTATCTTAAGGGTCCCAAACATTATCAACAATGTCACTTTCGAATTCCTTCTTTGACAATTGGGCAATCTTGGCCAAAAATAGAAAAAATCCCTAAAAATATTGAAGTGTTTGCCATGAAAAACAGGCCGAATTTCTCGAAAAAAGGGGTCCTCTCAGACACATGTTTCTCTTCAACTCTGACATATGGGGAAAAAAAGAAGGAGTTTATTGTATATGGTCTTGTTATGGACAAAAACTTCATTCAGGTTTTCCAAATTCTCCAAATCGCCGAAACAGCTCCCGCAAAATCAAGACTGTAATAGAAAAATGAAAAAATGAAAAAAATGGGGCTCGAAGATGGCTTTGATTATCTCTCCCCATGGCATGTGTGAGAAAAATAGGAGATTTTTTGGTTTCTCTACCTGTTCTGAAAAAAAACCTCTTTCAGTTTTTTAAAATTCATCTCCATTTTCCCATAAATGCCTTCAGAAAAAGAATGGTTGAAAACACTGCAAAAGTGGTTTTGTTTTGGAAAAAGTGGTAATTTTGGACCCCCCTGAGGTGGTAAGTGGTTTTAGGGGGGGGAGTCCACTACCACGTGGATCCAAAAAGTGTCCAGGGGGTGGTAATGTGAAACCACTCATTCCGGACCCCCCTTGGTGTGATGGGACATGAGGGGGGGGGGGTCTGGAATGCACACGGGAGTGGGTAGGAATTGAGGATAGGCTTGTTTTTTATGTTTAATTGATTTTTTAGTTTTGTTTTTATTTCGTTTTGTTTTAAATTTTTATATATTTTTTTTTTTGTGGTTTGTTTGTTTTATATTTTTAGTTTATTATATTTTTAATTAATTTTTTCTTTTTAATTCTTTTTAATTTATGTGTATTTATTAATTTATATGTTTTTATTAATGTTTTTTAATTTTTATCTGTTTTAATTAATGTTAAATTAATAAACACTAACCTTATTACTAATTCAATTAACTAATTAATTAATTTCTAACAAGACTCAACTTGGCTTATTTGTCTAATTACCCTAACTTTATTAACCTATTTACTAATTACTAAAATTATTAATTAATATAATATTTTATTTATGGTCAATTACCTTATTAAACTAACCAATAATTTTACTATCCTATGTTTGTTTATTCATGAGGGATGAGTGGAGAGCGAGACATATTCAACGGGACAAAGGGTCAAGGGAGTTAGGGTGCATCGGTGGATGAAGGATGCAGCAGGGTGATGGAGAATTGGGCGAAATGGATGGAGGGGATAAAGGGGTCAACCGAGACAAAAGTCTTCATCACGGGGGTAATTCCAAATAAGCAGTCAAAGAATCGAGTTACCTATGATTATAGGACTCTAACAGATTGCCCCTCAAGAATGAACACCTCTGCGTTAGGGTGCCAATAATCCACCAAGGCATTCAATAGCCTGGTTTGTGCCCTCATGAACGAACACTGATGGAATTTCCATAACCTTCATTGTTTCAATGCGGTGATAGTAGTAGGGTATTCATTGACCAAGATATTGATTTCCTCATGTTCCCTCTCCCTCCAGTGGACATACATCTTGTTCCAGGTCAATTCAAATGGGAGTTAGCTATTGCATTTCGATTGTTTTCACACTTTTGAGGGTGTACATGGGTTGTCTTAGACAAAATCGCATATGTGTGCTGGCAGACTGTTCTACGCCTTTGTACATTCGCAGGTTGTCCTTGGAATTCCCACGTACACCCAGGACTACACTTTTTTAAGAGGGCGCCCCCCCAAAAAACCTAAAAACTATGCACAATTGAAGTATTGGAATGCAAGAGGTATGGTTTTATACGTACTTGGTCCAAGAAGAAGTTATTTTCGTTCCCTAAAGCTCATGGAATCAACTCTTTTAGAAAATGGCTCTTTTTTACCGTTTGATTGATTTTCAAATTGCAATGGTGAAAATGAGTTGTCATCTTCTATGTATAGACTTTTTTGGCCCTTTTTGCCACTTTTTTGAACCCTTTTATCATTTTTTCTGGCTTGAAAATCATTGAAATCGATCCTTGAGTTTGTTATTGGATTTTACAATGAACTTTGCCTTTTGTTTTGGTAATTTTTTTGGGAGATGGGTCACTTTTAAAACTCTTTGTCAAAAGTCATTTTTCCAACTTTTTGCATATAGGATTCCACCTCTACTTTCTGCATCTCGTTGTCTTTTCCACTTTTCCATAGGATAGATCCCACCGAAGTACGACACAGAACCATCTTTGTTGCTTTAGAAGTGTCGTGATTATGTGGTAGATCCTACCTTTACATGGATGCCCTGGATAGATCCTTGTTGCATTTTGGCATCCATGTTGTCTCTAATAGATTTAGGATCGGGATTCCTTGTTAGTCCTGTCATGATTACGAGAATGAGACTCATTCGTTTGATGCATCATCACTCTTAGCCTCACCCTTGGGACTCCCAAAAATGAGCATATTTTGTTGAATTTCAAGCTCGCTTTGAAATCTGAAAGCAACATCCGATGAGACTACACTTATATGTTTCAATCTTATTTAGATAAACTGAGAAAAGTAACCTCTTGGAGTCTTCATTAAGCCCTTTTCAGACTCTCTAAACATGAAAATATTGTCGAGCGATCTTGTTTCCCTTCACGGTCGCCAAACAAAAACTTGAAGTCATGTTTGTTCTATGATAGTTTACCCCCTTTTTGGTTTGGATAATCAATTTTATGAGCAAAGGTATACTCTAGGAGCTTCGATTTGCTAGAAGAGTATTCTCAGGTATAAGTTTAACCATTTTTTGGGCCCGAGGGAATAAATTTATGAAAAAGGAACATTCTCCTTGGTTTTGGTTTATCACCTTTTTTGGGCCTTGGAGATTAATTATGAAAAAGGAACCCCCACAGATTTCATAGTTAAGCTCTTTTCAGACTCCCTAAAATTGAAAATATCGTCGAGTGACCTTGTTCCTTCACACTTGTTAAATTGGTCTAGAAGAACATCCACTGGAATGAGTTTACCCCTCTTTTAGGCCTGTATATTACGGAGGAAAAAGTTACACCTTGGGAGATTTGTCTCCCCGAGAGAGTTCTCCTGAGTAAATTTTATACTTTTTCGGGCTAAGGAGACTAAATCTAGAAAAAGGCAGTGAGTCCATAGTTAAGCTCTTTTCAAACTCCTTAAAATTGAAAATATTGCTAAGTGATTTTGTCTGTGTCACACTCATTAAGATGGTTTTGAATAGATGTCTTTTCAGTGCTATTTTACCCTTTTTTTGACCTGACTAGACTATTTTAGAAAAATGTACCTGAGTGGAGTCTTATTTTACGTTTTTTCAGACTCTCTAAACGTGAAAAAACTATCGAGCTTACCTTCTCTGGACTTGTTAAAAATTCATTGAAGGGGGCTTCATTGTGTCTTGCTAATCACATTTTCATCTCTAAACGTTTGGCTTAATGTCATCTCCAAGTTTCTCTCAATTGAACGTTTGAAGCATGCCTTATATGCAAGCCTTGTAGCACTTTTCCTCTGCGAACTGACACCTTGACCCATGGAGGAATTTTCCCCGAGTGTCCTTTTCCTGCACGTGTCTCCTTTCTATATTGTGTTCCTAATGTAGGAGCATCGCTCCAACTCATCATAAGCACCAGCCAGCCAACACATCCTGCACACATTCATGAAAGGGAGAGGTGCAACCCTCTCATTTTTCAAAATTTGAATTTGAATTTAATGTTGTAAGGATGATAGAGACTAGATCATGCCTTTGTATAGGTAGTGGTTGAGGTTTCCTTTAATGGTTACCTACAGATAATTCCATATCAGTTATGTATGCGACTTTCTTTTGTGTAATGTAGCCATAGGAGTAGGAGTTGCTCTGAGATAGCGATAACACAGAGGCAGTGGATGAGGATAAGCTCAAGAGAGCCCTCTTTTGTAATGAGTCTCTCGAGGAGTAGAGTGGAGAGGGAGAATAGGAGGATTCTCAGGTAGAGAGATATCAAGGGAGAGAACTGAGACTTTGTAGCAGTCCATTTTTTATAAAAACACATTTTGTATAGACATTTAGAGATTAATACAAAGATGAGTTTTTCCTACCCATGAATTGTCTGTGTATGTTTATGAATTTTAATGTCACTTGTATGCTGTAGATACAGGTTATAGATAGATTTTACTATCATTTTGTGAGTTTGTCAGTTTCCATCTAGGTTATTTAGGCCGTGCAAGAAGTGCACAAAAAAACTGTATTGGAAGTTTACTAGCTAGTGCAAGGAGTGTGCATATGAGCTCTTCAGATTTAGAAAGAACGTGAAAGGAGTTCACACCAGAAATATTCACAGACTCAAGGAGGAGCCTCAAGGTTGCTAAACACCTTGGAGGATGAGTTGTCCAGGGGAAGGCATAGAGAGAAGAGACATAATCTCTGGAGATTCTATAGAATCTCTTCCAGGCGGGCATTGAGCCTGTGCAAGTGTGCATGAGAAGAACTCTTTGTCGAGTTCGAAGACAACCAGAGTTACTGAACACTTTGTAGGATTTACAAGGTGTGAATTGAGAAAAGGAGTGCCAAGAGGGCGTGAAGAATTTATTTTCAAGAAATACTTTGGACCTGAGATTGAGGAAATCTCAGTAGCACAAGGAGTGTGTGAGGGTGGACTTATTCTAAGTCCGGAAGCGTGGGAGGAACAATGCCTTTGCGCACAAAGAAATATAAGAAAGGAGAAGAAGGTCGAGAAACATTTCAAGGTTTCTGATTTGACTAAGCTTAGGAGGGGAAGCGTTTCCATAATGCAGATGAGACCCAAAGGAACCAGGCTCACAAGGGAAGCATCGAAGGCCGAGACCTTCGAGCATAAAATTTATTCCAAGGGAAGGGAAGAGGTGCAAGCTCAGGAGGAGGAGAACAATTGCCATTGTATTGACACTGGGAGGAAATATCTAGACCATTGAATCTACATCCACGTAGACAGGAGGAGCACACATAGGAGTTGATCAGATCTAGGAGCGAGGATCAACATTCATTGATCTCAAAGCAAGGGGCGTGCATTTTAATTTTTCATCATTTCGTGGACCAGGAAATACAAGAGGGAGAGTCTTTCAACTCCCAGAGACATGAAACTACAAAAATGTGCCAGCTATTGGATCTGGAGCACAGTGGCATGAGAGCCACTGGATCAAAGATACATGCATGAGGTTTAGTCCCTAGGAGATGCACATAATATTTGATCTCAGTTGTCAGATCTCGCATAAAGGATAGATAGCCATCGGATCCAGAAAGAGGAGAACCAGGTTTAACCCTCATAGAAGCAAAGGAGAGGACTCGACAAAATCCTAAAAGCATCGTGACTGTCCACAGGAGGACATGTGGAAAGAGGTCAAGATTTCAAGGAAATTCCTGAAAGATTTGAACCATCGATCACAGGAAGATCTGGACCATTGGTCAACAGCACAATTTAAAGTATCGCAAGTTGGAAGGACAGAGGTCCATGTCTCCCAAAACCACGAATCGTGAAATAGTGAAATAGAGAGGTCAGACCTGAACTGTAGATCTTAGGGGTTGTTGTGAGCCATTGATTGAATGCTAAGACATTTCTGCATTTCAGCAACTAGGGATTTGAAAGACAAAGGAGTGGGACCCTTTCATCATGATTCCCCAAATTAAGAAACCCCAAAAGAACAAACGCCAAGAAATTTCATAATTTTGGAAACCAGGGATTCAAAATACAAAGGAGAGGGACCCTTTCATCGTGATTCCTTGAATCACGAAACCCCAAAATAAACAGGATCATTAGATCAAGGAAGGCTCAAAGCCGTCGATCTTGTAGTAGATACGGTTTCAGACATTTGGCAACTGGGATTTGGAGGGAAAATGAGTTAACCCTTCCACATCACCGAAACATGAAAAATCACGAAATCGGTAGGATTTTAGCTATTGGTCATGGGGCAGAGGTCATATGAGTCAGGAGTGAAGGTAGGAGCTAGTGGGAGCTAGGCTCTATTTCGGGGTTCGACAGTTTGAAGGAAAAGGAGCCTGGGAGAGATCACATGTAGGAGTCTTGAAACCCCAAAACATGAAAGGAGTGTTGTTTAAGCCTTGGGTCGTAGCCCGAGGTCACCATATAAGAAGGGGATAGATTTAAAGGAATCAACGTCAAGGTGTGTGTTGGTTCATATCAAAGAAGGGCACCGAAAAGGGCGTGAGTGCACAGGTTTTCTCAAGGTCTGTGCCAGAGGATGAATGGACCTATGGATTCATTCAAAGGGTTCCAGCAGGAGCCCAAAGAGCTATTTCAACTCAGAAGAAGATCGATCCAAAGATCGAGAGGTTGCAGAACCCTACTGAGGTAGGGGGACTGCATCAAGTGGTATCAGAGCCACTTTATGTCTATAGACTGCAGGTAGAGGGAGGTAGAGTATATAAATAAAATAATCTTATACACACCATCATGTGGTATCAGAGAAAATAGATTTTCTATTTGCATATCAAAGACAAGAGGAGGACTGTGAAGGGATACAATCTGATACCATAAAGTGGTATCATAGATGATATTTTTTTTCTGTAGGCTTCAGGTGAAGGAGGAGACAGAGTAATGATTCTCTGTGAAGAGTGTTGCAAGGTGTGTAGCAAATGATAGACAACCAAGTGAGCTGTAGGAGGACATGGACATGCTCTTAGACGTAGAGTGATCCATATGCTTTTGAGGAGGGCGGGTGAAAGATGGAAATGGATACTGAAGGCCATGAGCGTGGTGGAAGAGGAGGCCACTAGCAGATGAATAAAGAAAAGATTGACAAATAACTCTCTGAGATAAGGGCGAGAATGGAACAACTGACATTGAAGATGCAGCAGGAGGAAAAAGTACACTGGAGGTACGAATGGCCTCTGAACAAGAAAGCCAAATGGCATGTTCAAAAGTTGCTAGCCAAGAAACAACAACAAGAGTTGAGGAAGTGGTTGAGGTATGCTAAAAGCCTCAGTGAAACAGAGCTGGTTTGCATATATGAGCCAAAATTTGGAGGAACCCTCAGTGATGAGGAAGAGGGATCAGTTTCAGATCTCATAAACTGCTAGGAGGGCAGGGATGGATTTTTGAATTTCCAGGTGGGCAATGAAATGAGATCATTTGAGGATCTCATAGACTGTCAAGAGGATATCCATGAAAATTCATATTTCTAGGTGGGCAATGGTATGATATTAACAGAGGATATCATAAACTACCAGGTGGGTAAAAGTGGACTTTCAATTTTCCATGTGGGAAATGGAAAGAGATCAGTGGAAGGTCTCACGTACTTCCAAGGGGGAAGTGGTGAAAGTTTAGATTTCCAAGTGGGCAATGAGATGGGATCAAATGATCTCAAAGAATGCTAGGTGGGTAGAAAAAATTTCCCAAATTTCCAAGTGGCCAAGGGGAAAGAGGTGAGACTGTCTGAAAGTCTCATGAACTCAGAGGAGAGTTCATATTAGCAAGGAGTGCTGACAGGAGAGAATCATAAGAGAATTCTGATAATTGGAGGAATAGAGGTATTCCTACCAAGAAACCTAGTTGAGGCCAGAGCATGTGTTGCAGATGCAGCAATAGCAGGAGGACAGCCAGCAGAAACTGTCATGGAGGAAGAAATGGAGCAGACACTGACATTTTCCCAAGAAGCAAAATATGAGAATTCAACAAAATGGCTCAAAATTTCCAGCCAGGAAGTTGGACAAGAAATCATTGCAGTACTGGAAGTTATAGAAGAAGAAGAAGAGGAAGCAGACATCATGGATATTGTTGACCTGTGTGAAAAATTGGAAGCCCTGGAAAGAAGGATGATGGTGCAAAGTTTTCACATCCAACAAGCTAAGTTGGAAGCAGGTAGTGGAATATACCATCTTGGGGAGAACTTGGACGTATGCAAAGAGGAGAAATGGTAGCAGCAGAACTACCACAGGAAGAAGCTAAGTAACAGTTCAGTGAGGAGATTGCAGAGCTGGAGTCTGTAGCAGAGTGGCCACGTAGTGCCACAAAGAGAGATAAAGATAGCAGGGGAGATCAAGTGGATCTTTCCATTGAGGAGACAGAAGTGCAACAAAGAAGACTGCATAAGGAGAGCCAACCACTAGAGCAACTAGAGAGGGTGATTGAGAGGATCAGGAGGTTGATGTTGAGGTTAGCACAAGAAGTATTTAGTAGGAGGAAGTTGAACAACAAGGAGCCTACAAGAGTAGTAAGGAAGAATAAGCAGCAGCAACAACAACAACATAGCTGGAGAGGAGCCGGAGGACAACTCCAAGGGAAAGTTTTGCATCCAGGTTGATTTCAACATTGGAGAAGAGGATCTCATGAGCAGGAGCTCATGAATTTTCCAGCTAAGGAGTATGATGTAGGAGCATTGCTCCAACTCAGCATAAGCGCCAACCAGCCAACACATTCATTGCACATTCATGAAAGGGATAGGCGCAACCCTCTTGTTTTTCAAAATTTGAATTTGAATTTAATGTTGTAAGGATGATAGAGACCAGATCATGCCTTTGTATAGGTAGTGGTTGAGGTTTCCTTTAATGGTTACCTGCAACTAAGTCCATATCAGTCATGTCTACGACTTCCTTTTGTGTAATGTAACTATATGAGTAGGAGCCACTCTGAGATAGCGATAGCATAGAGGTGATGGATGAGGATAAGCTCAAGAGATCCCTCTTTTGTAATGAGTCTCTCGAGGAGTAGAGTGGAGAGGGAGAATAGGAGGATTCTCAGGTAGAGAGATATCAAGGGAGAGAACTAAGACTCTGTAGCAGTCGAGTTTTTGTAAAAACACATTTTGTATAGACATTTAGAGATTAATACAAAGAGCAGTTTTTCTTGCCCATGAATTTTCAGTGTATGTTTATGCATTTGAATGTCACTTGTATGTTGTAGATACAGGTTATAGATATATTTTACTATATGTTTGTGAGTTTGTCAGTTTCTATCTGGGTTCTTTAGGCCGTGCAAGGAGTGCACACTAGAAAGATTCACAGACTCAAGGAGGAGCCTGAAGGTTGCTGAACACCTTGGAGGACGAGTTGTGTAGGGGAAGGCATATAGAGAAGAGACAAAATCTCTGGAGATTTTGTAGAAGATTTTCCAGGTGGGCATTGAGACGATGAAAGTGTGCACGAGAAGAACTCTTTGTTGAGTTCAAAGAAAACCATAGTTATTGAACACTCCGTAGGCTCTGCAAGGTGTGCATTGAGAAAATGAGTGCTAAGAGGGCATGAAGCATTTCTTTTCAAGAAATAATTTGGACCTGAGATTGAGGAAATCTTAGCAGCACAAGGAGTGTGCAAGGGTGGACTTATTCTAAGTCCCAAAGCTCAGGAGGAATAGTGCCTTTGTCTTAAGCCCTAATATTGGCTCATTATCCCTTAATTGGGGCATATTAGATTAGTAATGCTATTTTATTTATGTCAGCTTTAGGCCATTAGTTGTAATTTAGATTAGTAATGTTATTTTAATTATGTCAGCTTTAGGCCATTATTTGTAATTATACCTCCTAGTCTCCTAT
>ML780213.1:175732-186937 GCA_009831015.1 Picea engelmannii
TGTACTTGAACATTTAAGTGGGGTAAAAGGAGGTTGCCCCCTCGAAGAGGCTTATTATCTGAAATTATCTCTTTTTCAAGGCGTTGAGTACTTTTCCTGAGGTTTTTATATGCTATATTGATGTTTGGTTCTTAACACTTTGTGCGTAGAGAAACAGAAGAAAGGAGCAGAAGGTCGAGAAACTGTTCGAGGTTTTTGAGTTGACTAAGCTTAGGAGGGGAAGCATTTCTATAACACAAACGAGACCCAAAGGAACCAGGCTTGCAAGGGAAGCATCAAAGTCTGAGACCTTTGAGCGTTGAATTTCTTCCAAGGGAAGGGAAGAGGCGCAAGATCAGGAGGAGGAGCACAACTACTGTTGGATCGACACTGGGAAGAAAGATATGGATCATTGAATCTACGTCCAGGTAGATAGGAGGAGCGCACATAGGAGTTGATCAGATCTAAGCCATCAGATCTAGGAGCAAGGATCAAGATTCGTTGATCTCGAAGTAAGGGGCACACATTTGAAGTTTTTGTCATTTCGCGGATCGGGAAATATAAGAGGGAGAGTCTTTCGACTCCCAGAGATGTGAAACTGTGAAAATGCGCCAGCCGTTGGATCTAGAGTGCAGTGGCATGAGAGCCGCTAGATCAAACATACGTGCATGGGGTTTAGTCTCTGGGAGAACATATAAGATTTGATCTGAGTCATCAGATCTCGCATAAAGGATAGATAGCCATCGAATCTAGAAAGAGGAGAATGTAGTTTAACCCTCGTAGAAGAAAAGGAGAGGACTTGACAAAATTAGGAAAGCATCGTGACCATCCACAGGAGGACACATTGCAAGTGGTCAAGATTTTGGGGAATGTTCTGAAAGATTCGAACCGTCGATCATAGGAAGATATGGACCGTTGGTCCACATCATGATTTCAAGTATCATTAGTTGGAAGGATAGAGTTCCTTGTCTCCCCAAACCCCAAATCATGAAATAGCAAAATAGTGAGGCCGGATGTGGACCGAAGATCTCAGGGGTTATTGTGAGTTGTTGATCGAACGACAATCTTGTAGTAGATTCAATTTCGGAATTTCGGCAACTAGGAGTTGGAGTGACAAGGAGTTGATCCCTCCACATCGCTAAAATGTGAAAACCTGGGGATTTGGTTGGATGTTAGCCGTCGGTCACGGGGCAAAATTCATATGAGTCAGGAATGAAGGTAGGAGCTAGTGGGAGCTAGGCTCTATTTCGGGGTTTGGAAATTCAAAGGACAAGGAGCCTTGGAGAGCTCACATGCAGGAGTCCCAAAACCCCAAAACGTGAAAGGTGTGTTGTTTAAGCCTTAGGTCATAGCCTGAGGTCACCAGATAAGAAGGGGCTAGTTGGAAAGGAATCAACGCCGAGGTCTGTGTTGGTTCAGAATAGAGAAGGGTGTCGAAAAGGGGGTGAGCACACAGGTTTTATCAAGGCCTGTGCTAAAGGACGAAGGGACCCATTGATTCATTCAAAGGGTTCCAACAAGAGCCTAAAGAGCCATTTTGTCTTAGAAGAAGATCGATCCAGAGACCGAGAGGTCACAAAACCCTGCTGAGGTAGGGGGACTGCATCAATTCCTTGTGTTTGGAATAATTATTCTTTTGAAACTCATTCCTCCTTTGTAATGTAGCATTCTTTTATTCCTTTCCAAGCTCTTTAAAAAATTGAAAAAGACAAAAAAATAAAAAAGCCCAAAAAGAGGGGACGTGAAATATATATTCTTTTTTGGCAACACAATGAGTCGCACTTGGACAAAGCACATCCTTCTATTTGTTCATTAAGAATTGGGATCTAATATGACCTTAGGAATATGTTCTCACTACATAGAGCTATGTCCTCCTCCATTTGGTTACTCTTCCAAACACATGGAGAGTTTGTGTTTCCTCCTGCATCTTTAACTTATGTCAATGTCATGCTTCTTGAGTATGATCATCCTGCATGCTCCTCTCTAAGGGAAGTTTAACCCAGCCTGAGTTGGTCTTTCTGCAGTTTGTCTCCTACCTTCATGACTAGCCTGTTGAGATTTGTACCTTGGGAGGTGTTCCCCATGTGCTTTTGACCTCCTTAGCACATGAGGGAAGGACATGACACTTTGTACCTTGTACTTTTGTCTATTTTCACTTTGACTTTTGTTAAAGTGAAATTTGGTCACTTTTGGCATAAAGTGATTACTAATTTACAAAGGGGTGAATTTGGAGACATAAGTGGACTTAGGAAACTTAACCCAAAGTGGGTTTATGATTTAGGGATGAATGAGGAGATCTCAACCATTGATTAGATTGATATCCACCATTCATTTCCTAGGTTTCCTTTTCCTTTTCTAAGAGGGGCACAAAGGTCTAAGGAGGGGCACATTCTTCATTGTATGTTTTGCTTGTTGAGAGAGGAGCACTTGAGCTTTGGAGATGAGGTCTTTTGCATGAGGTTGACTAAGGGAGGCCGCTAGATTTCATTGTTGGGAGCTTGGATCTACTTGCTTCATTTATTTCTTGGATCTATTCTACTTTAGAGAGGGGCGCATTAGCTTGGTAGGCTGATTCATTCCCGGTAGGATATCTAGCCATTGATTGCAGTGAGGTTAGTTGCAGAGTGAGGACATCTACTGGAGCTTCATTCCTGTGGAGGAGTTTTCAGATCTGACATCACAGTTGGAAGTTGGAGTAGATTTAGTGGTTCTGGCATTTTCCATGAGGGACGCACCATTCTGGGGTGCATTTGTTGGATTTGAGCTTGTATATTAGCTCAGTTGGAGTTTCTATTATATCAAGTTCTATCTTGTATTGTGTTTACTATAACCCTTCATCTGCTTTCCTCATATATACATACATATTCTAAACTGGTTTTCCCCCCGGGGGGGGGTTTTCCAGGGTCATGTTGACCAAAAATACCTATGTCTACAAATGTATGATATTAGTTCTTAGATCTGTTCATATTCAGTAGTAAATGATGTATTATGTGTGTTATGTTTATTTGAGTTGCATGTACTAATTTTCTGTGACAAAAACGACATGCTACAACACCCAAATTGAGAACATAACCATAACAAAGAAGCTTGAAAGTATTTGGATTGTTGGCTGTTAGAAAATAGTAGAAAACTAATTAAGAAGACAGTGAAACTTAGAGCCTCTCTATGGTCAAAGACAGACCCAGAAGGCAAGTTGATAGGACTTGGAATTTTCACATGGTATCAGAGCTTCGGTGACTGATTTTTGGGACAACATTTTGAGTGGATGTTATATACTTCTTTCTGGCATATTTTGAGGATAGACATTGAATCATTCAGTGGTTGTTAGAGGGAAGAATTTTTCAGAGGGTTATTGGGTAGTTTGGACACTTGGAGATCAGTCTCTTTTCAGAACTACATTGTAGGAGTGAGGCATATTTTTGTGACCTCTTTTCAAACCCATTTTGTTGGGAGTGAGGTCAGATTACATTGTCTCTTTTCACACCTGCGGTGATAGGAGTAAGATTGTGTTATCCTTGGTAATGTGAGCATTAGTTGGGGATTGCAGATTGGAAAAGATGTCAGCATCTCATATGCGATTTGAAGACAAGCTAGCTGGGACTAGCAATTGGTCGTCTTGGAAGGTGAGGATGATATTCATCTTTGAGGACCTAGAGCTATGGGATATAGTTGAGGTAGTTGTTCCCCCCATTCCTGTCACTACTCCCGTCTTGGTGGCAGAGTTCTGGAAAAAGAACAACAAGTTGAAGAGGACTATTTGTGATGGAGTCCAGGATCACATTATACCCCATTTGATAGGGAAGGCTCATGCATATCAGATGTGGGCATCTTTATGCAACCTATATGAGAGCTCCAATGAGAACTGGAATATGGTTCTTCATGACCGACTCAAGGGCATTCGCATTCTCAAGGATGAGTCAGTAACTTCATTTATTGGAAGATACACTCAGATCAGAGATGAACTTGGAGTCATTAGCAAGGTTGTTGAACCCAATTCTTTGGTGAGGCAATCTTTGAATAGCTTCACCAAACCGTGGGGTCAATTTGTATGTGGCATAGTTGCCAGAGAGGTCATGCCTACATGGGATAGGATGTGGGATAACTTAGTCTAGGAGGAGATCAAATTAGCATCAGAGGCTTCTGGATAGAGGCAGCAGCAGCAACAACAGATTGGTCAGGGTGAGGAGGATATTTCTCTTTGGTCAAAGGGAAAGAAGAAGGCTAGCCAAGGTGGTCGGCAAGGTCCCAAGTCTGGGGGCCAGCCATAGAGGAGTGGAGAAGAAGAGAGCAACAGTGGTCAGAGAAGTGGTCAGGGTAGAGATATGAGAAAAGCGAACTGCTTTGTTTCTAAGAAATTCAGGCACTATGTTGGACAATGTCCGAACAAGAAGAAGAAGAAGGGTGGTACAACGGCTATAGCAGAGGAGGCATACTTTCAGATATATTTTCAGAGAGAGTGTGTTTTTCATATATGTTGTAGTTTGTTTGAGTCATCATCATGTATCTGGTATATTGATAGCGGGGCATCGATCCATAGGACTGGAGTTCGATAGCATTTTTCTGATCTCAGAGGCCTTGAGGTCAAGATAGATATTTCTCTTGGAGATGACATAGTAGTCACAGTTGTTGGGATTGGAATAGTTTCTTTTAGGAGAAATAAATTTCCACCTATATCCTTTATTGATGTTATTTTCATCCTTGGGATGAAGAAGAACTTGATTTCAGTTTCCACCCTCCGGGATAGAGGTCTTGAGGTTACATTCAGAGGCACCGAGGTACTGATTCATTGTCGGGGGTATTCACTAGACTCACGATAGGTGATTGGAGTGAGAGATGGGGATCTGTACAAATTAATTTTCCAACCACTTACTGCATTGGTGGCTAGTAGCGACAACAACAGATAGTTGTGTGAGTTATGGCATCGTCGGATGGACCACCTAAATCATGGGGCTCTTGGAGGGTTGAGAGAGGTTGTGACCGGAGTGCCACAGATCAGCATAGAGCATCAGGATGTTTGTAGAGGGTGTGCACTTGGCAAATTTGCCAAGGCATCGTTTCCCAACAATGACAATAGATCAGTTGGGATACTATATTTAGTACACATGGATGTGTGTGGGCCCATGACTTGGAATTCCTTGAGTGGTTGTGAGTATTATGTCACATTTATTGATGACTACTCAACAAAGACTTGGATATATTTATTGAAGGTCAAGAGTGAGGTCTTAGCATGGTTCCAAGAGTTCAAAGCTCTTGTGGAGAACCAGTCAGGAAAGGGGATCAAAGTCTTGTGGTCAGATAACAGGGGAGAGTATTCCTAGAGACAGTTTGTAGACTTTTGTGCATAGCATGGCATCAGGAGACAGATGACCGTACCTTACAACCCCATTAGAACGAGGTTGTCGAGAGGAAGAACCGGTCCATTATCGATGTAGCGAGATCCATGCTGCGTGATCAGAGTTTGCCTTTGTATTTGTGGGCAGAGGCATGCGTTACTGCAGTTTATATGCAGAACAGGATCCCCCATAGGATTTTGGGGAAGATGTCTTCTGAGGAGGCCTTCACTGATAGGAGGCAAGATGTTGAGCACATCAAGATATTTGGGTGATTGAATTTCTCTCATGTCCCCTCGGAGAGGAGGACAAAGCTAGACCCCACAGACCAGTAGGGGATTTTAGTTGGATACTCAAAGATGTTGAAATCCTATCGCATCTACATTCTGCCACTTAGGAAAGTGGTGGTGAGCAGAGATGTCAGATATGAGGAGGATAAGTCTTTTGCGAGATCTCTTGAGTCGAGAGTTGGAGTTGAGGATGATGCAAAGTTGCCAATTGCAGTCTTAGAGGGAGAACAGCCTCATTCATCAGGTACACCAGTATCAGGGGTGACAGGGTCACCATGCACAGCTTCAGGGTCACATTCAGAGCATGTTCAGTCAGATGGGGCATAGACTTCAGAGGGAGTACAAACTTTAGGATCGCAGAGTGTTGAGGTGAGTCCCGAGGCCATTACTCTTGGGAAGAGAGACCTTGTTTCTCAGTTGACCACTTCACGGAAGAGGAGACCTAGATGGTTTTAGGAGACCCTGAAGGAGGCCAGGGTCTATGTAGGGGAGCCTAAGAGCCATATCAGAGAGAGGAGGCCACCAGTGAGATTGGGAGCATACTTAGCACTTGTGAAGAGTATCAGGGATACTGAGCCACAGAATTTTGCGCAGCCAGTGGACTATCAGGTATGGAGAGAGGCCATGGTCAAGGAGTATGACTCCATTGTGCGCAATGATGTCTGGGATGTGGTTCTGAGGCCAATGGGGAAGTCAGTTGTGACTTTCAGGTGGTTGTACAAGACCAAGATTATTGCAGATGTCAGCGTGGAGAAACACAAGGCCCGTTTTGTGGCACGAGGCTTCTCATAGATTGAGGGAGTACACTTATATCAGAACTATCATTCCCATAGCAGCAGATATGGGTTGGCGCATTCATCAGATGGATGTGAAAACTGCATTTCTGAATGGTTTTATTGAGGAGGAGGTGTACATAGAGCAGCCACAGGGTTTTGAGGTGAGTGACAGGGAGACTCATGTGTGCCTTCTAAGAAATTCACTATATGTACTAAAGCAAGTTCCTCGAGGTTGGTATTCATGGATTGATACTTATTTTCTTCAGATGGGCTTCGAGAAGAGCGATGCAGATCCAAACCTCTATTTCATTATTAGGGGTGAGGACACACTCATTCTCAATTTGTATGTGGATGATCTATTCATTATTGGAGCCGAGGATCTCATAGCTAAGTGCAAGCTCGGACTTGCATCAGAGTTTCAGATGAGTGATATTGGTTTGATGCACTACTTTCTGGGTATGGAGGTATGGTAGGAGGAGGGTCACATATTTCTCAGGCAGGGGAAGTATGGAGCAGATATTTAGAGTAGATTTTAGATGGAGGACTGCAGACCCATGTCTACACCTATGATTACCAACTGGAAGAAGCTTGGTGCTTTAGATATCTAGTTGGTGGATGCCACAATATATAGGCAGTTGATCGGTTCACCTATGTATTTGGTTAAAAACAGACCAAATATATGTTTTGCTGTGAACGCACTTAGCCAGTCCATGGTTGAGTCGAGGAGTGTTCACATGGTTGGGGCAAAATACATCTTGAGATATGTTGCTGGGACAGTGGAATTTGGCCTAGACTATGTCAGGGGAGATGGAGTCAGTTTGGTTGGCTACACAGATTCAGATTGGGCAGGATGCGCTGCTGACAGGAAAAACACCTCAGGGTGCTACTTTAGTTTGGGGTTAGGACTTGTTTCTTGGTTTAGCCGGAAGTAGAAGTCAATTGCTTTGAGTTCGGTTGAGGCAGAGTATATGGAGGCCAATCAAGACAATTGTGAGGCCATTTGGCTTCACAAGATATTGGTTGGTTTATTCGGTCAAGAGATGTCTCCGACTGTCATTCATTGTGATAATCAGAGTTGCATAAAAACCTCTGAGAATCCAGTGTTTCATGACTGCTCGAAGCATATTGAGATCAGGTACCACTTCATTCGTGACTGGGTTCATAGAGGGGCAGTTCAGTTGCAGTATATATCTACAGATGATCAGGTAGCAGATATTCTCATCAATTCCTTGCCACAGGGCAAGCATGTCTTCTTCAAAGACAAGATGGGCTTGGTGAGGAACACCTTCCTCGGTAAGAGGGAGTGTTGATATTTGTACCTTGGGAGGTGTTCCCCATGTTCTTTTGACCTCCTTAGCACATGAGGGAAGGACATGACACTTTGTACCTTGTACTTTTGTCTATTTTCACTTTGACTTTGGTTAAAGTGAAATTTGGTCACTTTTGGCATAAAGTGATTATTAATTCACAAAGGGGTGAATTTGGAGACATAAGTGGACTTAGGAAACTTAACCCAAAGTGGGTTTATGATTTAGGGATGAATGAGGAGATCTCAACCATCGATTATATTGATCTTCACCATTCATTTCCTAGGTTTCCTTTTGCTTGTCTAAGAGGGGCGCAAAGGTTTAAGGAGGGGCACATTCTTCATTGTGTGTTTTGCTTGTTGAGAGAGGAGCACTTGAGCTTTGGAGATGAGGTATTTTTCATGAGGTTGAGTGAGGGAGGTCGCTAGATTTCATTGTTGGGAGCTTGGAGCTTTTTGCTTCATTTATTTCTTGAAGTTATTCTACTTCAGAGAGGGGTGCATTAGCTTGACAGGCTGATTCATTCCTGGTAGGATATCTAGCCATCAAATTGCAGTGAGGTCAGTTGCAGAGTGGGGACATCTACTGGAGTTTCATTCTTGTGGAGGGGTTTTCAGATATGACATCACAGTTGGCAGTTGGAGCAGATTCAGTGGTTCTGGTATTTTGCATGAGGGGTGCACCATTCTGGGGTGCATTTGTTGGATTTGAGCTTGTATATCATCTCAGTTGGAGTTGCTATTGTATCAGGTTCTATCTTTTATTGTGTTTACAGTAACCCTTGATCTGCTTTCCTCATATATACATACATATTTTAAATTGGTTTTCCTCGGGGGGGTTTTGTCTAGGGTCATGTTGACAAAAAATAACTGTGTCTACAAATGCATTATATTAGTCCTTAGATATGTTCATATTCAGCAGTAAACGATGTATTAGGTATGTTATGTTTATTTGAGTTGCATGTACTAATTTTCTATGATAAAAACGACACGCTAGAGCACCCAAATTGAGAACAAAACCATAACAAATCAGCTTGAAAGTATTTGGACTGTTGGCTGTTATAAAACAATAGAAAACTAATTAAGAAGACATTGAAACTTAGAGCCTCTCTGTGGTCAAAGACAGACCCAGAAGGCAAGTTGATAGGACTTGGAATTTTCACACGTCCATCCCAAAAGTCTAGTCAAGTCCTTGTTCGAAATCAATGAAGTTCTCTGCATGATCACCAAGATCCTCTCGTCTTTTCCCGACCAGTCATCAAAGACCTCTGGGTAGTGAACTCATACACTCACATTGTACTCCTACCCGAGTTTTGAAGATCTTGGAGTTGTTGCTCGAGCTCTGAAGACGTCATCTGAAATGTATGCTTGTAGCTTTATGTTTGTTTGTCTTTGAAGACAGGCCAGCCTTGGAGGAGGTTTGAATTCAGCAAGCCTTCAAGCGCGAGAGGATCATCGCTGAACGCGGAGTAAAGGTATAGTTACATGATCCTTCTCATTTTTAAGGTAGTTAGAGAAGTAAGAGACTTTTAAACGGTTAATTGTCTACATTGTAAACCATGATGTAACCATAGGGGGTTTTTTCCACTAGTATTAATAATCTCTTGTATAAAGATTACTATTTGATAAAAAAATTAGTATAAATAATTAAAGGAGTGGATTTCCAAAAAGATATTTAAAAATATGAATGTGAAAAATTAAATATTTTCTAAATAAAATGATAAAATATTTAATAATTATTTAAAATCCTCTATTCTCTACCAATGAAATTGAAATAACTTTCAAATTTATTAATTTATTTTTAATTTATTTTTTTCCTTTTAATGCTCAATCTACGAACCTGTAATTGCTCATGCTGGCCAAGGAGAAATAACAAGTGTATGTGCAAAACCTGAATAAGATATACGATTCAACTTGTTGTTGCATGCTGTTTCTAGACATATCAATAACGGTAAACGACTGTAATCCAATACATCTAAATACTAAAAACATTATTATCTTCTCATTTTTTCCACAAATAAACGATACTAATCTAATTCCATAAATCCTGTATCCGCTAGAAATTTTTGTTATGTGGAGTGGGTTCAAATAGTGAAAAATAAACGTTACTCATTCCATAAATCCTGTATCCGCGAGATATTTTTGTTATGTGGAGTGGTTTCAAATAGTCAATTGTATTGGGGTTTTAAAACAAGTAATAAAAATTGGATTTTAAAATCGAATTAGGTATAATTAAAAAAAAAAATTAATGAAAAGTTTTCATTATTCAAAAAAATCTCCTTGAATGATTTTTCAAAAAACGTTGAGAAAGTTTTTATGAAATATTAATCAAGGGTTAATTGTACACAGTGAACATTTTACCTGGTATGTCTCAAAAAACATTTCAATTCATGCATGGTCAAATCCGCTACATGGAAAACGATAACACAATGAACAACTCATAAATGCCTTAAAGCATTTCAATTCATGCTTGATCGAGTCTGATAAAATCCGTCGACAGAACCTAAACATAACATCGATAGAGCCAGAGACGTTTCACTGGTAAACCCTAACGACGTTAAAATTTCACTGGTAAACATAACATATTGAAAGTTTCACTGGTAAACCCTAAAGACGTTTAAATTTATTCTTGATCGATTCAGCGTACCTAGACGGCAATCCCATCCAGTGGATTTAATGATTTGACATGAATACCAGAACCAAGGAGTGTATACGTTTATTGTTCAACTGACTTTCATATCAGGCCTTGGTTCAAAGGAATAAATCCATGTACTGTTGGAGACACTGCTATCGTCTTGTAGAGGACAGCTCGGAAGCCAACTCCACGCGTTTTCAGTTAAAATGTAAGCGGCCATTTCCATACTTCTGTGGTCTTGTAGAGGACAGCTCGGAAGCCAACTCCATGAGTTTTCGGTTAAACTGTAAACGGCCACTTCCATACTTCTACGACCTCTGAAGCACACACAATCTCCCACACCTACAAACTGAAAAGACCTCTCCAGAGGCCAAATCCTCTTTACATCCTCGCGAATTAATGGAGGCATCCTTGCAATCTCCAACCACGATGCGTCGATGTGAGAGTCCACATTCACCTTCTGAAGCTCCCAGATATGTACCTCCTGTAAAATCTTACTGTCGTTTTCCAAGACCCACCCTACCAATAAAACCCTAGATCCACAGACAACCAGGTTATCGAACATATTACCGTTACCCAAGTCTGGTGGCAACGGAGCAAAGAGGGAACTGTCGTTTTGCAGGCTCAAACCAACAATGCCCCGCGTCCGTACATTGTCCTCGTAGGTGGCCTTACAATAGAAGTATCCGTCGCTGAATAGCATCCTTTGCCCCATTACTGACACCCTGTCAGGAACATACCTTGCAGTGGTCCAAGATTTCTCAGACGAATCGTAGATTTCAACACTTTGTATAAGAGTGCCAGCTCCCTGTTCGTCCCTTGGAACCAGGCAGACTGCAACCACTTTGTAAGTCTGTAGATCGCCGTCACACTCCCCTGCCACTATGCC
>ML780213.1:191467-214935 GCA_009831015.1 Picea engelmannii
CACCTAAAGGCTGTTTTTGAGATGTCCTCCTCCCTCATCTTGATTTGATGGTAGCCCGAGCAAAGATCAATTTTTGTGAAATATATAGCTCCATGCAACTCATCCAACAACTCATCAATCCTGGGTATGGGGTACCTGTTTTTGACAGTCTTTTTATTCAAAGCCCGGAAGTCAATGCACATTCTCATCGTTCCATCTTCTTCACCAAGACTACTAACGAAGCAAATGGGCTTGAACTTGGTCTGATGTGTCCCATGTCTAGAAGCTCCTTGATGGCCTTCTCTATATCATCTTTATACTTCTTGGGATGCCTATAGGGTGTGGTGATAAAAGGCTTAGCCCCTGCTTCTAGCTCAATGATGTGCTCAAACCCCCTGTCTGGTGGCACACCTGGAGGAATCGACCCAAACACTTTCTGGTGCTTTTCAAGGATTCTTTTGATCTTTGGTGTGTAATGCACCTTTCCCTTCTCATCCACCCGTGTTGAGACCTTACATTCCACTGCGTATACAATTTCTTCCCTTCTGAAGATGGCTTCCATCCTCTTGGTCGTGACCACTCTGGAAGAGTTACCTGTCATGCCTCTGAGCACAACCTTTCATCCTCCTTCCTCCACAAAGAACATTTCCATGGTCTTGTAATTTGTGGTGATGGGTCCTAAAGTGCTGAGCCACTGCACCCCTAGGATGATGTTGGTATCGGGAAGATCCATCACATACACATCCTAAACTAAATCATGCCTTCCCAAGGTGAGTTTCATACCTGGTATGTATCTGTTACAGGGCATAGTACTACCACTTGCTACCTCCACTTTGAATCCTTCAAACTCTACTGTAGGTATGTGCCTCCTCTTTAGTAATGATGCATCAATGAAATTGTGGGAAGCTCCTCCATCAATCAGAACCGACACTCTCTTTCCTTGTAACACCCCTCTCATCCTAAAGGTGTTGAACTTGGGTACCCCACTGATAGATGCCAACATAGCCTTCTCTCCAGCCGCACAGTCTAGTTCTGGAACCTCCTCTTCTATTGCCTCTAACGTTTCAGCCTCCATGTTTTGTATCTGACCATACTCATCCTCTTCTTCATCATCTAAAGTGACCTCAATGTAATGTACCTGTCCTCGTCCCATGCACTTGTGTGAGGGATTCCATGGCTCCTTGCACGTGAAGAAGAGTTGCTTCCTTCTCAGTTCCCTCCTAGTGTTGTCATCTATTCTGCCACGATCCTTGTCATAACCCTTAGGTTCACGTCCTCCCTAGTTTATTGGAGGCCTTTGATCTCTTCCACCATTGTTAAGAGGTGGTATGGGTATGAATTTTGGTTTAGCAGCTGGACCCAGATCCCTCATCTTCAAAATGGCTTCTTATAGGTTGGTAGGCTTGAAGGCCTTAACCCAACCCTTCAAGGGTTCCATCAATCCTTCTATAAAGAGCATCATGAGCCTGGTTGGGGACATATCTTGCACCATCACTGCCAACCTCTGGAAATCATCAATGTATGCCTTAGCCGTACCTGTTTTCTTGAGTTGGGTGAGCTCCTGGAAATGTAACTTGGGATCTCCTAGATCAAATCTATCAATGAGCCTCTGAGTGAATTCTGTATAGGATACAATCTGGTTGTCGCCGAGTGTGGTGAGCCCATGGTACCACCAGTCGTGGGCCTTGACATCCATGTACATAGTGGCAAACTTGATGGCCTCCATCTCTCTCATGGGGTTAAGCTACAAGTAAGTATCTAGCTTCTGCACCCATGCTTGTGCTATCATCTTAGCCGTACCATCAAAGTATGGAATCTCTATCTTCCCTTCCCTTCGATCAAACTCAAAGCTACCCCTGTGGTTCATCCTAGGATGATTTTTGAACTTGAGTTGACAATACTCATTTACGGACATTTGTCTTTGAACTTTCATATCCAAGCTGTAGTATTCCCTGGTACTCCTGGCTAATTGTGCCACAAAATCTTCAACCTGTTCGTGTTGCCCTTGCTCATCTGTAAATGTGGGCATGTATGGTCTGGGGTTAGCTCTACTACCTGAGTGTTGGCCTAGTGGTTCATCTGTGAACACTGGCACGTATGGCATATGATTGGTCCTTCTACCCATCTTCCCATGGAATGTGCCACCTCCAAGACTTCCTTCGTATCCTAGTGCTTTCTCCAGTTTATATATGACTTCCTCATGGGTTCCACCGGACCCTCCAACCTCCTTATTCCCATACGTATCAGGATATTTGCCTCGATGGGTTACTTGCATTAGAAGGTCAGTTATCCTAGTTTGGTTCTCGTTCATTTTCTGTAGATTCTCATCAACTTTCTTCAAGGTTTTAGAGATTTCGGCCTTTCCCCTTCTGTTGGTTTCCTGATACTCATCCAACTGTTAGACCAATGTGCTTTCTATGCGGTTCATGTTTTGCTGGAACTTACCAAATTTAGTTACTAAGAGAGCCAAGCCCTGAGGCTCATGGTCATCTCCTGATCCTTCCATTTCTGCCTCTGTTTCACTGTTGTTTTGTTTCCTCTGACCCATAACAATTCCCCTGTACTTCTACATGCACCGATCTCTCCATAGGTTTGGAGGATCGAGGATATGATACCACTGTAATGATCCCAAGCCAAATTCATTCTTGGAATCACTAACTACTACTAATTTATTGAGTTATTAAGTGCATACAAGATTCATCAACACATGGAGATCACAATATATTCAAGATGTACAAGCACAAGCAAAGATCTGAACTTTTTATTATGAGCAATGTAAGATCAATACAATAGATGGACGATCTGGCATAAACCTCAGATGGTCATACAAGAAATAGATATGAGCTGCTACAAAATGGTCTCGACAATACAAAATGAGCCTCTAAAGGCTGGATATACAATGAAGACTGAATCAAGCAGATCTGAGCCGTACTAATGCTCAACCTCCAAGATGGAAAGTGCCACGTCCTGCTAGAATGCTGAAGCCCTCAATAATTCTGCCCTGCTACCAAAAGTGTCCAATCATCCCGAGAAATATACCAAATGATAGATCGGGCAACTGTAAGGACAACCCAGATGTCCAAATTCCCAAATCCACTCTCAAACCCTGTAGATCTGAATTTCCCACTGAATGGGGTGCCCCACTGAATGACTGAAACCCTAGATGGTTTGACCCTAATGAAGGAGGCCTCCAAATGCTCTGAAAATCTCCAAGAATATAGATCAGGCTATGAGAATCAAATGGGTGAAGTTTCGGACTCAGATCTCAAGCAGATCTCCCTAGATCTGAGTTTTACTGAATTACAAGATGTCCCCTATGGCTCCAAGAAGTCCCAATATGTAGACAAATGTAGAATGATGATAACCCTCTAGAAAATCCCTCAAACTGATGGTCCAACCCCTACAAACAAAACCCAACTGTCGAAATGGCCCTAGGCCCTCAGGATAAGCTGGATCGAACCTCCCTCCAGATGATGGTGTGCCCTTGCTGGAAACACAAGAACAATACGACTTGCTACCTTCTGAAGTGCTAGATGGAGATGGGTTGAGACTAGAATGGTGTGGAGGAGTCTTTCATCCCCGAGACCAAGCTGCGGAACAAGGTGAGTGGATATTTCACCACTGAGTTGCTCACAAGAGTTTGTACAGCAAAACCCCTAGACTGAATGCTCAAGAGAAATAGCAAATGCTAATCCAAAACCAGAATGAGTAATAGGTGCACCCCAGCCTCTTACTTATATTTTTCCTTCTAATTCTCTGTTGACCTTCCCAAACCAATGAATGTACCCCATCATTGCTCTCATTCCATAGAGAATCCCATTCTCAGGCTCATGCATAGATACTCCTAGATTAATAATTAATAATATTATTATTAATTATTAATAATATTATTAAAATAAATAATAATAAATAGTTATTATAATTACTAGGGATGCAACGTTTCATTGATGATCACCATATGTGCCTTTAGGTTCTCTATATATTTGACACATTCATCATTGAAATAATCAATCTACCTGATCATCTCATATAAATAAATCAACATGGTATCAGAGAGGGACTAGGTTTGACACCCTTAGAAGGGGGGCCAGAAAAATGAAAGAGATAACTTGTGTTTTGTGTGAAGATTTCTAACATTGTAATTGACTTTTTATTGTGTGCATATTGAAGTGAAAAGTGTGGAGATCCTTCAAGGCATGGAACAAAAGTATGGTTGGTGTGACAATAGCCATTTTGGACCAGGAGACTTCAAGGAAAAAGAAAAGAGGGAGTGAACATTTGTGAGTAGAACTTGGTGATAACACCGAGTATGCAGCGAGAGGAGTTGGGACAACTTCATTCCAACTAGATTCCAGATATATTCTTCATATACGAGATGTTTTGTATCTACGAAGGTTGAAGAAGAACCTGCCTTATACCTCAACATTTTAGGATAAATTCTATAGAGTTTCATTTGTGAATGGATAGGTTATTGTATGGCCTAAGGGATCAAGTATAGACTCTGCAACAACGATTGGTGTTCGAGAGGGAGGTCTATGCATATTTTTTGGATGAGCAACCCAGGCATTGGTACATGAAAACATCAGAGTGTGTGAGCTATGGAATCAAGAAGACATTCTTCCAGATTGTTCATGCTGATTTGACTATGGGAGAATGATAAATTCACTCATGAATCCATACGGGTTTGACTAGTGGTGAATGTCCCAGGCATAGTCTTTCTGTTTGATCATGTTTATTTGACAAGGAGTGGAAAATACTCGAGGTGTTGATGTTTCTCTAGGTGGTTGTATCGGACATACATTCTCTCAGAGTGGTCAAGATGATTTGACTAAGGAGAATGATACATTCACTCACAGGATTAGCCATGATGATTTTTCTAGTGGTGAATGGCCCAAGGCCTTGATGTTCTCCATCTATTAGCATTGAGAAGACATCCTCCCTATGTGTCCATGCTGAATTGGATGAGGAGGATGATACATTCACTCACACGATTATCCATGTCAACTTGGCTAGTGATGAATGGCCCAGGTCCAGCCTTAGAGACTAAAGGTGCCATCACATGTCTACTCCAAGTTGGAGCAATCTATACTAACTAGAAGTGCATGTGAGGAGAAGTATACATAAACTGGGTGCATGAGAGATTTTGTTACATCAAAAAAGGCTCATTGACAAGTGTGAGATAAAGTTGTCCTCAAAGTTAGAAATCAAGAATCTTGGTATGATGCAAAATTTATCCTTTGTCGAGAAGGAGTTTTAAAGTTAGAAGCATCGGGAAAACATTCTCCTAGATTGGTTATGTTGATTTGACCAAGGGATAATAATACATCCACTCACAGTGATTTGCTAGTGGTGAATGACCGAGGTGTAGTCTTCTCCTTAGTCATGTTGATTTGACTAGGAGTGATAAAACACTAGAGATTCTAGATGCTATCACACATGGAATGAGAGTGAGATTGATCTCATAGATTGTTAGTTGGCTCATAGGGAGAGTTGCAGAGGGAGTTCCCCCTCAGTTTCAGGTGGAAGAAAAAAATCTTCGAGGATTGATAGAACAAGTTTCATGAGTCTAGGGAAAAGTTTGTATACTTTAGAGACAATCTTGGCATGTTCCATAATGTCTCCCTCGCTGAGAGGGAGTTTTGATGTTTGCATAGCATCGAGCAGGCATTCTCCGATATTAATAATTAAAAATATTATTAATATATAATAATAATAACAACAAATAGTTATTATAATTGTTAGATATGCATCTTTTCATGGATGGTCACCATATGTGCCTTTAGGTTCTCTATATATTTGGCACATTCATCATTGTAATAATCAATCTATTTGATCATCTCATATAAAAAAATCAACACATAGGTGTGATGAAGGACTTTTCAAAACTCTTCAATATTTTTGATTCTCCCAAATCACTTATAGGTGCAGGGTGAATGTCTTACTCTAGAGAGGAAATATTCCAAGTGTGAGTGTTTCATGGAAAACTACACAGGAGACCTAGTTAAAGCATATGCAAACAAAGCTTATCAAGAAAAGAAAGAGAGAGACAATATGAAGAATGAGAATCAATGTCTATTATGATCTAATTAATGAGTGAGTGATATTCACTCATATAGGAAATGGAATCCTATAATTATGAATGCATGCATAATAGTGATGGTATAAAATTAGAAAGTCTAAAATAGAACTAGTCAATTAACTCCCACTCAACTAGTGTGTCGAAGATAGAAATTTCTCCAACAACCCCTTTGAAGATCACTATGGAGTAAAAAATGAGTTCCGACTACTAGGCCATATTAGGTACTCATGTACAATCCAACTAATGAACACTGAATAAAAAATAGGAAAGAGGGAAAACCACGTGGGAACAATGTTAAATTATGAGCTTGATTTCTTATGTGGATTAATTCTTTTATTTTCTTCAATACTTTGATTTCAGCTTAATACACTTCAAGAATTCCAAATCATAATCGAATAGAAATAATTATCTAGATAAGTAAACATGCATATCAACAACACGTATACCCTGGGGAAACCCTGTACAGTGAGAAAAACCCCAGCAAACAATATTCTTTTATTGCATTAATAATGTAAGATCTCTTACAAATATCCACCATGAATGTTCTACTCTCAAAGATCTTGCCAAGATGACTCTAAACTGACAAAGACTTACAAGACCTTGTTGGAATACACCTCTGATATGCTTCCTCTTTATCACTGATGTGGTCCTCTATTACTTCACCCTCAACCTGCATATGAAAATTGTGTTTCAAAACTGTGTTGAAGAAAGGGTTCGACCTCTTCTTATATAGGCTGAAGAGTGGAAGAGGGGAAGATTGAAATAGTAACCTGATTGCATGCATTAAAAATAACTCGGCTTCATGCTTTAGTTCGAACTTACAAATAGACTTGATATTGGTTACAACTCAGCTTTACACTTTAGTTTGAACTCAGAACTAGACTTGAGATTGGTTACAACTTAGCATTACACTTTAATTCAAACTTATAACTAGACTTGAGACTGAAATGCTTTAGTTTGAACTTAGAACTAGACTTAAGAGTTTAGTGGCAACTCAACATTACACTTTAGTTCTAAAATAGAACTAGACTCAATACTTTAGTTGCAACTCAACATTACACTTTAGTTCTAAAATAGAACTAGACTCAAGACTTTATTTGAAACTCAACATTACACTTTAGTTCTAAAATAGAACTAGACTCAAGACTTTAGTTACAACTCTTGACAAGGCAATTCAAAATTCTCTTCATGGTGGATAATGTTTACACGTGTCAACGCACTAGATCAATACAATTGCATAATTTGCAATATTAGGAATATCATGTGTTTCTAGCTCATAAGGTTTGACTAGGCTCACAGAGTTTGTATGTCCCCCCTGACTTTTGCACTAGTCTGTCTATGCTCACAAAGGTTGTACGTTCCCCCTCACTTTTGCACTAGACTATCTATGCTCATAGAGGTTCTACGTTCGCGCTGACTTTTGCATTAGACTCACATAGAATATCGCTCGTCCTGACTTTTGGTTTGACTCATAGAGGTTGTACGTCCCCCCTAGATTTTTTCAGTACCTCAGAAGACTGGTTGATTCTCCAAATCTCCCTGGCTAGCCTCAAGGTGGCCCATATGGCCTCGTTTTGGAGAATGAATGTCAATGCTGCCAAATTTAACACTCCCTCTCAGCAAGGGATTCATTCTCAACCACGCCAATTTTGCCTCTTAGTTGCACAAAATGTCTCGAGGTCAAAGGCTTGGTCAAGATATCAAATACCTACGCGCTCGTGGCTATGAATTGTAACTTTACAGTTTTTCTTTAGACCAAGTCTCAGATGTGGTGGTACCTCATGTCAATATGTTTTGACTTGTTGTGAAATACTGGGTTCTCTGTCAATTTTATGCAAGTTTGATTATCATAGTGAACCACCGTCGTCTCGAGCTTGTCACCAAACAACCCAAAAACCAATTTTATGAGCCATATTGCTTCTTTTCTAGCATCACTTATTGCAATGTACTCATCTTTTGTTGTACTATGTGCAATGGATCCTTGCTTCCATCTTGACCAAGAGATCATAGCGGATTCTAAACTAAAGTAGTATCCCGAAGTAATATTCCGATACACTGGGATTCCTTCCTAGTCAACATCTGCATACCCATGAAGAAATAAACCACCACTGGATGTATATCTCATACCATAAGTAATGGTCCCTCTAAGATATATCAATATGTTCTTTTCTACCACCCAGTGTCTCTGTCTCAGTTCAGTTATGAACTAACTCATTGCAATCACTACATAGCATATATCTAGCCTAGTGTGGATCATGTACATCAATGATCCTATCAGTTGACTATACATGGTGGGATCCACCAAATCTGAACCTCTATTATAATCATGTAGCTTCTTCAAGTCGGTAACCATCAGAGTAGACATGAATTTGCAATCCATGATACCAAATCTTTTTAGTACATCCACTGTGTATTTTCCTTGTGCCATAAATATCTCACCCATTCTTTGCCACACGTCTAATCCTAGGAAGTAATGCATCAAGCCTATGTCTTTCATCTCGAATTATGAGGTTAGATCCCTCTTAAACCAATCTATTATCCCTTCATATCCTTTTAGAAAGAGATCATCAACATACAAGATTAGTATAATAGGTTGGTTACCTCTTACCTTGAAGTATAGATTTGCATCAACATCACTTTTCTGAAATCCTAGACTTTTAAGAAAGCCATTAATCCTGTCATACCAAACTCTGGGAGCCTGCTTAAGACCATACAAGGCCTTCCTTACCTTGCATACATGAGTTCTTTTGTTATGCAATATAAAACCATTTCCACAAAGACCTCTTGTTCAATCTTTCCATTCAAGAATATTTTTTTTACATCCATCTGATGTAGCTTCCAACCAAGTATGGAAGCTGAAGAAATAATAGCTCGAATGGAGGTATACTTGGCTACAGGGGAAAAAGTCTCTTCGTAGTCGATTCCTTCTTTCTGAGTGAAGCCTCTGGATACAAATCTTGATTTGAACTTTTCCATACTTCTATCATCTGCATGTTTGATCTTATAGATCCATTTGGAAGAAACCATTGATTTGTCTTTTGGCCTTGTCACAATGTCCCAAACATTCTTCTTTATAATAGACCTGTATTCCTCAAGCATGGAATCCTTCCATACTTGTAATATATCGGCTTCTTCAAATGAAGAAGGTTCAACATCACTAGTGCTTCTCATCAGTGCAACATAGCCTTCAAACCTATGAGGCCTCTTCCTTTCCCTAAAAGTTCCTTTGGGAGAAACTATCCTTTCTACTTCCCACACTATTTATTTAAGCCACCTTGGATTACTTTTGTCTAGAGGTTCTTCAAGAGTTATTTCTAACACTTCAGTGGATTCTAGGGGATCATTACTTGGACCTTCACGAGGTTCCTCCCTTTGATCATATGACTCTTCATTTTTAGAAGAGGGTGAAGCTGGTTGAACTGCTTCTAAATCCTACTAAATCTCTATGCATTTATTATATGTAGCTTCCTCATGGAAAGTCACATCTCTTCTTACCTCTATTTGCCTCTGACCTGGTACATAAATCATGTAAGCCTTGGAGTTCTCACTGTACCCCACATAAACCCCTTTCTTGCCTAAGGGTTCCATCTTTGTCCTCTTTTCCTTAGGGACATGAATATACACAGGACATCCAAATATCCTTAGATGCCCTACTTCAGTTTTGATCTCTGAGAAGACTTCTTTAGGAGTCTTTTCATTCAAAATAGCATGTGGACACATGTTTTGAATATACATGGAAGTGGAGGTAGCTTTTGCCCATAAAGAACTTCGGAGATCCTAGTCTTCTTTTCAATAAAGGCTTTGTACTCTTTGAATTGATCAAATGTGTCACTTTTAACTTTAAGAAAATATATCCAAAATTTTCTTGAGTAATCATCAATAAAAATGACATAATACAAACAACCACTGAGTGAGGGAGATAACATGGGGACACATACATCAGAATGAACTAGATCTAATATTCCTCGAGCTCTTTTATCACTACTAGGAAATACTTTCTTTATATTTTTACCTAGCAGACATCCCTTACAAATTTCATTTTTACTAAGAGAAATAGAGTGCATACCACATACCATGTTATGTAGATCTGGAAGAGATTTTTAATGAAGATATCCAAGTCTTTTGTGCCACAACTCATTGGAGCTAGTCGCATCATGAGCCAATGCCTGAACTGACTGTCCTGACATGACATACGGTCCTCAACTATGAGTTCCAATGGGTTCTATTGTACTTAAGTGGCTACCTTTAGCCCATAGTAGTGCCTTCATGTACTTGAATATCACCCAATATCCGTTGTCCTCAAGGGTTGCACTGATAGTATATTCTTTTTGAGCCCTGGAACATAGAATACTTCATCAACATGAAGTCTAGCCCCAGATTCTAATCTGAAGGAGATAGAGCCTACTACCTCTATCTTGTAACATTTTTCATCCCCAAGATTGACCTTCTCTGCAAAATATTTTGTCTCAAAATCTAAGAGGATATCCTTGTACTCTGTCATGTTCTTTGATGTGCCACTATCTACTAAGCTAGTTTTTAGCCCCATGGAAACTGAACTAGATAAGGAAGAAACCAAATTGTATTCTCTCCTATTTTCTTTCTCATTAGAAGGACTTTTCTGATTTCTTTTGGATTCATCATCCTCAATAGTTGAGGCATGATGTTTCCCTTTCCTAGGATATTTCTTTCTAAACCAACAATCTTTAGCAAAATGACCCAAATTATTACAACTAAAGCATTTAATCTTAGATGTATCAATATTCTTACCTTTGAATGTACCTTTGGTGTTTGGCTTCCACTGAGATCCTTTCTGGAAAGTGCCTTTCTTATTTCCCTTTAATCTTGATGATAAAGTTGAATGATCTTCTTTAGTTGTCTCACTCCTGGTAGTTGTACAACTCTCCTCCTAGATGGAATCATGCCATAACCTCTCAAATGTGGACTGAATCTCTCTCCCACTTACATTGTATAATAAGGTCTCCCATGAAGAAGGAAGACCTTAAAAATGGCCTACACTAAATCATCATCATCCACTGTCACCCCTGTGACCAAAAGATGATCTCTAATCTGAGCTATCTTGGAACAAAAATATGCCATTGATTCACCTTTCTCCATATTCAAATACATACGCTTGTGCTTAAGTGTCCTTTTTTGACTTTGAGCCTATTTCTCATACAGATTCACCAAGGTATCCACACAACCCTTGGAATTCATCAACGAAGTCATTGCATGTATTATACTGTCATTGACTGAGTCAAAGATGATTCAATTGGCCTTTTCTTGACTCTTCTTGAAGGTCGTTCTTCCTGCATTATTCCTTGGTTTCTCCACCACTGTGGTCACATACTACTCAAGATCATGCTCTTGCAAGATAATTGTTATACGGAGCTTCCACACATTAAATTTGGTAGCTCCTTCGAGCCTATCTTTGGCCCTAACTAAAATGGAGGATGCCATGGTCCTCACACTGGAAACTTAATCAATATTTCTTGGATATTTGTGTACCTACTACTTCACTTCAACACGTTTCTCACACCCCAAGCTCTGATATCATTCTAAATTATTATCTTTATTTCTTATGAGGATTAATTCTTTTATTTTCTTCAATGCTTTGATCCATCTTAATACACGTCAACAATTCCAAATCATAATCGAACATAAATAATTATGTAGATAAGAAAATATGCATATCAAAATCGAATATACCATGGGGAAACCCTGTACAGTGAGAAAATCCCCAGCAAACAATATTCCTTTATTGCATTAATAATGTAAGATCTCTTACAAATATCCACCATGAATGTTCTTCTCTCAAAGAGATTGCCAAGATGACTTTGACCTGACAAAGACTTACAAGACCTTGCTGAAATATACCTCTGATATGCTGCCTCTTTATCACTGATGTGCTCCTCTATCACTTCACCCTCAACTTGCATATGAAAACTGTGTTGTAGAACTGTGTTGAAGAGAGGGTTCAACCTCTTCTTATATAGGCTGAAGAGGGGAAGATGGGAAATTCGAAATAGTAACCTGATTGCATGCATTAAACATAACTCAGCTTCATGCTTTAGTTTGAACTTAGAACTAGACTTGAGATTAGTTACAGCTCAACTTTACACTTTAGTTCGAACTCAGAACTAGACTTGAGATTGGTTAAAACTCAACATTACACTTTAGTTTGAACTTAGAACTAGACTTGATACTGACATGATTTAGTTCGAACTTACAACCAGACTTAAGACTTTAGTTGCAACTCAACATTACACTTTAGTTATAAAATAGAACTAGACTCAAGACTTTAGTTGCAACTCAACATTAATCTTTAGTTCTAAAATAGAACTAGACTCAAGAATTTAGTTACAACTCTTGACAAGGAAATTCAAAACTCTCTTCATGGTGGATAATGTTTACATGTCCCAACACATTAGATCAATACAATTACATCATTTTCAATATTAGTAATATCATTTGTTTCTAGCTCATAGGAATTTTATATTCAACCTAACTTTTTCTATATGCCTTGACTTGTTCTCATGGATCACAAGGTTTGACTAGGCTCACAGAGGTTGTATGGTCCCCCTCACTTTTTCACTAGTCTGTCTATGCTCATAGAGGTTGTACGCTCCCTCTGAATTTTGCACTAGATTGTCTATGCTCATAGAGGTTGTACGTTCCCCCTACCTTTTTCATTAGAATCACATATCATCTTGTTAGTCCTGACTTTTTCTTTGACTCACAGAGGTTGTACATTCCCCGTAGCTTTTTTTAATACCTCACAATACTGGTTGATTCTCCATATCTCTTTAGCTAGCCTCAGGGTGGCCCATATGGCCTCTCATTGGAGAATGACTCTCAATGCTACCAAATTTAACAAACAACCCCCCCTCCCCCCTTAAAGGATAATGTATCGAAAGAATAAAATGGCAGTTGCTAGGCAACTTTGTTCTTCACTACAAGATGATCCCGCAAATTATGAAACTTCTACTCATTGAAATTCTTCATGACGATGTAGAAATATTTATGGATTTGATGAAGTCCTTTGAAAAACTTCTGGGATTTGTATCTTTTGATCTTGTGGACCCATATGCACCTAAAAATATTCCTTTCTAGTGGAAGTTGAACCATATTCCAAGTCTGATTCTCTAGGAGAGAGTCATGATCCTCTTGCATGGCTTCTTTTCATAATGGATTTCCCATAGCCTTATCGTAGGTTTTCATATCAGTAGATTGAACCATGTAGCAATGCATGGGCATCACACCTTCTAAAAATGAAAGTACATAGGAAGAATCCTTTTTCTAAGATCGAGTCCTCCTTAAATTCAATGGATTCCCTGCAAGGATACCTATTGTCTGAAGTGTGAACTGTTCCTTTTTGGGCATTTGTTGAAGATTCAACATTGGATTCTTATCTGGCTATACTGCCTTCTTATTTCCATGTACAGAATCTGAGTGTATGGAAGAATCTCTGATGTCTGAAACTAATGGAAGCACAAGAGTATATGCATGTTGCATTGGAGGTGCATGAAAACTACCCTCTGTATGTGTAAGTAGAATAGAGGAGTCATCATCAGAAAACTTAGTGAATTTATACAACCTTGACTTGTGATCCACCTCACCAATTACAATGATGGAATTGTCATGCATGTCAATTATTGAAACTGAATCTGATGTAAATTCAACATTTTAACCTTTTTGAGTGATCTGATAAACTGGGAAAACATTCATAGAAATATTTGGAACATGTAAAACATTCTAAAAACTACCATTATGAGTTCCACTCTCCCTTCTCCATCTACTAATACTAGAGTATCATCCCCCGTGAGAATATGGGGTCTTGAGCATGGAATGAATGAAGAAAAAGATTCCTCTTTCACTACCATATGATGGGATGCACCAAAATCTATAATCCATGAATTAGATGAGGAATTAATTGCAACCAAAACATGATGATTACCTTTCATAGGAGCATGATATTCTTCCTCCTGCTTCTTGAATCCCTCTAGAATGAAGTTTCCAAGGTTGTTATGTTGAAGTGCATGTGTCATAAGATCGATCTATTTCTTCATGCATATGGATTCTTCATGATTCGGTTTATTGCAGTAAGTGCATTGCTTTCCATTCTTCATCTTCTTCGAATCTGAAGAGTCTTTGGAACCTGAAGAATCGTTAAAGGGTTTGGAATACCCCTCCTTATCATTATGTTTCTCCTTCTTGTTCTATTTGGATGATCCTTTTCCATCATTCATGGTGAGTGCATGTTATTTGGAATCCTTGATGAGGTCCATCTATATGAGTTTTGTCTTCTCTTGTATTAAAGACTCAATGAACTGAGCCATCGTAGAAATTTTCCAATTTGTTGCAAAAATACATCTGCCAGAATCGAAATTGGAGACATATACAACATATTTTTGTCCTAGCTTGGCCAAGATTGTTATAATAAGTTGTTTCTCTTGTGTATACTTTTCAATACCACATTCACCCAAGCTCAATAGAAAATATTTAAATTTAGTAAAAAAATCATGTATATTATCAAAATTATTAGGGTCTAAGGTATTCAACTCTACCTCAAGCATATGACCTCACATCTCATCTTGCTTTCCAAAGAGTGCTTCCAAGGTGGTCCATATCTTGTTTGGAGTCTTGAATGTGGAAATATGAAACCATAAATTAGTTTTGATAAACTCAAGAAGTAGTCATGTGGCCTCATCCTTACAGTTTGCCCATCTGGTCTTCTCAAGTACTAATGTAGGTTATGTTCTTGTCACCATCGTCAAATTACACTGTCCTTTTCTTTTGAGTTGGAATGTGGCCTTCGAATTCCATTCAAAATAGTTGTACATTATGAGCATTATGACTAGACTTGATTGAATAAGTTGCATCATCTCCATCCCTTCTATTGATACTGAAAAGATATTGAAAACCAAGATCGTGGATTTTGATATATGACTAATGGTGTTATAACAACTATAGATATGATAAAACAACTATATATCCTAAAGTATGATGTGGGTTTTGGATATTTTTGGTGAGCATGAGCATCCCTATGTTATATGTCTTCGGTAAAATTTTAGCTCGACCCAGATCGTGGATTTTGATATATCACAATTTTACTATAGAAAACCAATTTTTGGAGGGTTGTTGAATCATCACACCCTACAGAAGGGTAAAGTGAAACAATGTTGAATCATCGCACCCTAGTGAAGGATACATTGCAACGACATCGCAACTTAGATGTCTATGGTTCGCGATGATGTCAATCGTCACACCTTTCGATAGGGATAGGTTGAGTGCGACCGTCACACCCTTTGACAGGGATAGGCCATGATGATTCCAATCGTCACACCTTTTGATAGGGATAGGCTGCAATGATTCCAATCGTCACACCTTTCGATAGAGATATGCCATAATGATTGTGGAAACTAGGTTTACTCAAGGACTCTTTTTCTCTTCTTTGGCTTGTCTGGGTTTTTCCAAGCAGCTTGACTCTGATACCATGTCATTGTTTCATGGAAACCTGCACAGGAGACCTAGCTAAAGCATATGCAAACAAATCTTATCAAGAAAAGGAAGAGAGATACAATATGAAGAACGAAAATCAATGTATATTATGATCTAATTAATGAGTGATTGATCTTCACTCATATAGGCAATGACATCATATAATTAGGAATGCATGCATAATAGTGATGGTATAAAATTAGAAAGTCTAAAATGGAACTAGTCAGTTAACTCCCAGTGAACTAGTGTTACTCCCACCGAACTAGTGTGTCGAAAATAGAAATTTCTCCAAGACCAAATATTTAGTAACTAAGTGTAATGTGTGATGTGAGAGTGAAAAGTTTAAAAAACTTTTGAACAAAATAGTAGCAACATGGCATGTGGATTTCATGGGGTCCTTACCTTTTTCCTAATTAAGTTGTAAGTGTATTTTTGCAACCTTGCAAAATTAAATTGTTGAAAGAATGAAACTATAACTATATTATAGAAACATATGTGGACAATTATTGTCCTTTTAGAACTACCATATGTGAGGTATTGCACTCTGAAAAACTCTCAAATTATGGATGATTTTTTTTTAAAGAGATTAATAAATTAGAGATGCACACATATTAATATTCCTAATTATTCCCTAAATGTTTTTCTAATTTACAAGGGAGGTGAATTAATATTAAAGTCACTATAGTTCACCAATCTCACTCAAAAGTTAGATGTGAAGAGAATACTCTAACTACAATATTATTTCTAGTCCTTAAACAAAATAACAAGGTGGAAATATGATTGATTGCAATTTATAGTCCACTAGTCCATGTGCAACATTAAAGAAATAGGTCATCACATGGAAAGGAAACAAGAAAAAAAAAAAATTGATTTTCGCCCCTCCTACCAACTACATTGGCTAATTACTAGGTAAGAATGTATCTAAAACTAAAAATTTGAAGCTTATACTTTGCAAGAAATCAAAGACTAGCACTTAATTCTAACCCTCAACTAAAACAACGGTTAAATAAAAAAATTAATAGACTTATGCAAGTCTATATGCAGGTAGATGTGTAATTTGCATGAAAAAAGAATGAAGTGGTTGAAGGAATTGAATGGGTTTAAAAAGAACAGATGCCTAAGTCTCTATAATGCAAGAATATTTTATTGAAAATGACTTTCCATCATACAAGTCTCTATGTGGATGTATGTTATAGCAAGATTTGTCTCACCCTATGCAAACTTGCATAGAAAGCATTTTTCCATTTCCTTGTGCAGACTTGAAGTCCCTTTTTAAAATTCATAGAGATAAAAACATTGCATTTACACATATACGTGCCCTACCTATAGTATAGAATGTGTATATGCAAGTTGCACCATTACAACCAGCGTACATCGGGATTTGTGCCCAAAAAAACAAAAAAATGGTGTCAGGTTTCCATGTCACATCACAAGATCTATGATCCTTTGCCTTCCATATACTAGAAATGTTCTGAATGGACCCTTTAGTTCCACTTGAAGGCTAGAAATGGTCCAAATCTGAGCTATGGAAAAGAGGAGGAGAATTCAACTTTGAGAGAAAAATTACTCTGGAGAAATTATTCAATATATATTGAGTTTGCATCCCTTTGTCCTTTTAAGTATGAACACATTGTTCAGCCCCCAAGCTCTTCCCTACTTGATTGAGAACCTCATTGTCTCTCTTATATGAGATTTCCTTTGGTGGAGGATTGAAGTGGTGGAGGCTCAACTGGAAGAAACTTAGTTTCTCGGTTTCGAACCGTGCCGACACAAAAGTTTGTAATTCATTCACTTCTGTTGATTATATTTTAATAGAAATACTCTTTTCTCATCCAATTAATATCTTGAAAATATTTGAATTGTTATTCCATGGGAATATTTGTTATGAATGTTGATGGATTATGCTATCAATTGTGATAACATTATATATTATCACCATATGCTTGTGTTTCTTGGTTGTTGAGGACAAGTTGCAAGTTTATTTCTTTGAGTCAATGATCGGATTTTATGAGGAGAACAAAATGAATACAAGTGATTAACAGATTCTTAGCGCAAAATAACAGAGATACAATAAAATTGGTTTTCTATTCAATAATGAAATAAGTTGAAACTGTAAAATGCAGTGGAAACAAGCTTGCTAGAATGGTGGTGACTTATCTCTGAAAGGAGATGTGACTGTTGCGTTCATTCGCAAGAAGAACATTACAATGATGCTCTAAAGGCCTTTTTACAATAAACAAGAATTCCAAAAACCCTAGACATCCAAAAACCTAACCCTAGGAGATGAAGCACCAAAATTCATGTGGGCCCCGTTTGGGTAAGTTAGTACATCAACTTCCCAAGGTCGTAACTTTTGCATACGATCTCCATTTTAGGTGTGTGATAGCCCGTTGAAAAGGTATCATCGAGAAGATTCATTTTTAGGTCTCAATCATGCTTTAATCTATAATTGAGGAGCTTGATCCCAAAAAACCTTTATTTAGGCCCTCAAAATGGCCCTCAAAGTTAAAACTGTTAAAAATGGTAAATTGTCAAAATTGTCAGAAAACTGTCTTGAGCCAGTTGGAAAAGGTGGGTGGCCACCGATATCCACATGGATCAATCCTCCCTCCTTAGGAATAATTGGTCTCGATTGCATTGAGGTCCCCCATTAGATGAGGAAATTTCTACTGAATTTGGCCTAGGGTGAGCCACTTGCCTTGGTGTAGGAGTTGCCCTGCTTTAATGACTCAATAAAGTTGGATCCTTTGTTGTCGAGTTCCCTTGATCTATGTGTCCACAATATGATAGTTGGATGTTTGTTGTATGAAGTTAGGGTTAATCTCTATTGGTGTCAGTTGTTCTACTACTTCTGAGGTGTCCAATAATGGTGGGAAATAAGGGCAAAGAAGATCCACGTTGAACACTGGGTGTAGGCCAAGGAAACGAGGAATGTTGAGCTCAAAAGAATTATCCCCCATGGCCTTGGTGATAGTGTATGGCCCATAAGGGAGTGGGAGAAGCTTCCGATGGGGTCCTGTAAGACGTTCTTTCTGCAAGTGCAACCAAAATTTGTCACCCACCAGGAACTTATGTGGTACCCGATGTTGATCATGGTGTTGTTTGTACTTGTCATTGGACTTCTATAGGATATCCTGAACCTGTTGGTGGATGTTCTGGATTCGCTCAATGAAATAGGTGGCTTTGTCAACTTTAGTTGGAGCAGGAGATGAGTCATTCAAGGTGACTACAAGGGGAAGTGCAACATATATGGTACCTAATGGTTAGAATCCAAACCCCACAAGAATTCCAAAAACCTAACCCTAGGGGATGAAGCGCCAAAAGTCATGTGGGCCCCGTTTGGGTAAGTTAGTACATCAACTTCCCGGGGTCGTAACTTTTGTATACTATATTTGTTTTAGGCATGTGATGTCCCGTTGGAAAGGTATCATCAAGGAGATTCATTTTGGGGGCCCAATCATGCCTTTGGCCATCATTGAGGATATTGATCCCAAAAAACCTTTATTTAGGCCCTCAAAATGGCCCTGAAAGTTAAAACTGCTAAAAATAGTAAATTGCCAAAATTGTCAGAAAACTATCTTGAGGCAGTTGGAAAAGTTGGGTGGCCACCGATATCTATCTGGATCAATCCTCCATCCTTAGGAAGAAATGGTCTCCATTGCATCAAGGTCCCCCATTAGATGAGGAAATTTCTGTTGAATTTGGCCCAGGGTGAACGACTTGCCTTGGTGCAGGAGATGCCCTGCTTTGAAGACTCGATAAAGTTGGATCCTTTGTTGTCGAGTGCCCATGATCTATGTGTCCACAATATGATTGTTGGATGCCTGTTGTATGCAATCAGGGTTGATATTTGTTGGTGTTATCTATTCCGCTACTTTTGAGGTGTCCAATAATGGTGGGAAATAAGGGTAAAGAAGATCCACGTTGAACATTGGGTGCAGGCCAAGGAAAGGAGGAATGTTGAGCTCAAAAGCATTATCCCCCACAGCCTTGGTTATAGAGTATGGCCCATAACAGAGTGGGAGAAGGTTCTGATGGGGTCCTGTAAGGCATTCTTTCTGGAAGTGCAACTAAACTTTGTCGCCAACTTGGAACTTATGTGGCACCCGATCTTCATCATGGCGTTTTTTGTACTTGTCATTGGACTTCTGTAGGATATCCTGAACCTGTTGGTGGATGTGATGGATCTACTCAATGAACGAGGTGGATTTGTTAGATTTAGTTGGATCAAGAGATTAGTCAGTTGAGGTGGCTGCAAGGGGAAGTGCAACATCTATGGTACCCAATGGTTGGAATCCCAAACCCACCTGAAAGGGGTTGTGTTCAGTTGAGCTATGAAGGGATCGATTGTACCTATGTTGGACATAGGGAAGTCTCTCATACCATGTGCAAGGGTGATTTGAATTATACATGTGAAGGATATGAACAATCATTCGATTTACAACCTCGGTTTGGCCATCTTTCTGGTGGTGGAAGGTCATGGATTCGGTGAGCTTGGTATCCAGTAGTGACCAGAGGCTTGACCAGAATGTGCTGAGAAACAACTATCCCGATTTGAGACAATTGTTTGTGGGATTCCAAAATGTACCTAAACTCGTTCAAAGAAGAGCTTGGCAGTGGCCTCTGTTGTGATGCTCTTCTTGCAGGCAACCAGAATCACCATCTTAGAAAAGCGATCAACAACCAGAAAAATACAGTCCTTTCCCCACTTGGTGGATGAGAGGCCTGACATGTAATCCATTGAGATGGATTCCCATGGCCTATCAAGAGTAAGAAGAGGGGTGTACAAGCCCTATTTATTAGTGGTCGGTGTTATCCTCGATTTCTATGGATAACTAGGAGATCATGTCTCGAGGCCCACAAGTCCTAGACATGGAGTACCAAGAGCAGGGTTGACCTGAGCATGGCCCTGGAGGGCCCATATTTCTTCTCCTTCATCAGACTTGTCTTTTCAGCAGCAGCAACATCCATCACCTTCATCTTGGACTTGTATCAGAGAAGACTCTTTCTCCATGAGGTAATTGGTCCAGGTATCATGGTATGTGTCATATTTGATCATGATAACCTTTATATATATGCATCAAATTCCTTTTATTTATGACGATTTCTTGTATATTACATTAACCCACTTGACCATGGTTGGGGGGATTGACAGGGTACCCTAGAAAGCTTGTAATCATATGTTTTGGTTTTCTACTTGGGGGATTTTGAAGGGCCATCATCTGCTCCCATCATATCATCACTCTTACATCTTCTCTCCCACTCATCTACCCCATTCCCCTAGTCTGGACATTAGGATGATCTATTTGTGGGGTTACACATTATCTTATGGGAAGAAGGGGATAAAGGCCTAGAAGGTAAAAGCAGTTGGTAAAAGATAAAATCGATAAAAAATGAAACCTAGAGATGCCTCACACAGGGATCCCCAAGAAGGCAATAAAAATCCTCTCAGGAAGAAAGAAGAGGGACTCGAAGAAAAATAACAAGACAAGACCTAGCGAAGAGGATAGGGGGTCTCATCACAAGATAGCCTATTATGTTCATGGGCACTTAGCAGTATGGCATTGCCATTATCTGGTTACCATGCCAAGGCAGTGACCTTTGGTTGCATGGCCAAGGGAAAGGGGGTCTCATCACGAGCCAACCTTATCATCTCTATGAAAGTGCTTGTGGGTAACCCTGTCAACTCTCATCACCACACCAAGGCAATTTAATCTAGTTATTCCTTGAAATAAATAAGGAAAAGAAATAAAGAAAAGAAAGACTAAAGGCGATGAAGGGCTTGGAAAGAATTTCATCCATGATAGGTACAGTTTGCCTTCTACAAAGGCACCCACAGGTAATATCGTACACCCCTATCTTTCACTCTACCTGTATGTCTGGACATCCCTTAACCACAACACCTCATTTTACATGGCTTGGATGATACCCTCTGGAGACTTTCCTTTTCTTATGGATGCTAGCCCAATAGGGCATTTTGTCTTTTTCTTCGGCTTTGTATAGTAAGTCATTGTAATGTCTTTGAGCTATTGAATGATATATCAGGGGTTTCATGCATGTATTTGATAAAATTAATGATGAAATGTGATTGACATTGCTATGATCCCTATGACTAATGAGACCATGGAGGACGAAGTTTTTGATGTGCAGTTACATGCCCGACGGATAGGTACCAGTTGGACTAGTACACATGGGGAGATGATTAGTTCAGACCTCCATGGGGCTGAAGAGCCCATCAAATGGTTGTTGGGACCCCATTAGGGGTAGGGACAGAAAAATGATTGGATGAGCCTTTTCACATGAGAAGAAGAAGGGTGTTCCACCCAGGACACTTTGGCTGAGCTCATCCCAGGGGGGTTGACCCACTTCATATGGAATGTTATCATTTTGATGGCCAGGACGTCACCCAGGAGGCTTGGACATCACCTTGAGAATGTGGTAGTTTGATAGGATGGATGGCACATGTGGCAGCTTGGAGGATCCCGGGAAGGGATAACGTTTGACTTCTGTGTTAGAAAAACAGGACCGCAGAGTAATAAAATAAAAAAAATGAAGAAATAAAACACAGAAGACACACAATACAAGAAGGACACAGATTTACGTGGTTCACCCAGTGTGGGCTACGTCCACCAAAGAAATTGCTAGGTCCTTCCTTTATTATTATCCAACAAATGAAGGGATACAAGCTACAGCAAAACCCGTTGTAACTTCCTCTTCTTTCTCTCACAGTCTCCTCTCTTAGAATACAATATTCACCATCAATCATAGCCGTGATACATTTCCCTCATAAAATAGGGTTGCCTTCTAGGGAAAAAAACCCTAACATAATCTCTACCGTTAGATCTGCGACCTTATCATGAACGGTCCAGATTTACAATGAAATTACAATATAATTTTATAAGGCAATTTTTGCTTCGGGGGCTTCGCCCCCAAACCGCCGCTGGGGTCCCGCTTGCCCCCAGACCCCCAGCCGGAGGGATGGACCCCCCGGACCCCACAGAGGGGGTACCCCCCCTCTGCACTCCTCTGCGTGGAAGAGTGTACATACTTTTGGGGTGTAAATACTTCATGGGGTATAAACATGGCTGAAAGAAAAGACCTATGAATTAGGAAGATAATCAGGCTCCACAACCAACAATCTCCCACTTGGAGACTGATCTCAACAACTCCACCACTGTTTTATATGCTGGACTCTGAACCTTCTTGGACCTAGAAAATTTCTCATCTTCATCTTCATTCTTGAAGACCAACTGAAACTGAGCAAGAACTCAGTTTCTCCCTGGTTACTCCCTTTGTTAACATGTCTACAGGATTCTGGCTAGTGTGTATCTTTTCCATCTTCAATTGTCCATCTTCCAAGGCAGATCATATGAAGTGGTACCTCAACTGTATATGCTTAGTCTTCAAATGGAAGGCTGAGTTCTTTGCAAGGTGAATGACACTCTGACTGTCACAGTACAACCTGTTGTTCTCCTGCTTCTTTCCTAATTCCTCCATAAACCTTTGTAACCAAATCATCTTTTTAATAGCCTCTGTAGCAGCAACATACTCTGCCTCTGTTGTTGAAAGTAAAACAACCTTTTGCAGTTTCAAAATCCAGCTTACTGTTGTTCCACCTATAGTAAAAACATACCCTGTGGTGCTCCTCCTGCTGTCTTTATCACCTTCCATATCTGAATCAACATATCCCTGTAGAAAAGTGTTTGAACCTCCAAAACATAATGCATCTTTAGTAGTACCTCTCAAATATCTAAGAATCCACTTTACTGCTTCCCAATGTTCTTTACCTGGATTGTTCATATACTTGCTCACAACTCCCACTGCATGTGCAATATCTGGTCTTGTGCAAACCATTGCATACATCAAGCTACCAACTGCTGATGAATATGGGACCCTGGACATGTATTCTATC
>ML780213.1:218054-238597 GCA_009831015.1 Picea engelmannii
CACCTTCTGACATCTTCATATTAAATAATCTCTTCATTAGAAATACCTTATTTGACACCGAGGGTTTTTCATACAATTTGGCCAATGCATCCATCAAACCCTTCATTGTCTTTTCTTTCGAAATATTGAAAGCCACCGACGCTTCTAGGCTCAGCCATATCGTTCCTAGAGCCTCTCTGTCTAGAATCTCCCATTCTTCATCCTTCATAGCCGCCGACTTCTTTGCTACTCCGCTCAATGGTAGGAATAGATCCTTCTGATATAAATAGTCTTCTATCTACATCTTCCATAACTGGTAGTTTTGGTCGTTAAATTTCTTGACCCTAAACTTTCCATCTTCCGACATTTCTCCCACTCGAACCAGGAACCCTCTTTTCCTGCGAGTTACCTTATGCTCTGATACCAGTTGTTAGAAAAACAGGACCGCGGAGCAATAAAATAAAACAAATGCAGAAAAAAAACACAGAAAACACACAATACAAGAGAGACACAGATTTACGTGGTTCACCAAGTGTGGGCTACGTCCACCAGAGAAATTGCCAAGTCCTTCCTTTATTATTATCCAGCAAATGAAGGGATACAACCTATAGCAAAACCCGTTGTAACTTCCTCTTCTTTCTCTCACAGTCTCCTCTCTCAGAATACAACATTCACCATCAATCATAGCTGCGATAGATTTCCCTCATAAAAGAGGGTTGCCTTCTAGGGCAAAAAACCCTAACATAATCTCTACCGTTAGATCTGTGACCTTATCATGAACGGTCCAGATTTACATTGAAATTACAATATACTTTTATAAGGCAATTTTTGCTTCGAGGGATTTTCCCCTGAACCCTTGCTGGGGGCCCACTTGCCCCCAGACCCCCCAGTCGGGGGGATGGACCCCCCAAACCCCGCAGAGAGGTTACCTCCTCCTTTCCACTCCCCCGCGTGGAAGAGTGTACATACTTCTGGGGTGTAAATACTTCATTGGGTATAAACATGGCTGAAAGCAAGGACCTCTGAATTAGGAAGATAATCAGGCTCCACAACCAACATTCTGGATGCTGGACTAGCCCCAAAAGGGCCCAACATCTCCCTCAAAAGGGCTTGACGTCTCACTTTTTTCTCATTTATGTCTTTTACTTAGCAGTTAATGTAAAAACAGTATTATTTTGGTTTTTAGCCTTGTCATCTATTTTTAATGACCTAATTTTAAATTAAAGGTCATGATACACTATATATTGAGGATGTTTTTCCCTCATTTGAACATAACACAACAAATCACACTTGTGAGGTCTGATTTTTGTGCCCTAGTTTGGGTATTTGGTCTTTTACAGGAGGCGCACTTTTTGATGGAAGGATTTTCTTGGCATGTTTGGCATTTCTCTTGAACAAAGGTTTACAACTAGGGTTTTCTTATGCTTTTCATCATTATATGTAAGTGTTTTTCTTGCAAAACTTCTTAATTGAATGGTTGTAGGTTATAATTCTTTCATTTACTTATAAATTTGCTGATTTTAAAACCCTAGGTGACAAGCAAACAAGTAGGTCCTTGTCTCATGTCCCCTTAGAGAGAATTTTTCAGCCATTGAAGAAGGAAGAAAGAGCCTAGCCTTTGCTACACTCTTCTCACTTCTTCCCTTAAGCTAGCTTTGATTTTAAAGGTTAAAAGGAGGGTGACGTCCTAGGCTTAGGTTATCTACGCCTAGGGCCATCCATCTTCTAGGGTTTTAGTGATAGAGCCTTGCCATTGCAACACTCTCCTTCACTTGATCCTCTTGTTTTATCTCTTCTCACATGCTAGCCATTTTTCCAAGTTTGACCTAAAGAAGGAGGAAAGAGCACGAGGCCTTGATTAAGCAACACCGTAGTGAGCCTCTTTCCCCTAGGGTTTTGAATCTAGGTCCCTGCCATTGCAGCACTCTAGAACCCTTCCCTCTTGTATTTAGACTATTACTCCTTCAACATTGCATCCTCTCCTTGAATGACTCCATATACCCTTAGGAACTGATCTTAGACACACAATGTTGAAGTGGTAGTGCTCAAACCAACTGTCAATACCTTAAATTTTGAAACCCTAACTAGGTTGACGTCATAGTTGGTTATTCCATCTTGACACAACAAATATTGACAATAAGCAATTAGATGATGGTTAAAGGCATTTATTGAGTAAATGATTGATTGGATATATTGTTTGCTACATCATCTCAATAGTTATTGATGAATTGATACTTCTACATTGCTACATTAACAAAATGTTGATCTCATTAATATATGTTGTTTCATTGCTTATATATAATTGTTAGATAGTCACATGAAGTACTAACCCACTGAGTTATAGCCTACATATATATTGTATTGCTATTTTTTTGTTCCAGGAAGGTGTTTTCATTTGGGCATACACTTCATTTATTGGATGATTAGCTGGACATTCTGACCTTGGTGGTAACCTATGAGGAGGAAATTTTCCCTTGAATTTTATACTTTAACCTCTTCAAAACCCCAGGTTACCGAGGACGTCTCCCCTGGGTTAACCTCCCTAAATATAAATAACCTCCCCATTGAGGTGACATTGGGTGGGGAAGGTACCAGTTTCTCCAATTTGGCCTCTATCCTTTAGCCTTTTTTACCTAAATACAAACTGTGTGATAACATTTTGGCACTGTTGTCGGGGAACACTGAGTCAATTCTCCTCAGACAACAAATATTTTCGGTAAGCCTTACCTCAGAGACCTTTTCTTACAATCTTACTTGACAAATCCACTAAGGTGTTTTCCCTTTTCCTTTGATAGTTTTAGGCAAATTATCTGGCGACTCCACTAATATTTCTCAAGGTGCCACCTTACTTTCTGTGATATTTCCAAGTTATGGGATCATGGCACACTGGGAACAAATGTATCTGAGTATTGATTTCATAAGTTTTCAAGGATTCCCAAATTACTTTGATACAAAATGGATAAACAACTCTCCAACATTTTTGGGCCTCCCAGCTCCTCACATAGTAAATGTTTTGGAGTATTTGAGCGAGATAAATTTGGGAGCAGAGGATGCTCTTATAAAATTGTTCTTACTCGCTCTTCCATCCTACTTACAAGATCATTTTAACACTGAAGAGTTTTTGCAAGGATAGGGGTATATCATATTTCATACACCTCATTAGTAGGTTTATAGACCTTACTAAGCCGGATTTCCAAACGTATGAAGATGTCCTTCAAAACCTCATGGTAACCTTATACCACAAAGGATTCACCATTGATATTGTAGAATATCTCAGCAGAGCATATCATGATCAATACCAAGAATCCTATGACATAAGAGACGAGGTTTATGAAGACCATTATCAACCCCTTGAAGAGGAGCAAGACCTCTCCCATAATCCAATAAGATGCAATGAATATACAACCAGAGACATGAATTATGAGGATGAAGCACTAATAACTGTTCCTCAATCTGATGAAGCTATCCAAGATATTTTCCCTCCTACACAAGATGAAGAGAATGATGTAAGTCATTTTCATTTCCCATTTTTTGATGATACCTTTTTCTATGACTCAGAGAATGAAGAAGGAATGGAACCCTTGGACAAGCTAGATCCCCTATGTCTCAAGACTGAAGATGTAGAGGCAGATCTTCCACTTGATGAAGCTATCCAAATACTTGAATCTCTTGCATAGGAAGGATTAAGCAAGGCAAATTATTCCCCCTTCCAAGTTTTTAGTGGTTCCTTACCTTATGACACAGAGAGTACAAAAGTATTGGATGTTTTGACTCCTCCATGTTATGATATTGATACTGACATAGCTGATTTTGACGAATTCATACATGTTGGGAGACGTAGGTGGGATGTGTTAAGTTATGATATAGATCCCATATATGACACAAAGAGTCATCTTCAAGTGTTTCCTTTGCAATTATCACAGCAGGCTCTTGACCAACGACAACAGGGAGATGAGATTTTCACTGGCTCTCCACAAATGTCCAAGGTTGACCAAGTATAGTATTTTCCTGACGATTTTTGGTCTTACCTTGAGGCCTTTGATGAGTACTCCTCCAAGCACTTAGATTTACCCTATGAAGATGACTATCAACTGCCACTATGCTTGGATTTTGATAGGAGTAAAAACATGGTTTGCCTAAAGAAGCATTCTCATGACCTTTTTCTCCAACTACCTGTTATTACTTTGTCATGCTTTTCCATTAAAGGTGTGGTTGGGAAGTATATTTTTAGCATTGAGTTTCCTCTTAGGAAAACCCTAGAATCCAAGGGTTGGTTGGATACTACAATTTTGTTATCTCATTTTTTCAATTTTCCCTTGATAGTTTGTTAATCGTCTGCTGGATCTTTGTCAATCCCTTCCCAGACTTCACAGTATGAGAATGTTTTAGGTAGCCGGTGTGCTGACCTTTTGAGTCAGTGCTCTGAACCTTGGACTTTTATTCACCTTTTCCGGAAGTGGATTGAATACTTTCCTCAGAGATGGACTTGGCAAGATTTTATCCCTCCCACCCGCTTCCATGAGTTAGACTTTGAGATTCCCGATGATATGATATATATTCTAACTCATGAAATTTTTGCACTTGATTTATCACTGTTTTGGTTTATTATGAAGCACAAAAGTAGGTATCGAGGAATTTTGTTCAGTTGTCTTCACTGGTTGTTTGACTACACCAACATGCAGCCAACAGGTAAGTACAGGTAAGTATTTCACTTTCTATTCACATTCATGATTACTTTATATCTATATATGCAGGGTGGAAATACCACCCCACCTTTGTTGCTGATGCCATTCTTGAGTTTGAGCAGGTTTGCAGGTTATTCCAGAGATGTTGAGGTTCTCATGTGCTCTACGGTGAGCACATGTCACTAAGTTGGAGCCAGATGTTATCCTCGATTTCTAGGGATAACTAGGAGATTCTGTCTCAAGGCCCACAGGTCCTAGACATGGAGTACCGAGAGAAGGATTGACCTGAGCATGGCCCTGGAGGGCCCATATTTCTTCTCTTTCATCAGACTTGTCTTGTCAGTAGCAACAACATCCATCACCTTCGACTTAGACTTGTATCGGAGAAGACTCTTGCTCCATGAGGTAATTGGTCCAGGTATCATGGTATGTGTCATATTTGATCATTATAAGCTTTAGATATATGCATCAAATTCCTTTTATTTCTGACGACTACTTGGATCTTACATTAACCCACTTGACCATGATCAGGGGGATTGATAGGGTACCCTAGCAAGCTTGTACCCATAGGTTATGGTTTGCCAATTGGGGGATTTTGAAGGGCCATCGTCCGCTCCCATCATATCATCACTCTTACATCTTATCTCCCACTCATTTTCCCCATTCCCCTAGTCTAGATATTAGAATGATCTGTTTGTGGGGTTACACCTTATCTCGTGGGACGAAGAGGATAAAGGCCCAGAAGGTAAAAGTAGTTGGTAAAAGATAAAAGCCATAAAAAATGAAACCTAGAGATTCCTCGCCTAGGGATCCCGAGAAGGCAATAAAAAGCCTCTCAACAAGAAAGAAGAGGGACCTAAAGAAAAATAACAAGACAAGTCCTAGCCAAGAGGATAGGGGGTCTCATCACGAGCCAACCTATTATGTTCATGGGCACCTAGCAGTATTACATTGCCATTATCTGGTTACCACGCCAGGGCAGTGACCTTTGGCTGCATGGCCAAGGGAAAGGGGGTCTCATCATGAGCTAGCCTTATCATCTCTGTGAAAGTGCTTGTTAGTAACACTGTTAGCTCTGGTCACCATGCCAAGGCAGTGTCCTCTAGTTAGTCCTTGAAATAAATAAGAAAAATAAATAAATAAAAGAAAGAATAAAGGCAATAAAGGTCTTGAAAAGAATTGCATCCATGACAGGTATAGCTCGCCTTCTACAAAGGCACCCATAGGTAATATCGTACACCCCTATATTTCACTCTACCTATATGTCTGTACATCCCTTGACCACATCACCTCATTTTACATGGCTCGGATGATACCCTATGGAGAGTTTCCTTTTCTTATGGATGCTGGCCCAATAGGGAATTTTGTCTTTTTCTTCGGCTTTGTATAGTAAGTCATTGTAATGTCTTTGAGCTATTGAATGATATATCAGGGGTTTTATGCATGTATTTGATAAAATTAATGATGAAATGTGATTGACATTGCTATGATCCCTGTGACTAATGATCCCATGGAGGGTGAATTTTTTGATGTGCAGGACCATGCCCGATGGACATGTACCAGTTGGACTGGTACACATGGGGAGATGATTAGTTCAGACCTCCATGGGGATAAAGAGCCCATCAGATGGTTGTTGGGACCCCATCAGGGGTAGGGATAGGACAGTGATTGGACCATCCTTTTCACATGAGAGGAAGAAGGACGTTCCACCCAAGATACTTTGGTTGAGCCTAGCCCAGGGGGGTTGACCCACTTCAGATGGAATGTTTTCCTTTTGATGGCCAGGACGTCACCCAGGAGGATTGGATGTCACCTTGAGCATGTGGAAGTTTGATAGGATGGATGGCACGTGTGGTATCTTAGAGGAGTCCAGGAAGGGCTTACATTTGACTTCTGGATGCTGGACTAGCCCCAAAAGGGCCTAACGTCTCCCTCAAAAGGGCTTGACGTCTCACTTTTTGCCCATTTATGTCTTTTACTTAGTAGTTAATGTAAAAATAGTATGATTCTGGTTTTTATCTTTGTCAGCTATTTTTAATGACCTAATTTTAAATTAAAGGTCATGATACACTATATATTGAGGATGTTTTTCCCTCATTTGAGCATAACACAACAACTCACACTTCTGAGGTCTGATTTTTGCACCCTAGTTTGGGTATTTGGTCTTTTAAAGGAGGCACACTTGTTTATGGAAGGATTTTCTTGGCATGTTTGGCATTTATCTTGAAGGAAGGTTTACAACTAGCGTTTGCTTATGCTTTTCATCATGATATGTAAGTGTTTTTCTTGCAAAACGTTTTAATTGAATGGTTGTAGATTATAATTTTTTCATTTACTTATAAATTTGTTGATTTTAAAAGCCTAGGTGACAAGCACACAAGTAGGTCCTTGTCTCATGTCCCCTTAGAGAGAATTTTTCATCCATTGAAGAAGGAATAAAGAGCCTAGCCTTTGCTACACTCTTCTCATTTCGTCCCTTAAGATAGCTTTGATTTTAAAGGTTAAAAGGAGGGTGATGTCCTAGGCCTAGGTTATCTACACCTAGAGTCATCCATCTTCTAGGGTTTTAGTGATAGAGCCTTGCCATTACAACACTCTCCCTCACTTTATCCTCTTGTTTTATCTCTTCTCACATGCTATCCATTTTGCCATGTTTGACCTAAAGAAGGAGGAAAGAGAACGAGGCCTTGCTTCAACAACACTGGAGTGAGCCTCTTTCCCTTAGGGTTTTGATTCTAGAGCCCTGCCATTGCAGCATTCTCGAACCCTTCCCTCTTGTATTTATCTTATTACGCATTCAACCTCGCGTCCTCTCCTTGAATGACTCCATATACCCTTAGGCACTGATATTAGACACACAACATTGAAGTGGTAGTTCTCAAACCAACTCTCAAAACCTTAAATTTTGAAACCCTAACTAACTAGATAACCCTAACTAGGCTGGCGTCATAGTTGGTTATTCCATCTTGACATAGCAAGTACTGGAAATAAGCAATTAGATGATGGTTAAAGGCATTTATTGAGTAAATGATTGATTGGATATATTGTTTTCTACATCATCTCAATAGTTATTGATGAATTGATACTTATACATTGCTACATTGACAAAACATTGATCTCATTAATATATGTTATTTCATTTCTTATATATAATTGTCAGATAGTCACATGAAGTACTAACCCATTGAGTTATAGCCTGCATATATATTGTATTGTTGTTGTTTTGTTCTAGGCAGGTGTTTTCATTTGGGCATACAATTCATTTATTGGTTGATTAGCCAGACTTTCTGACCTTGGTGGTAACCTGTGAGGAGGAACTTTTCCCTTGAATTTTATACTTTAACCTCTTCAAAACCCTAGGTTATTGGGGATGTCTCCCCTAGGTTAACCTCCCTAAATAGAAAGAACCTCCCCATTGAGGTGACATTGGGTGGGGAAGGTTCTTGTTTCTCCAGATTGGCCTCTATCCTTTAGCCTTTTTTACCTAACTACAAACTGTGCGATAACAGTCGATTTGGAAATAGTGCAGGCAGTGCAGAACTTGATACACTTTTGACCTAATAAGGAGGAAAGAGCACAAGGCCTTGCTTAAGCAACACCGGAGTGAGCCTTTTTCCCTTAGGGTTTTGATTCTAGGGCCCTGCCATTGTAGCATTCTAGAACCCTTCCCTCTTGTATTTATCCTATTACTCCTTCAACCTCAGGCCATCTCCTTGAATGACTCCATATAACCTTAGGCACTGATATTAGACACACAACATTGAAGTGGTAGTGCTCAAACCAACTCTCAAAACCTTAAATTTTGAAACCCTAACTAACTAGATAACCCTAAATAGGCTGATGTCATAGTTGGTTATTCCATCTTGACATAGAAAATATTGGCAATAAGCAATTAGATGATGGTTAAAGGAATTTATTGAGTAAATGATTGATTCGATATATTGTTTGGTACATCATCTCAATAGTTATTGATGAATTGATACTTCTACATTGCTACATTGACAAAACATTGATCTCATTAATATCTGTTGTTTCATTTCTTATATATAATTGTCAGATAGTCACATGAAGTACTAACCCACTGAGTTATACCCTGCATATATATTGTATTGTTGTTGTTTTTTTCTAGGCAGGTGTTTTCATTTGGGCATACACTTCATTTATTGGTTGATTAGCCAGACTTTCTGACCTTGGTGGTAACCTGTGAGGAGGAACTTTTCCCTTGACTTTTATACTTTAACCTCTTCAATACCCCAACTTACTGGGGATGTCTCCCCTAGGTTAACCTCCCTAAATAGAAAGAACCTCCCCATTGAGGTGACATTGGGTGGGGAAGGTTCTTGTTTCTCCAGATTGGCCTCTATCCTTTAGCCTTTTTGACCTAACTACAAACTGTGCGATAACAGTCGGTTTGGAAATAGTGCAGGAAGTGCAGAACTTGATACACTTGTTGACCTCCTGTTGAAGTTTTGTCCAGTAGAAATGTTTTTGTAGAATTGACACTATCTTTTCAACACTGAATTGTCCTACCACCCGACTGTAGTGGGATTCCCAATTCGGCTCCTCTCTCTCACTTGATGGAACATAGATATGGCCCAGATGACACAACAACCCATCCTGAAGATGGAAATTATTGACAACTACGTTCACACCCAACATTTGGTAGGTGGTGGCGAAGTCAATGTCTATCTCATAGAGTTGGGGGCATCCAAATGTCTCATGGCCACAAGAGTCTAGCACCGTGGTGAGTGTTGCGACTAGTGGTCTACTGAGGCAATCAACGACATGATTAGTTATTCCTATTTTATACTTGATGTTGAGGTGGAACTACTGCAAGTATGTGGACCACTTTTGATGGTGATCATTCTGTAATTTTCCTTGTGTCTTCATGAACTGCAGTGACTTATGATCAGTTTGGATGAATGTCTCCTTCCCAAGAATGTAATGTCTAAATTGGTGATAGTCTTGCACAATGGAGTACATTTCTTTATCATAAGTAGGGTACTTATGGACAATATCTGACAATGCCTCACTATGATAGGCCACAAGGTGGTCGTGCTAAGTGAGAACGATGCCCACAACATAGTATGAAGCATCTGTCTCGATCTAAAAGGGATATTGTAGGTCTGGTAGTGAAATTACTGGGGTTGAGCATAAACACTGCTTCAAATCATCGAACGCTTGTTGTTGGGACCGGGCCCAGACAAATTTTTCCTTACCACCACCCTTGTTTATTTGGCTGAGGGCCCATGCAATATGGGAGAATCCCAACATGAACCTGTGATAGAAGTTGGTAAGGCCCAAGAAGCTCCAGAGCTCAGTGAGTGTTGTTAGGGTTGGCTAGTCACGAATGACTTCGATCTTGGCTGGATCCACATGTACACCATGTTTATCAATGATGTAGCCCATGTAATGGACCCTATCCATGCTGAAGGAGCATTTTTCCAAGTTGGCGTATAGCTTGTGCTATCACAAGGTGTGCATAACTTGTTGAATATGTTGCAAGTGTTTGGCCCAAGTTTTGTTGTAAATTAGAATTTCATCCAGATACACCACTACAAAATTATTGGTGAATGGTCACAGGATATCTTCCATCATCCTCATGAAAGTGGCTAGAGCATTTGTCAAACCAAAGGGCATGACCAAACATTCAGAAAGTCCTTCCTTAGACTTGAAGGTGGTCTTCCATACATCTGTTTATTCTCTCGGGACCTGGTGGTAGCTAGAATTTAGATCAATCTTACTGAAGTATTTGGTCCCCATAAGTTGACCAAGGAGTTCATCAATTCAGGGAATCGGGTACCAGTTTCTGACTGTGATTTTATTTAGAGCTCGGTAATCAATACAGATTTGTTAGGTTCCATCTTTATTTTGTACCAGCATGATTGGGCTCCTGCAAGGTGATGATTTGGGGTGAATGTGCCCCTTGTGGAGTAGTTCTTGGATCTGTCGCTTGATCTCCTCATTTTCTAACAAAGAGAGATGATAGACTAGCCCATTGGGAAGCGGTACACTGGGGGTTAGATCGATGGGGTGCTTGACTTGGAAATGCAGAGGTACCCCTGTAGGTGAGGAGAAGATATTTGAGTATTCTTCCATGACCTTATCTACTTGCTTCTGTTGTGTTGAGAGGTTAGCCGCAGAGACCCTAAATGTGGTTGTGATCTTTCTCTTATTCTGAGAGAAAATCATGAAGAAGATAAAATTCCCCATCTGAGCGATGACCTTCCTACATTTCTTAGCAGAGATCAAGGAAATAACACTAGGTGGGACTGCCTCGGGTATCCTTTACAATTTCTTGTTCAAAGCAATAATAACACTACAAGGCCTAGAATCATATACAACATGACATTTCCATAAATAATATTGGCCCAAAATAACATCAAAAAATTCAAGAGGAGAAACATCACACAATACCTCATCTTTGAAGGGCTTGATTTCATATGGTAGTTGACACTGTTGGTTGACGCGGAGATCACTTCCATGGCGGAGCCATCCAATGGTGTAGGGTTGTGTGTGTGACGTTGTTGGAAGGGCCAGCCACTTGACAACCTCTGCTGAGATGAGTTTCTTCTAGCTACCACTACCAACAATGAAGTGTAGTGGGGTACCTTTTACCCACATCTGTGAATGGAGGAGGCACTCTCCTTCTTCTAGCTCATCTAGTTCACCAGGCTAGAGCTGGGTGGTAGAAATGGTGGCATTGGGTTCTGTGTCAACAATCTGTCTTCCCCTTTCTGGTTCTATCTTAGATTCAGACTCTACATCAGATTCATAGGCTTTCACTTCGGCCACCAGTGACTATTTTGAGTGGCAGTTAGTATTGTTATGCCAAGGGCTCTTATGGAAGTCGCACCACTTCCTGGTATCTTTCTTTGTCTTTCTGGTGTCCTTCCTTGCTTGCGTCTTGGACTAGTAGTCGTGATACTATCCATATTTTCTTTGTCCTTTGTTTTGTGGGTTGGGGCCAGCCTTTCCTCGCTTTTGTTGTGAGGGGTTCCCAGGCCCAAATTGTTGCATCTTTTTTTTGAGCTTCTGCTTTATTTTGAAGACATATTGGTACGATGCACCCAAGGATGAGATGTCCATAAATTCCATTTCAGTATGGATGTATCTATTCAGAGCACCATGATACTTGAGAACCTGATGTCAATCCGAATCTTTGATACCCATCTTGGTGTGCAAGGTATGGAAAATGTTTGTGAAATCTGGCACTGCTTGGTCTCTTTCTTACCGCAGTGTGGTCCATTTGGTATACATGTCGTCCTAACTTATGACAGGGTAGTATTGTTTCATAATAACATCCCTGAAGCATTCCCAGGTGGTTGTGACTAAAAATAATGAGGTTTCCTATGTTTCCTGTTGCTCATAGAAGGTTCGCACCAATATTTGACATGGGGAACGAATTTGAGGAGAGAAAAAGTAATCTTTTCTCTATTCAAGAAGTTATGGAAATAAAAATACCCTTCTAGAAAATTCAACCACTTGTCTACAACATCTGCATCTATATGACCTTTAAATATAGGAATATCGAAGTTTATTTGTACCTTGAAGGGGGTGGCACCTCCATTTGAACAAGATGTGTCACCTGTTGGTAGCCGCCGAAGGATTTGCATGAAACTATCTATCATCTTGTTCCTCTGTTGCATGAGGGATTCCTCAATAAACAATTTGAAAGGATCTCTTTTCCAGACATATTTATTTACTCCTGCCATGAGAGGTCGATTGGGCATGTGAGAGATTTTTTTCTGAAGAGAAACAAGCTCAAGACCCAACTCTTTGTACTCTGACCTCATTGGGGACATGCATTAAGATGACAAGGAGCAGACCACTCTAATACCACTGATCCATATTTTTTTAGCATAACGAAATGAATACACGTTATTAACAGATTCTTAGAAAAAAATAATAGATATATAGTAAAATTGGTTTTCTATTCAATAATAAAATAAGTTGAAACTGTAAAATGCAGCGAAAACGAGCTTGCTGGAATGGTGGCAGCTTATCTCTGAGAAGAGATGTGACGACTGCTCTCATTCACAAGAATAAAATTACAATGAGGCTCTAAAGTCATTTTTACAATAAACAAGAATTCCAAAAACCCTTTTCATCCAAAAACCTAACCCTTGGAGATGAAGTGCCAAATGTCATGTGGGCCCCATTTGGGTAAGTTAGTACATCAACTTCTCGGGGTCGTAACTTTGGCATATTATCTTCGTTTTAGGCATGTGATATCCCGCTGGAAAGGTATCATTGAGGAGATTGATTTTTGGGGCTCAATCATGCCTTTAGCTATCATTGAGGATATCGATCCTGAAAAACCTTCATTTAGGTCCTCAAAATGGCCCCGAAAGTTAAAATTGCTAAAAATAGTAAATTGCCCAAATTGTCAGAAAACTATCTTGAGACAGTTGGAAAATGTGGGTGGCCACCAATATCCATCTGGATAAATCCTCCATCCTTATGAAGCAATGGTATCCATTGCATTGAGGTCCCCCATTAGATGAGGAAATTTCTGCTGAATTTGGCCCAGGGTGAGCCACTTGCCTTGGTGCAGGAGCTGCCCTGCTTTGACAACTCGATAAAGTTGGATCCTTTGTTGTCGAGTGCCCTTGATCTATGTTTCAACAATATGATCATTGGATTCATATTGTATGTAGTCAGGGTTGATCTCTATTGGTGTCATTTGTTCTGCTACTTCTGAGGTGTCCAATAATGGTGGGAAATAAGGGTGAAGAAGATCCATGTTGAACACTGGGTGCAGGCCAAGGAAAGGAGGAATGTTGAGCTCAAAATAATTATCCCCCGTGACCTTGGTGATAGTGTATATGCCATAACAGAGTGGGCAAAGCTTCTGATGGGGTCCTATAAGGCATTCTTTCTACAAGTGCAACCAAGATTTGTCACCCACTTGGAACTTATGTGGCACTTGATGTTGATCATGGCATTGTTTGTACTTGTCATTATAGTTCTATAGAATATCTTGAACCTATTGGCGGATGTGTTGGATATGCTCAATGAACCAGGTGGATTTTTCAGCTTCATTTGGAGTAGGAGATGAGTCAGTCGAGGTGACTATAAGGGGAAGTGCAACATCTATGGGACCCAATTGTTGGAATCCCAAAACCACCTGAAAGGGGTTGTGTTTGGTTGAGCTATCCAGGGATCGATTTTATCTATTTTGGACATAGGGAAGGCTCTCATACCATGTGAGAGGGTGATTTGAATTATACATGTGAAGAATATGCACAATCATTGGATTTACAACCTCAGTTTGGCCATCTGTTTGGGGGTGGAAGGCCATGGATTTGGTGAGCTTGGTGTCCAGCAATGACCAGAGGCTTGACTAGAATGTGATGAGAAATATACTATCTCAATCTAAGACAATGGTTTTTGGGATTCCAAAATGTACCCAGACTCATTCAAAGAAGAGCTTGGTAGTGGCCTCTACTATGATTCTCTTCTTCCAGGCAACCATAATCCCCATCTTAGAAAAGCGATCAACAACCACAAAAACATAGTCATTTCCCTTCTTGGTGGACAAGAGGCCCGACATGTAATCCATTGAGATGGATTCCCATGGCCTACCAAGAGTAGGAAGAGGGGTGTACAGACCCTGTTTCTTAGTGGTCAGTTTGGGAATAGCACAGGAAGTGCAAGACCTGATATAATTGTTGAACTCCTGTTGAATTTTCGGCCATTAGAAATGTTTCTGTAGAATCACCAGTGTCTTTTTGATGCCAAAGTGTCCATCCACCCGACTATAGTGTGCTTCCCAGATCAACTTTGCTCGCTCACTTGATGGAACACAGATATGGCCCAAAAGACACAACAATCCATCTTGAAGATGGAAATTACCAACAACTACATTCACACCCAACATTTGGTAGGTGTTGGTGAAGTCAGGGTCTATCTCATAGAGTTGGGGCCATCTATATGTCTCATGGCCACAAGAGTCTAGCACTGTGGCAAGTGTCACGACTGGTGTTCTGCTGAGGAAATCAGTGACGCGATTGGTGCTTCCTTTTTATACTTGATGTTGAGGTTGAATTGCTGCAAGTATGTGGACTAGTTTTGATGGAGGTCATTCTGTAATTTTACTTTTGTGTGCATGAACTTTAGTGTCTTATGATCTATGTGGATGACTGTCTCCTTCCCAAGAATGCGTTGTCTCCATTGGCAGAAGGCTTGCATAATGGAGTACATTTCTTTGTCGTAAGTAGGGTACTTATGGATAGTATCTGACAGTGTCTCACTTTGATAAGACACAGTTTGGTTGTGTTGAGTGAGAACGGTGCCCGCAGCATAGTCTAAAGCATCTGTCTCAATATGAAAGGGATGTTGCATGTCTGGTATTGAAAGTACTGGGGCTAAGTACAAGCACTTCTTCAAATCATCAAACGTGTGTTGTTGGGACTAGCCCCACACAAATTTTTCCTTACCACCCCTGTTTATTTGTCTGAGGGCCCATGCAATATGGGAGAATCCCAACATGAACCTGTGATAGAAATTGGTAAGGCCCAAGAAGCTCCGGAGATCAGTGAGTGTTGTTGGGGCTAGTCAGTCATGGATGACTTGGATCTTGGTTGGATCCACATGTATGACATGTTTATCAAATATGTAGCCTAGGTAATGGACCCTCTCCATACCGAAGGAGAAATTTTCCAAGTTGGCGTATAGCTTGTGTTGTCGTAGGGTGTGCAAAACCTGCTGAATATGATGCAAGTGTTCGGCCCAAGTCTTGATGTAAATTAGAATGTAATCCAGATACACCACTACAAAATTATTGGTGAATGGTCGTAGGATATCATCCATCATCCTCATGAAAGTGGCTAGAGCATTTATTGAACCAAAGGGCATGACCAACCATTCAAAAAGGCCTTCCTTTGACTTGAAGGTGGTCTTCCATACATCTGTCTATTCTATCAGAACCTGGTGGTATCTAGACTTTAGATCATTCTTACTGAAGTATTTGTCCCCCGTGATTTGATCAAGGAGGTCGTCGATTCAAGGAATCAGGTATCAGAGAGGGATATCTCTATATGATTTAGCTATGTTTCAAATTTAAATATTAGGCTAGGTAAATAAATAGGTCAATTTTTGTTGTCGTAGTGTTTTTTGAGTTGGTTGAGATAGTCTACACATCCATTGGTCTGTGGGGTCTGTGTCTTGAGTAAAATATGAAATCCAAACCAGAAATGCAAAGGAAAATTTTCACAGGGTGAGATAATATAATCACTGGATTCTTTAGTAGCATAAATGAGGAATAGAAGAAAAGGTGAGAAAGAAAATTACAACAAAGAAGCAATTAAGAATTTCTTTATTGTAAAATGAGGAGATAAACACTTAAATCTTCAGAGTCAGAAACAGGGTATACGAGATAAATCCTGCAACTTTTGTTACTTCTAAAGATTCGATTTAGAAAACAGTATGATAACAAAGTAAGAATAACATTTAACTTGGAAGGAACAACATCACTAGTGAATACACGCAAGAATTCTGTAAAAGTTCCTCTTTGTGTTAATGGAAGATCTCTTCAAAAATATTACAGTCTGATAGCTTCAGGGTGTGAAGAGAAACAACCCCCAATACTTCGAAATATGAAGTATTTATAACTCAAATTACAAACAATCCTGTCATTAATGACCAGGATGTGCTAAATCTATTTTTAGCCTAACTAACTTAACAAATTTCCTAAATCTAGGAACTGCTTTATGATGTGGTGTAACTCCATGCTGATTTCTGGGTGGGTCGTTGATGAAGCCTCTGCATGACCTCATCTGACTGGACAAATGAATGGATTGGGACAACTCATCTGCTACTCGATCAGATCACAGAGTTCCTCCCATCGGAGATGACTCGGCACGTTGACTTTGAGTAGCCTCCGATACACTTTGTCCATTTCTGTGTACTTGGCGAAGGTAGGTTTCGTGACGAAGATGTATCGAATCTCATGTTGAATACTAATGTCCCACTGAAGTGCATATAAAAATGCTTTGCCAGTGATGCTTCCTTGAATTCCTGCAAACTTTGAACTGTCCTTAGCCACATTGGCCAGTCTCTTCTTGTAGTCTAGGAGTGTCATCAATTTATCATTGATTACTTTCATACCAGGAAAACCTTTCTTCTGTAGAGCCTCAATTTTACTGAAGAATATTTGTACCCCTAGGTCCATGGCCTGAACCTTTTCTTCCAGCTGAGGCATTAATCCTCTCTTGGTCAAAACTCTTTTGAACTCAAGGATGGTCTTTGTTCTGTCTTCAATTTTCAGCTCTTCCAGCTCTTCCCTGGTCTTAGAATTTAGGAACTTGATGATCTCGTTCGCCTGTGTTGGCATCTCTCCCAATTCTGATCTGATCTTCTCAATGGCCTGCTTGCTTCTCTGCACCAATTCATTCTTCTCAAACATGATCTGTATCATGGGCCATATCTCGTTCATGGACTTGGTGATGTCTGTCCATACACTTTCTTTAACCTCGTCCAGAGTCTTTCCTGCCACTGTTTACTTCCGGAGTTGTTGTAACTCTTGCTTAAGCTGATATATCACCTCTTTTCCTTGGAGAGGCTGATATGAAAGGACAATTTGAGCTCCTGAAGGTTATCAATCTCCTTTTTTAGCCTACTGATCCCTGTTTCCTGCAGGTTCATCTTTTCCATATACTTAGCCAGGTCTGCTATCTTTTCTAGAGAGGTCAATGGAGTAGCAGATGGGACTTCTGTCACTGATGCTATGCTCACTCCTGAAATTGGAATGGCATTCAATGGAATGACTTCCATTGGCTTCATTTTTTCTTTCTCTTTCACCAGTTTCTCCATTTCTGCTTCCATTTCCTTAAGCTATGTGTTTTGCTCCATGAGAAGCTTGAGCATTTCATCTTTCTCTCGTTCTTTCTCTGCTATCTCACTTGCCTACGAATCCTCTGTGGGCAAGAGCTTCAATTATTTCCTTAATGAGGCTATGTAAGCATTCTTCTTCTTAATCATCTCCTCGGCTGCTTTCACGTTCGAAGGATCATAACCGATCTTTAGGACCAGTTCTTCCAAAGTCTTGATCCTATTGTCCTTGGCAAAGGACAATATCTTCTCCAACTTTAGTTGTGTTTGAACATTGTTCAGGGACACCTACAATTTGGACACAGTAGTGGAAGCATGCACCAGCATGTAAAAGACCATTTCCCTTGTCTGCTTGTGCATATCCATCTGATCGGCCGAATGCACATCCTTCATTAGGAATTCGAAGGTGGCCCTTTTGTAATCAGTGATCACCTTTGGATCTGGCACCTGTGCATGGAGGAATGCCATATGGATTCTTCCCTTCTCAGTGTTGAATGCTGACAATAGCCTATGTTGTGCAGTCGACGTCTGCTTCAAGAACTGGGTGCAAGTGCTGCTGGTCAGCGTCTCGTTCCTTTTCTTGATTAGCTCATATTTTTCGAAGATACTCAGCTTCGACCCTACCTTGCCTGGTTGGGTGGTCAATGGAGACTCTGTAGATTTCTTCAGCAATGCCAAGGTTATGACCTTCTAGAGGCTTGCACTGAGGGGTGGTATGCCAACCCTAGTCAGTGTAGTAGACGGGGCTTCTTTTTCTCCGGTTGGGCCAGGAACTGAAATAGTCTTAAGCCTCTTGGTATGCAGCTGGAATTCTTCTGACGATACCTCCGTGATAGGCGGAGATAAATCTTTCCTAGGCCTTTTCTCCTTTAGGACTTGTGGCTTGGTGGTTTGTGACACCGTGGCTGGGGGGTCCTGCTATTCTACTTCGACCAATGTGTTAGGCTCCCATACTGTCTGGTTCACAAATTTCTCAATTTCAGGCCTAGATTCATGAATATATGGGATGTTCTTGTTTTTTACCCTCATCTCAGAGATGATCCCACATGGATCATAATACCATGGGAAAATCGTGAAGAACTTCATCTCCTTTAGTAGCCATGATTGTTGTAGATGAAGGAGCCAATATTTCCTTTGATTTTGAGTTGTTGCTTTTTCTTCAGTGACACAAAATGGATATCATCAGAATTTATTATCTGCCTTATATATTCCAAAGCAAAAATTCTGACAGGCAGGTTCTTGGGCAGCTTATACGGTGCCAACACACACCTGTATACTCTGATCTGGGTGTAATCTTGGTACAAATACCAATCACCTGTCTTTGTTTGGTCTGAGAGATGTAGGATCCTCTGAACTTCATCATTTATCTGAGGTTCGGGCCTTCTACTAAGCATACTTACCACTGGGTGGTAGAATTGATCGATGAACTCCTTGAAACTAAAATCAATGGAGTTGTGCTTGAGCAAGGAGGTCCATGTTGTCACTACCCGAGGTCTACCATCTCCATCCATCTTCTGCATGGAAAAGAGAAATTTGTCCGCTTGGAAGAAGACGAACGAATATGCTAGTATGGATGAGTATCGAAACATGCCTTCCGTGGAAAAATTTACAAATTGTTCGTGAATATTGCTCGACAGGAACGTGTTGAAATCGAACTGGGTGGTGGGATTCTCATCAACAGAGAATATGGATAAAAATCCCAGAATGGGTTCATCTACCCACTGATCTGAATAGTATCCTAACAAGGCACAAAGGGATGAGATGATCTGGTTTTGTTTAGTCGAGAAAATGGAAGAAGGATAAAGAGGATTTGTGGAGGGAAATTGAGCGGATGGGGGAAGGAAAAGCTCGAATATTTGAGCTCTTTGGGGGAATGTCATTTTCTGGTATAATTTTGTAAGAATTTCTAGGTTGAAGGGTGATGCAGAGTCGGCTTGGGAGATTTTCATCATCTGGTCTATGGATTCGGGCGTGATGAGGAAAAGAATCTCTCCAGACGAGGAGACGATGGCTCTTTTCTCAGGAATGTAGTGGGCTTGGAACTTGAGGGTGAACTCGGGAAAAGGGTGAATCTGAGGGAAGAGGTAAAGGGGTAAGTTGGGCTCCCAGAGTCTAATTTCATCACTCTGGTCCATGAAAACTTCCCTAAGCCACGATTGAAGGTCTACGAAATCAAGCAGTCTTTGTCGACCAGTGGGATCCTATCAAGGTCGACAGGAGGCAGGAGAAACATATTCTCCTCTCCTTCTTCTTGTTTAGACTTTGGCGCCACTACTGCAACGGTACCTGTAATAAAACAACATTAGCGGGGTGGCTACTGGTGGGGGCAACTGACTGTAATGGAGGAAACAACGGTGTAAATTTCTCTGGTGCAATAAATGGGTGAATGGAAAAAATAGAAAGAGTGAGGGTAGTTTTGAGTAAACATGTGTCCGTTGGGTGCGGGAGACAGGTCAACTAGTTAACAGATAGGTTATCCAGTAATACATGGCCAACGGATCACTTTGAGTGTGATATGGCGGGTGATGGTGACTGAGGGATACGGACGGGTGATGTGGTAGCTATTGATTGGAGGTAAAGGTCATAGTGAGGGGGCTTGCCATGAGCGAATGGGGGGAAGGACTGATAGCAGTTATGGAACGTGACTATTTTGGGAAAGGTGGATGGTGACGTCCATAGGTGACGATGGTCTGTCAGATAGCAGGAGATGATGGGACTCGGGCCATTAGATCATTGCCATGTATAAAAAGGGGCCTGCAAGAGGAAAAATACCATTCTGGAACCCCCCCCCCTTCAACTAAAAGTAGAAAAGTTGGGGGGGGGTCCAAAAAACATCTTGGGTCATTGATTTTCACGCCTGCTTCTCAGCCGCAGATCTATGTGCGCTGTTTATCACACATTCCAGACCCCCCCCTCCATTAAAGGAAGAATGGATGGGGGGGTCTGAAATCCGACATTGATCATAGATTTTCACACTTGATCCTGAGCCGTCCAGATGCGCACAGGTCTTATCAACAATTCCAGACCCCCCCCCTCCATTAAAGA
>ML780213.1:265405-296888 GCA_009831015.1 Picea engelmannii
TACCTATGAACATAATGGGCCGGCTCGTGATGAGACCTCCCATCCTCTTGGTTAGGTCTTGCACTTATTTGTTTATCATTTTCTTAGGGTCCCTCAGTTTCTTATGAGAGGCTTTTTATTGCCTTCTCGGGGATCCCCTGGGCAAAGCATCTCTAGGTTTCAATTTTCCTATGGCTTTTATCTTTTACCAGCTGCTTTTACCCCCTGGGCCTTTAGCCCCTTCTTCCCACAAGACAAGATGTACCCTGGATGGTCCTTCTAATGGCCAGACTAGGGGAATGGGGTGGATGAGCGGGTTTTTAAGATGAAAAAGTAAAAATATGAGGGGAGCGGACGATGTTTCTTCAAACCCCCTTTGGTGGCTAACCAAAACCCATGAATACCAACTCGCTAAGCTACCCAGTCAATCACCCCAACAATGGTCAAGTAGATTAGTGTAAGATCCAAGCAGTTATCTGAGATGAAAGAGATCTAATGCATACATAAGAAGGTTATAATGATCAAATGTGACACATACCATGATACCTCGGACCAATTACCTCATGGAGCAAGAGCCCTCTCTGATGCAAGCCAAAGCCGGTAGTGATGGAGGCTGGTACTGCTGGCAAGACAAAGCTGGCTGAGAAGAAGAAGATGGGTCCTCCAGGACCATGCTCAGGTCGCTCCTGCTCTCGGCACTCCATGTCTAGGACCATGTGGGCCTCGAGACATGATCTCCTAGTTATCCCTAGATATCGGGGATAACAAAGCCTTTGCACGACCTCATCTGACTGGACAAATGATTGGACTGGGACAACTCATCTGCTACTCGATCAGATCACAGAGTTTCTCCCATCGGAGATGACTGGGCACGTTGACTTTGAGTAGCCTCCGATACACTTCATCCATTTCTGTGTACTTGGAAATGGTAGGTTTGGTGACGAAGATGTATCAAATCTCATGTTGAATACTGATGTCCCACTAAAGTGCATCTAAAAATGCTTTGCCAGTGATGCTGGCTTGAATTCCTACAAACTTTGAACCGTCCTTAGCCACATCGGCCAGTCTCTTCTTGTAGTCTGGGAGTGTCATCAATTTATCATTGATTACCTACAGACCAAGTAGACCTTTCTTCTGTAGAGCCTCAATCTTACTAAAGAATCTTTGTACCCCTAGGTCCATGGCCTGAACCTTTTCTTCCAGCTGAAGCATTAATCCTCTCTTTTTCAAAACTCTTTTGACCTCAAGGATGGTCTATGTTCTGTCTTCAATTTTTAGCTCTTCCAGCTCCTCCCCGGTCTTAGAATTTAGGAGCTTGATGATATCGTTCACATGTGTTGGCATCTCTCCCAATTCTGATCTAATCTTCTCAATGGCCTGCTTGCTTCTCTGCACCAATTCATTCTTCTCAAACATGATCTGTATCATGGGCCATATCTCGTTCATGGACTTGGTGATGTCTGTCCATACACTTTCTTTAACCTCGGCCAGAATCTTTCCTGCCATTTGCTTTCGGAGTTTTTGTAACTCTTGCTTGAGCTGATCTGTCACCTTTCCTTGGAGAGGCTGATATGAAAGGACGATTTGAGATCCTGAAGGTTCTCAATCTCCTTTTTTAGCCTGCTGATCTCTGTTTCCTGTAGGTTCATATTTTCTATAGACTTAGCCAGGTCGATTTTCTTTTCCAGAGAGGTCAATGGAGTAGCAGATGGGACTTCTGTCATTGATGCTATGCTCACTCCTGAAATTGGAATGGAATTCAATGGAATGACTTCCATTGGCTTCAATTGTTCTTTCTCTTTCACCAGTTTCTCCATTTATGCTTCCATTTCCTTAAGCTGTGCATTCTACTCCATGAGCAGCTTGAGCATTTCATCTTTCTCTCCTTCTTTCTTTGCTATCTCCTTTACCTGCGAATCCTCTGTGGGTGGGAGCTTCAATTGTTTCCTTAATGAGGCTATGTCAGCACTCTTCTTCTTAATCATCTCCTCGGCTTCTTTCACGTTCGAAGGATCATAACCGATCTTGAGGACCAGTTCCTCAAAAGTCTTGATCCTATTGTCCTTGGCAAAGGATGATATCTTCTCCAACTTTAGTTGTGTTTGAACATTGTTCAGGGACACCTACAATTTGGATGCAGTATTGGAAGCATGTGCCAGCGTGTAAAAGACCGTTTCCCCTGTCTCCTTATGCAGATCTATCTGATCGGTCAGATGCACATCGTTCGTCTGGAATTTGAAGGTGGCCCTTTTGTAATAAGTGATCACCTTTGGATCTGGCACGTGTGCCTGGAGGAATTCCATATGCATTTTTCCCTTCTCGATGTCGAATGATGACAACAGCCTATGTTGTGCAGTTGACGTCTGCTTCCAGAACTAGGCGCAAGTGCTATTGTTCAGGGTTTGGTTCCTTTTCTTGATTAGCTCATATTTTTCGAAGATACTCAACTTCGGCCCTGCCTTGCCTGGTTGGGTGGTCGATGGAGACTCTGTAGAATTCTTCGGCAATGCCGAGGTTATGACCTTTTGGAGGCTTTCACCGAGGGGTGGTCTGTCAACCCTAGTCAGTGTAGTAGACGGGCCTCCTTTTTCTCCAGTCGGGCCAGGAACTAAAATAGCCTTAGGCCTCTTGGTATGCAACTGGAATTCTTCTGACGATACCTCTATGACAGGTGGAGATAAATCTTGCCTAGGCCTTTCTCCTTCGGGACTTGTGGCGTGGTGGTTTGTGACACCGTGGCAGGGGGGTCCTGTTGTTCTACTTCGACCAATGTGTTAGGCTCCCATACGACAAATTTCTCAATTTCAGGACTAGATTCATGAACATATGGGATGTTCTTGTTTTTTACCCTCATCTTGGAGATCATCCCACATGGATCATAATGCCATGGGAAACTCGTGAAGAACTTCATCTACTTCAGTAGCCTGTTTACTTCTTCCCCAGTGCCACAATTGTTGCAGACAAAGGACCCAATCTTTCCTTTGATTCTGAGCTGTTGCTTTTTCTTCAGTGACACAAAATGGATATCATTGGAATTTATTATCTGCCTTATATATTCCAAAGAAAAAATTATGACAGACAGGTACTTGGGCAGCTTATACGGTGCCAACTCTCACCCGTATACTCTGATCTCGGTGTAATATTGGTACAAATACCAATCACCTGTCTTTGTTTGGTCCGAGAGATGTTGGATCCTCTGAAATTCATCATTTATCCGAGGCTCAGGCCTGCCGCTAAGCATACTTACCACTGGGTGGTAGAATTGATCGATGAACTCCTTGAAACTGAAATCAGTGGAGTTGTGCTTGAGCAAGGAGGTCCATGTTGTCACTGCCTGAGGTCTACCATCTCCATCCATCTTCTACATGTAAAAGACAAATTTGTCTGCTTGGAAGAAGACGAACAAATATGCCAGTATGGATGAGTATTGGAACATGCCTTCTGTGGCGAAATTCACAAACTGTTCATGAATATTGTTCTCCAGGAATGTGCTGAAATTGAACTGGGTGGTGGGCTTCTCATCAGTAGAGAAGATGGATAAAAATCCCAGAATGGGTTCATCTACCCACTGATCTGAATAGTATCCTAACAAGGCACAAAGGGATGAGATGATCTAGTTTCCTTTAGTCAAGAACATGGAAGAAGGATAAGGAGGATTTGTGGATGGAAATTGAGCAGATGGGGGAAGGAAAAGATCAAATATTTGAGCTCTTTGGGGGAATGTCATTTTCTGGTATAATTCTGTAAGAATTTCCAGGTTGAAGGGTGACGCAGAATTGGCACAGGGGATTTGCATCATCTGGTCTATGTATTCGGGCATGAGAAGGAAAATAATCTCTCCGGACAAGGAAACGATGGCTCTTTGCTCGGGAATGTAGTGGGCTTGGCACTTGAGGGTGAACTCGGGAAAAGGGTGAATCTGAGGGAAGAGGTAAAGGGGTAAGTTGGACTCCCAGAGTCCAATTTCATCACTCTGGTCCATGAAAACTTCCCTGAGACACAAATGAAGGTCTATGAAATCAAAATCGCACTTTATATCTGCAATTAAGCGGTCTTTGTCGACCAGTGGGATCCTATCAAGGTCAACAGGAGGCAGGAGAAATGGATTCTCCTCTCCTTATGCTTGTTTATACTTTGTCACCATCACTGCAATGGTACCTACAAGAAAACATCGTTAGCGGGGTGGCTGCTGGTGGGGGAAACTGACTGTAACGGAGGAAACAATGGTGTAAATTTCTCTTGTGCGATGAATGGGTGAATTGCCAAAATAGAAAGAGTGAGGGTAGTTTTGAGTAAACGTGTGTCCGTTGGGCGCGGGAGATAGGTCAGCTGGTTAACGGATAGGCTATCCAGTAATAAATGGCCAACGGATCACTTTGAGTGTGATATGGCAGGTGATGGTGACTGAGGGATAGAGACGGGTGATGTGGCATCTATCGATTGGAGGTAAAGTTCATAGTGAGGGGGCTTGCCACGAGTGAATGTGGGGAAGGACTGACAGTAGTTATGGAACGTGACTATTTCTGGAAAGGTGGATGGTGACGTCCAGAGGTGACGATGGTCTATCAGATAGCAGGAGATGATGGGACTCGGGCCATTAGATCATTGCCACATATAAAGAGGGGCCCGCCAAAGGANCCCTCAACTAAAAGCAGAACATTCGGCGGGGTCCAGAAAACATCTTGGGTTGTTGATCTGCGTGCCTTCTTCTGAGCCGTGGATCTATGCATGTTGTTTATCACACATTCCGGACCCCCCCCTCCATTAAAAGCATAATGGATGGGGGGGTCCAGAATTCGACATTGATCGTAGATTTGCGTGCTTGATCCTGAGCCGTCCAGATGCACGCGAGTCTTATCAGCAATTCCGGACCCCCCCCTCCATTAAAGATAGAACAGTCGGGGGAGTCCGGAAAGATCTGTCCACCGTAGATCTGGGCACAATCATCTGGACCGCTGATATTTGAACGGAGCATAAGTGAGGGCACGGAAAAAAAACATGTGTCGAGGAAACTTAGGATAAGTGATTTTTTTCACGGGTTTTCTCCAAGGATTTTCATGTCTACACCACCAAGGGGTTAGTCAAACAACATTTTAGGTATCCAAATCATGGTGCAACATTGATCATTAAACTGGCTCTTATTGAAATGAAGAAATAAAGCAACTAGCCTATATTCTAACCTAGCTTCCTATGACAATTAACCCAGATTAGACTGTTGGGTTAATAATTTACTCTACCCTAGGGCTATCTGACCAAGATTAGACAGTCTGGCCAGATTTATTCACTAATCTAACCTAGATACTTTGGCTAAGATTAAACTGTTTATCCAAACTCATTCACTAATCCTATCAACATCAATTTAAAAAGATCTTGGCCATGCTTGAAAGGTATGGACCAAGTTACTATTATTGGATGGGGCTTTTATTGAAATTCTTTTATGCCCTCTTTTCTTTTCTTTTCTTTTTTCTTTTTTTTAATTCTTTTTTTTTTCTTTTCTTTTTCAAATTATTTGCAGAATGAAAAATCATTTGTCAACAAAACACTAGAGGCATATAATATTCCAGTCACCAGTTGATCCTATAACTTATAGGGTGATAACAAAATGTCTCAACGAGGTAGGCCTTTTATCTTGTCTTGCTATCATATTTGTTTATATAACATATCTAAGATTTAGAGTTGATTTCTGCAGTCATTTCCATCTGTTGTGATTTACCCCTAGCCATAGAGATATTTTCCTCATAACATAATTGGCGACCATACTAGGGACAAAATATTCTTTTTTGGGGATTCGAGTGTTTTTATCCTTAGATTTCTCTCATGCATATTGAGTTTCTTGTCATATGATTGCTTGAAATACTCTGTTCACTCTGAGTCTTTTCTTAACCTTCTCCTTAGCCCGGTTGTGTTTTAATACATATACGTGGGTTTTTTCTTGACAGTCATGTACATACGCATGTTTTCCTTCTGCAAGAAGTGTATATACATGCTTTTCCCTTAAACAATCATGTACATGACACTTTGTTGCTTGGTTGATGTGTTTGATGGTTGTTGGGTAGGTTTTGATGATTGTTGAGTCTTATTAGATCTCGAGTATGACTATCAAGTGTCTATGGAATGACATGAAACTTTTCTTTGGTTTAATTTTTGGGCGGTGCATTTCTCATCATCCTTTTCATTTTATTGTCCTTGTATCTTGGGCTGGGTGTTTTCCTTCTTGATATCCTACTTGGTTTGTATTTTCTTACACACATTATATTTTTTATATCAAGTTGTTGTTTAGTCCGTGCATTTTGATTCTCTTATATTGAAAATACAAAAATATTAGGCATTTTACATTGTTTGCATTTTGATCTTCAGATTCCTTATCATTGATCTTAGTACATGCAAAGAAAGATTGAATTTTATTTAGAATTGCATAACCGAATTAAGAATTGCATTTTGGAAAAAAGAATATCATTTATTGATAATTGAAGTTAAGACTTTGCATTGTATCCATATTCATTTATTTTACTCGTTGATTCATAACATCACTATTTTCACGACCACACCTTTTTGAGTAAACAAGGCCACTAAAAGTAACACTATACTTTAATTTTTATTAGTAACAATTTTGTTTTTCTAGGGTGCACAAATTAGCTTAGGATTTAGAGCCTTGGAATAGGATTTTGTGAGTAAACTTCTCCAAGTCTATTAAATCAACATATGTTTCTAACTAAAGGAGTGGAGAAATTCATTGTATAATCGGTAATATCTAGAGGTTCCACTTACACCGTAGTTAAGAACGAGGTCATGTGATGTTGGTTGAAGGGATATCCCATCGATACATTGTATATTCGTATCTGGGGATCTTGCTAGTATCCTTTCCTATGTGAGAGGCAGTGCTTTCAAGGTTTTGGGATTTGTTACCTTCCCATATGGTGGACCTGACTTACGAATGTTCCTCTATGCATCGGTTATGTCATGGTTTCTTAGTTTCTTGACATAAGTGACACATAGGTTACTTGTGATGGTTATTCTGCAGGTACCTCGGGTCAGATAAGGGTCGTACATCACACAACCTTTATGGAGGATTACCTCTCAAGGGGGATCTGACCGACTAGTTGTTAAGCCTGCGAGAGCCCTTATAACTGATTATAATACATCCAATCTTTAGCAGAGGAGTCTCAGGCCCCTCTTGGGAAAGGAATACCTACTTTAGAGAGGGACGCTCATTTCAGCCACTTTATCTTGTTTGTGTGCATATTGGTTGTTTGATTATTTTTTGTGTTCTCTTTGATTACTAGTTGGCCTTAGGATTTGTTTTTTATATCTTGAGTCTTAAGTCATCGTGGAGCCAGAATAGCTTCCCCACAGGTCTCACCGCTTGTTATAGTTACCACCACATTTTGATTCTTTTCCTTCTGAAAGGTGTAAATTTATCAAATGTGGTACACACACCTCCACTTATGAGACTTGTGATCATACAAGGATGAGGATTCAATCGAGTCATCAAGCTACTAGGGTCCCTTCAACTCTCATAACTGCTATAGTTAATGGTACCCCTTCGACACCTTCAACCATGATGATGTTAGGATATTTAGACACTTAGGAGTTAGTTGAGTTCTACTTGGTCTAATGTGTCGTCACATAAAAGTGTGTTTCTTTAGTATGCATTAGTATGCATTTGTAGTTAGAGAATCCGATGATCACGATATGTTCCCGACATAGAGTGATCTGATGGTTCATACTCTCCTTGATCTTAATGGCCATTGATCTATGGCTTAGCACCTAATTGGTCCATGATCTATATTTAAAGAGAATGGAGGGTCATTTTCCTATGATCGATTGTGAGAAAAGCTCTTGTAAAATATCTTTGTAATCTTTTTCTTTTGCATTAATAAATTTCTCCAAGTGATCGCGTTGGCTGGGGCCTTGGATGTTTCCTCGTAGGGGTTTCACCACGTGAAAGCATAGGTGTGTTAATATTTTATCTATTTATGTGAGTGGTTACTGAAGGTGTTCGTCCTCTATTGGAATATTTGTGTTGTTGAACATGGTATCAGATCATGTTTGAAGATCCGCTTCTGTTGTAGATCGAGATCGTGAAGTCGAGTTTCCTCATCTCCATTTTTTGTCATTTTCGTACATTTATGGGCCGAGAGGACTTTTCTATTGCACATGTATCACTTGTTTCATTCAGGAACACTTTTCGTTTCACTCAAAAAAGTTTTTTTTTCCCAAGATACGATCATTACAGTTAGATCTAAAGGTATAAATCTTGAATACACATTTTAAAAAAATTTGCAAAGTAGTATTTTGGTTTTATTTTGGTTTTTTATTATTTATTTCTGGGTTTCTACTCTTTTAGATATGCATATTGTATTTTCCCCATGCCCTATGGGATCTCAGAAAATCAGAAACATATAGGAAAAGGTGCATCTTCTAGGTAAGCTAACTGAGATCTAACCCTTGTTGTCATCTAGAAGCAGCATTTTTTTCTTGTGTAAAGAGTTTTTTTTAGCACGCTCTCCAAAGACATCTTCCACAACAACAACAAAAACTCCCCCAATCCTCCTTATGAACATTACAATATGTTTTGCTAAACCATTTAGTTAAAATTTGTCTTATTAAGTAAGAAGTATTGAGTTCAAGTCTCTCTTTTGTTACATTTTTTTGAAAAAGTTCATGCTAAAATTGTAAAGTGTATTTCACTTCAAGTATAAAAGTGAATCAATATAAGTAGCTTTAATATTTGTTTTTAGAGTTATTTGTTTTCCGTGAAGTAACTTCATTGTAAAAGCGATCCCCACTTCTCTTTATAAAAGTGGGTCACTTCATAAAGAAACTTACACCATCAAGTGGTCCTTTGGTTACCGTTTATGTCTTTTTTTAAAATGCTATAAGTCTCACATTTGAAGTCCATTTTAAGTGTCTTTTTTTTAAAACTGCATAAATTTTTCAGATCTTTCCATTCAGATCATCAATGTCTGTTTTTAAATCCATATTATCTTTATATTTAATATGGCTTCTACAAGTAATCTCTTACTTACCAGCAACAACTACCTCCAATGGAAATCCCATATGGAGGATTTATTAAGAAGTAAAGGCTTGTACCAGATTACCTTGGGAAAGGAAACATTTCCCACTGATGTTTTTTTTTTTTTAAATAAAAAAGTAGTACCTATTATATTGCCAAACAGTAGATTACAGTGTTCCCTGTCGCAGCCAGCTGTCCTGCCTATGCAGGAAACCAGGACAGCTGGGCTAAGTCATAACAAAACATATGGGTGCCCTGCCCAGAGGAAACCAGGGCTATAAAGCTAAGGAGTTTTAAAACATATGCCATAACTAACCCAAAAAGTGACTAAACTTTCTAACTGAACTGGACAACAGAAATATTCCTAACTGGGTGCCTCGTTCTTTATCTGACGCCAGCCTACCAGGAGCGAATACGCCCTTGCACATGTCAGACACTGACGCTTTGGAGAGATTTTGGAATAAGCTACGAAAATCATGTCCAGTCACTGGTCCAACTGGGCTAGGCAAAATGCGTGGTCCTCCATCATGTGCCTGAGCTCGAAGATGAGTGGGAGGTACCGAGAATCCGCGACTGGAGGCTAGTTCATTTCCTCACTGACGTTGGGCATTCCTGTGCTTGGTTCCCCTGGTGCGCTTGATGCCAACCCTCCAGTCTTCACTATCCCTGTAATGTCGCCGGGAGGGGCTTCCTCTTCCATGATGCATGTTGGGAAGAGGTCCTCTTTGGTGGCAGCGTTGAGGTCCCACTGGGCTTTTTCATGCAGGGGCTTTGTTGTTTCCTCACTAACGAGCGAGGGGAGATGTTTCTGCGCTTCCTCCCAACGGATTTCTTCTATAATGGCCATTGGTGGCGTCCCAGGTTTGTGCTTGCGTCTGGTGGTAGCCAAAGCTAATTCTCTTTCGAAATTTCGGATGCATTTATGCCTAGGCTCGGCCCTGTACCATGCTGCCCCTCTGCGGGATTTCCCCCAAAGTCTGGGCATGGTTCGAGCTGCTTCCTGCTCGGTTGTTTCACTACCTGACTGCAACAGAGGTCATAATTTGCAATTGAGCCAAATGAACACTGCAAGGGTCCAATTCCCCTCACTGCTATTCATCTTCTTGATTGAACACCACGCTATCGTGCTTGCCGAGGCCATTAAGGTTGGGCTGTTATTGCTCTGGCTCCAGGTACAGATCCCTTGTGTGATAGGGATCGTCGACGAGAGGTGCCTGGTGTAGTTCATGCGCGAGTTAATGATCAAAGGGCAGTTCACCGGTTGATGCCATTAATGGGCATCCCGATGATCATCCAGGTGTTTGCGGATTGGCTCGTGTCACCCCATCCAGGGAAATTGCCCACTGATGTTGATAAGAAATACAAATTGGATAATATGAATGATGAAGCACGTGGATTAATCAGAATGTCCATCTCTCCTGATTTAAGGTTCCACCTTTAATCAATTGATAAAGCCAAAGAATCTTGGGAAAAGATTGAATCTGTGTTTGGTAAAAACAATATTATTCGAGAACAACAGTTAGAAAATCAAGTACTAACTTTAATTCTAAAGGATGTTTTTTGCATTGAATACTATCTATCTAAGTTTGAAACACTCAAAAATTTATGTGCAGAATGTAAGATAAAGATAGACGAAGATTGTTGAATCTGTCTTATTCTTTCTAAGATAGGTAGTGCATATTTTGTGTTTGTATCTACGTTTTATGCCATGCAAGAGGCTCTAGGGGAAGCTTATCAAAAACCCATTCTTGATAACTTTTGTGATACTTTGATTAGAGAGAAAGATAAGCTAGTACAACTTGGAGTGATCAGCACTGCAGGTACCTCCAAAAAATCCTTAGTTCTCCATCAGAAAGATAAACCCAAGAATCCCAATAAGCAACATCCTTGACACAACAACGATCAATATAAGGGTCCCAAAACCACTCAAACAACTTCTGCTCCTAATGGAGACAAAGGAGAAAAATATAAAAATAAGAAGACTAGCATACATTGCAACTTTTGTGATAAATATGTTCATGATGAGTCCAAATGTTTCAAGAATATGGTAGATTTAGAAGCAACGATGAAGAAGCACAACATCAACATTGATTCTCATGGACATGCACTTTCAACTTCTGGTTTCTCCTTCAATACAACTTATGCTTCTACTTCTAATAAATGACTTATTGATTCTGGAGCATCTTATCATATGGCTAAGGATAGAGACATATTTTCTACTCTAAATGAATGTAACACCAAGAAAATATTTTTTGGTGATGATAGATCTCTTAGTGTTGAAGGATCTGGAATAGTTCAAGTAGAAAATGGTAATTTCAACGATGTATTATGTGTTCCAAATCTTTCTTGTAAATTTCTATCAGTATATCAAATCACTCATTCAGGTGAAGGTGAAACTATAGAGTTTTCACCTCACCAAGTTGTAATCAAGGATCTAAAAGATCCTAAGAATGTTCTTGCAACTGGAATTGTTGATGATATTACTAGGTTGTACAAGTTTGACAAATTCAGGTCATCATCTTTTTCTTCAGTTTTTGTTGCTCATAGAGATGACTTGAGCAAACTTTGGCATGAGCGGTTTGGTCATCTAAACTATCGCTCATTGAAAAAATTATGTAATCAACAAATGATGACTGGTCTTCCTCTTGTCTCATGTAGAGATGGTGTTTGTGCCAATTGTGTTCTTGGAAAACATCATCGGTACAATTTTGACAAACATGCCTCTTGGCATGCCTCGGGTCCTTTGCAACTTGTTCACAGTGATTTGTGTGGTCCACTTTCTTCTCTTTATTTTTATGGGTGCAAGTATTTCTTAACTTTCATTGATGACTTTTCCAGATGTACTTGGGTTTACTTTTTAAAACTTAAGAGAGAATTTTTTGACAAGTTTTCGTCCTACAAGGCACTTGTAGAAAGGAAATCTGGACATCAAATTCAAAGGTTAAGAACAAATAATGGAGGTGAATATGTGAACAATTATTTTACAAGTTACTCCACTACATAGGGAATCCAAATGAAACACATTGTTCCATATACACCACAAAAAAATGGTGTTGTTGAGAGAAAGAATCGCACATTAAAAGAAATGGCTAATTGTATGATCCAATCTAAGGGATTAGGTCTAAAGTATTGGGCGGAAGCCATCAACTGTGAAAATTACATAGTAAATCGCACTCCCAAAAAGGCTCTTAAAAATATTATTCCGGAAGAAGATTGAACTAAAATTAAATGAGATGTAAGTCACTTCCGTGTATTTGGCAGTATAGCATGGGCTCCCATTCTTGATCAGAAAAGGAAAACATTGTAGCGTAAAAGTGAGAAGTGTATATTTGTTGGTTATTTTGAAGATGTCAAAGGTTATAGACTTATTCAAACACATTGTAATGAAATTATTATTAGAAGAGATGTTAAATTTGATGAAAATATATTGTCTTGTGAGCCTAATTCGACGTTTGTGCCTTCTTTGGCCTGCAAGCCTAATTCGGTGGTTGTGCCTTCTTCGTCCTGCGAGACATATTCAACGTTTGTGCCTTATTCTATTTTGGTTTCTTCTTCAGATAATGACAGTGAGGATGAAAATCCACCTATGCCTACTCACCTTCCTCTAGATGAGTCCTTTGAACCTAAACCAACACCAGCTCCACCACTTACTAGATGGGTCTGTTCAACACAAGAAGAAAATGGTGATCTTGTGGGTGATCCTTCAGATTAGCTTCAGAAACGTTCACAGTTATGGTGAGCCTCTTCTCTTTTGGCTCAAGTTTCAGAAACTCATGATCTAGAGACATTTACATAAGCTTCAGGTCATCCAGATTGGGATACAACAATGAATTAAGAGTATCGTTCTTTAATGGAAAATGATACTTGGGATCTTGTACCTCTTCCAAAAGGAAGAAAACTTGTCATATGTAAATGGGTCTATAAAACTAAATATGCATTTGATGGAAGTGTTGAAAGACACAAGAATCAGTTAGTTGCCAAAGGATTTTCCCAAGTTGAAGGAATTGACTATAATGAAACCTTTTCCCTATAGCCAAAATGAATTCCATCCATATTGTTCTTTCCCTTGCTGCCTCACATAAATGGGAGGTCCATCAAATGGATGTTAAATCTGTCTTCTTGCGTAGAGATTTACAAGAATAAATCTACATGGAGCAACCTCCTAGCCATGTCCATAATGACTCTAGCCTTGTTTGTCACCTTAAGATATCTCTTTATGGTCTCAAGCAAGCTCCCCGAGATTGCTATGCCAAAATGGAAAGCTTTCTTATTGCCACTGGATTCTCTAGATGCCATTATGATCCTAATGTTTATACCAATAAAGTAGGTAGCCATCTCATAATAATTTCCCTTTATTTTGATGACCTTATCCTTACTGGTAGTTACTCAAAAATTTTAAACCATGTGAAAACCAGCCTTAAGAATAACTTTGAAATGATAGACTTAGGATTTTTGCACTATTTCCTTGGCCTCCAAGTTTTGCAAACCAATGCAGGAATTTTTCTCCCCCAGTCTAAGTATGCTTGTGACCTTCTTCGTCGCTTTGACATGGATGATTATAAGCCAACCCCTTCTCCCTTACAGTCTGGAGTCAATATTACTGCCACCAGTACTTCTCCTGAAGTTGATGCCACCCTATACCATCAGTTAGTTGGTAGCCTCTTATACTTGACTCATACCCGTCCTAATCTTTCCTTTGTTGTTGGTTTTGTTTCCTGGTATATGAGAACACCCCATGAAATCCATTGGAAAGTAGCTAAAAGGATACCTCGCTATGTTTGTGGTATAATTCAGTTAGAGATACATTACAGTTCAGGGGGGACCCTTTTACTGGTTGGCTTCCTTGATTCAGATTGGGTCGGTGACCCTGATGATCAGAATTCTACTGCAGGTTATGTTTTTATCCTTGGTTAAGGACCTGTCACTTGGGCCTATAAGAAACAACAGGCTATTTCACTTTCTACAGTAGAAGCAGAGTACCAAGCAATGATAAATGAAATTCAAGAATCCTTGTGGCTTCGATAGATCCTTTCATAGTTTGGATTCCAGCAGTAGCATCCGACTAGCCTTTGGTGAGATAATCAAAGTGTCATCAATCTCGTCAAAGAATGAGTTCAACATAAGTGTAGTAAACGCATTGAGTTACACATGCATTTCATCAGAAAGATCATTAATGATCAAGTTATTGAAGTGCTCTTTTTCCCTACAAAAGATCAAGTTGCAGACATTTTCACAAAGTCTCTTACAAAAATAAATTTTTCCAAACTTTGATCTATGTTAGGAGTTCAGAAAGTTGTCATTAAGGGGGGATAGTCTCTAATTCCTCCTTCCTTCTCCTATTGTGTTACCATTGTAAATCCTTCAATCCTATCCCAAGTTTTTAATAAGGGGGGATGTTAGGATATTTAGACAATTAGGAGTTAGTTAAGATCTACTTGGTCGAATGTGTCGTTAGTTAAAAGTGTGTTTCTTTAGTATGCATTAGTATGCATTTGTAGTTAGGAAATATAAAGGTCACGATATGTTCTTGACATAGAGTTATCTAATGGTTCATACTCTCCTCAATATTAACGACCATTGATTCGTGGCTTAACAACCGATTGGTCCATGGTATTTATTTAAAGAGCATGGAGGGTCATATGTCGATAATAGATTGTGAGAAACTCTCTTGTAAAATATCTCTGTAATCTTTTAATTTTGAATTAATAAACTGCTCCAAGTGGCCGCATTGGTTGGGGCCATGGATGTTTCCCCATAGGGGTTTTACCATGTGAAAACATCAGTGTGTTGATCTTTGATCTGGTTATGTGAGTGGTTATTTAAGGTCTTCATCCTATGTTGGAATATTTTTTTTTTCGAGTAGATGGTTGTAGTGTCGGAGGTGCCTATCATCACCTTTTCCCGTCCTATAGTGAATACTCAACCTATAGCCAAAAACCCTTTTGGGTCTCTTTGTGATGACGCATACTCCCTCCACAACCTGCAGGTTGGAAGGTCCACGTCAACACAGGATATTTCCCTTTACACTAGCCCAAAGAGCTTTGGAATGGCTCTTCTATTTCCCTTTCGGGAAATCTGCACCCACAGTCAATTTCAAGAATTCCCCCTTTTTGCTTCGGGAAATCAAACTTTTCATTTTTGCGAATCTGTTGGTCACGCGCTCGTCTCTCAGATCTTTGAAACCTGAAAACAGTCAACGCTGACCCTTCCTCTTCCTCTTTCAGACTTTTCCTTCTCATGATTTCGGCAATCGCAGTGTCAAGCAACTTGTTCCCACGATTCCCGAAACCTGATTTTTCAAAATTTTGACACGCTCAGAAGGTTGACTTTTCAACACCCCTTTACTCCATCGGGACTTCAAACTTCGCAATATCGCGAATCCTAATGCAAAGAATTCAGAACTTCACTACCCTAAACTTCAATATGATCAACGGAGTTGACTCCATGTCAATAGTGCACCACTTGTCCACTCACTGACTCCTTTGTTGCCCACACAAATCCTTTTAGCTTTTCGGGACTTTGTGGTTCGTGATTTCGCGATTCCCATTGCAAAGTTTACGGGATTTCAATCTACGAAAACCCGATATAGAAATCCACGTGTAAATCCAACGGCCCTTGTGGCTTGGATATACGGTCCTACTCCTCCTAAGCTTAGAACCTTTCAGGAATACTCGCCATATCTCCCCTGTTCCTCCGTGAGATCTAACGGCCCATGGGACTTCGTGAATTTGCTTAAGAGAATTCCAACCGTCCATCCTTCCTCTGAGAACTCGTCCACCTGTGTTCCGATGTCGCTATGCCTTCCTTCGAATCCTTTGAAGGTTCAAATCCTTTTGAACTTTCCCAACTCTGAGTCTTTCAGAAACCCTTGCACGCACTCCTTGTGGCAGACTTTCAAGCACTTCCAAATGTTGAAATCCTTCGAATTTGTGCACACCTGCAACAACAATCCCTAAATACTTCACTCAGATCCACAACCCAGAGACTTCGCTCAGCCTGCGCACTCCTTGCATGGCTCATGTACCCAATTGCACTTATGTGGAAATGAGGACAAAATCTATCTCTCCTGAGATTTTAAAGACAAACCCCTGAACACCTCGTCGATACACTCCTTGCGGACAATTCAACTGCACTCCTTGCAGGAACTCTTGCTCAGATAGAGAAACAATTGAAACTCATTCCTCTCCTCTTTCCTCTCAGATTTCAAACATTCAACAAGAAATAATTCATACATAGCATAAAAGCAATTGCATGACAGAAAGAGTAAAACATTCATGAGCATAACATTCAAAGATGCATACATAGAGAATCTATGAACACCATGATTCTGAATCACAACTTTCTTGTATAAATTCAGAACTTCTGTACATGGAGTCTGCTACACAGCTCTCTGCTTCTCTTCTATGATCATAATCATGCTAATGTTACAATACACAATGAGGGTGTCTATATCCCATTTCCCTCTTGCGCTCTAAAACTGTCTAATCTACACATTCAATTCTACCTACTTGCATTAACTACCATAAATGCCTCCTACCTACTAAGGACGAGAGCAAATCGCTCAAGGTCTGGTTACATTTTACAAGTGTGCTTCTTCTTAATGGCTTCATTTAAGATCGTGAAATAATTTCAAGGCGATTTCAAAATTTATGCTGGGCACTTTTCCAGCTGTCTGTTGTCTCTACGCTAGCTTGCTTGAGATGCTCCTACATCACTTTGTCACTCACCGCACTATATTTTTTAGTCCATCCCTATGGCCTCTAGTATTTTTTCTTATCATATGTTAAACTTCACATCACAATTTTCAAACTCCATCCCAGCAAATGGCACAAATACTAGCATTGGACTTGGGGGCACAAAGCCTCCACATACTCCATTCTTGTTTAGTGGCAGTCACGCTCCTCAAATGACTCCTACCTTTGGAGACATTCCTTCTCTTAGTACCAGGTCTAATCTTGTTTTGTCTGGATGGAGTCACCAACCTAGAGAACAAGCTACTGCTCACGTCATGTCCTTTACACCCACCTCCTCTATATTGTTTTTGACCAAGACATTTGGCATGACGAATCCACCTTTATCCTCCATATTCACACCTAGAAGAGGTTAGTTTCATGCTTTGGGAAACCCCAAAACTAAAGCCAATCAAGATGGGGGAAATTTTTATAACCCTCATTAGAACATTCCTATTGGAATGGTTTCCGACCAACCCCTTATGAATCAGTCCAGAGGAGGATATTATAATCCTGGATAGGGCCATGGTTCTTACCAGAACCCTGGATGGTATGTGATTCCCCAACCATAATATTTTGAGTGAGCCTGGGTATAGATGTCTCAACCCCGTCTCCATTTTTTGGACACGCTCAATCTACAGAATTCTCAAAGTTAATGAATGACCTTGTGCGTCATGATCCTTCATGGCCCTCCATCCCCACTAATATTCCTTCAGATATTCCAAAATTCAAGGGAAGAACTAGTGAGGATCATAGTGATCACGTTACTACTTTTAACCTTTGGTGATATTCTAATTCCCTTAATTCCGATTCTATTCAGTTAATATTGTTTCAATGCACCCTCATGGGGGTTGTCACGAAATGGTATATCGAGCTACCTAGGGGGGAATACATAAATTTTAATCAGATGGTTTTAGTATTCCTCAAACACTTCCAATTGTTGTTTCGTTACGATGCTGGCATCGAAATTTTTTCGACCTTTCATCAGGGCATGGCCACTTAGATCTTAGATCACATCCAGGAGTGGCATAGATGAAAGAGGTTGATCAAGGCCTACATACCCCTAGAATTCTTTCTAGAGTGGTTCCTTAAATCTCTCTTGCCTTATATTTTGAAAGATGTTTCTACATCCAGGGTTACTTCTAAGGAAGAAGCAATTTTTAAATACCAACAGTTAGATCATATATATGCTCATTCTAGGATGTTATACGAGATTCTTCCTGATGCACTGAGTTCAAGCAATGACCCTAGACAAAATCACGAGCCTCATACCAATGGAATTGGGCTTTGTCAATGTGAAATCCACAGAATTGGTTACAAGCCATTTGAAAGACTTGTCTCTAAACTTGTATAGAGGAGGGCCAGCTGCATCTTTGTCCTCCAATCCCACTCAATCAGTGTATGGACATTATGTGCAATCATCGATCAACCTGAATGGTAACCAACAACTAGGAGGGAATAAAAATAAGGACGTAATAATAATCGTAGGGGTGGGAAGAATAATACTAAACCCAAGGACAATGGTAATAATGAGAAGACGAATAATAATGGTGTTGGAGGCAAGAAAGAAGGGAAGAAGGTGAATTTTATTTGTAAGCTTTGTACAGATGATTAACTTACCCATTTATGCCCCAAACTTGCGGAAGCTGTTAGGATTTTATCTCTATCGCCCTTCTTGCTGACTAATCCTTTTCCACATAACTGACACATGGCCTGAAGCTCCTCCAATGTCGAAAATGTGGTGAGTGGGATTCAAAACCCACTGATGCAAGACCGTGACCTTTTATGCATCAATATGGTTAAATATGAGGTTAATGTAGGCACTTGATCTTGTGATTAAAATTATCCACAAACTGTACTTGGTCTAGATTCTCCCCCTCCTTCGGAGATTCCTTTATAGATAGAAAAATTAGAGCTCTGGCCTCGTATTATGAAAGGAGTACTTAAGTGCTATACCCACAATCCTAATGCTAGAGCCACCCAAAATTACTCTATTGTTGAGGACCTAGGTCAAACCCTTTATGCGATGTCGGCTCTAGAGGTACTCCAGACGTGTCCTTCATAGAGGAATGCCTTGCTATCTATGTTAGGAGCTCTAGATCCTTGTGGTATGAATTTTTTCAGGTTTGACGTCACATATGTGAAGCCTTTCTTTGATTACCATGTGGAATTCCAAATCCATGTGGGTTACTTGAAGTATACCATCAAGTGTATTGTTGTTGATGAAGGCGCTGCAACATGTGTGATGTCCCTGGTATGCTGGAAATCCTCGGCTCTCCAACCATTTCCCAATCTTTGACCATGTTGATTTCTTTTGATGGTCACTCCTTCTTCCCTCACGATATTCTTCCTTCATTTCTGGTCCAGTTAGGTGGGAAGACGGTTGAGGTGGATTTTGAGGTGGTTGATGCTCCCCTCGACTATAACTTGTTACTAGGATGAAATTGGACTTATGCTATGTATGCAATTGTATCGTCCACCTTCCATACTCTTTATTTTCATCACGATGGGAAGATCATGATGATCGATCAGTTTCCCTTTGCATATGTTAGTCCCAATGCACTTGTTGGACCGTCGATCCCTCCAATCGACAATTCTCAGCCGACAATTGAGAATATTGGTTTTAGCATCTATTCATCCCTTATGGGTACCTTTGACTTCATGGTATCGGTTAACCATATTTACACCATGTTCAGTAGGCCCATTTCATTAGAGAGGTATGTTCCTTTTTTCACTTCCTATTTTAATGATCCTTGTACCCTATAGTGAAGTTCAATCACATTCTGGAATGTCCATGCCACTATCGGCAATACATATTGTGTATAAAGTTGTTCCTGACTCTTCCGTTGATCTGGATCATGTTACCTCATAGACGAACGAGGAGGATCATGTCCTAGAGACATTATGGACCACTTCGTCAACTTGTTCACATGACTGCCTTGATGAGACTTTTCCTTCAGATGAAGCTCTCATTGAGGCCATGAATGGTTTTGAAAAAACTTGGGATGATATGCATCATCGCTCTTATTTTCTCCCAGAGCTTGCTAGAATCGAACAAGATGACTTTAGATCTACTTTGAGTGAGATAGTTGATCACACTGTAGTCCCATTTGATATGCAATACATTTATGTCGAAGGAAGCATGGTGAGTATCTCCCCTACTGTCATGATAGATATCTCTCGTATCCTTGGAAATATTGAAAATGTATACATCGGTGCAAATTGTTTGCCAGAAGAAATTATGATCTACATCGAACTCTTCAATGAATTCCAATATGTATTCGCTTGGGCATATGAAGATATTCCAGTAATCGACCCTTGAATTTTTGAACATGAGATTAAAACTTACCTGGATGCTAAGCCTTTTCAACAACATCTTAGAGATGTCAATCCTTGGATGACCCCTGGTATTAAGGAATAGGTAGAAAAAATTATTGATGTTTTCTTTATCTACCCAGTTCCCTTGACTACATGGGTATCCAATATTTTTCTTGTGAATAAAAAGAAAGGAAACATCCTTGTATGCATGGATTTTCATGACTTGAACAAAGCCTCTTCTAAAGACAACTTCCCGACACCTTTCATCGATCGGATTCTCGACAAGTGTGAGGGAAGAAACATTTTTTCTTTCATGGATGGATTTTTAGGGTATAACCAAATTCAGATTAAACCTGATGACCAACACAAGATGACATTTATTTTCCCTTGGGGTACTTTCGCATACCGAAAGATGTCTTTCAGCCTTAAAAATGCTTAAGAAACCTTCCAACGAGCTATGAACTTTACATTTCACGATCTCAAGAATATAGTCGAATCCTATCTTCACGATCTTACTGCTCGCTCTTGTAAGAAAGTGGATCACCCTAAGCACCTTCGGCTAGTATTTGAAATATATCTCCATTATCACATGTGGTTGAACCCTCATAAATGAATCTTTTGCATTAGGCCAGGTCATATTATAGAATTTTTAGTCTCTAAGACTAGGATCATGGTAGATCCATTAAAGGTTGAGGCAATACTTTGATTGCCTCCCCCAAGCACTATTCACCAATTTTAAGGTTTACATGGGAAAGCTAATTTTTTGCATCGGTTTATAGTGAAATATGCCAATATTACTAAGGGTTTCATGGTTTGTAGTGAAATATGCCAATATTACTAAGGGTTTCATGGTTTGTAGTGAAATATGCCAATATTACTAAGGGTTTCTTTGATGCTTTGAAGAAATCCTTAGTATCAACGACTCTCCTAAATTTTCCAGACTATAGTAGAGATTACTTGCTTTATGTCACCATGTCTGAAGAGACGATTGGCATGGCATTGGTTTAGGAGGATGATGAGCTATGTGAGAAATTCATTTACTACCTTATTCGAAACTTATTCGACTCTGAACTCAAATATTCTCATGTTGAAAAGATAGTTTTGGTTGTCGTTCACGAAGGCCAATAGTTACGACATTATATATTACTTTGAAAAACTACTATTCTCATCGATGTCAATGCATTTCAATACATCCTTACCAGGAATATCATTGGGGGGAAATACAATAAATGGATTGTCATTCTACAAGAGTTCGATCTTGATTTTTCTTCTATGAAATCCAAAAAATCACTATCTTTTGCAGAGTAAATGTTTGACTTCCCTTGATTGGATGATGATGGTATTCATGTTGATTCATTTGTGGATGAACAAATTTTCCTTGTCTCATATTCAGACCCTTGGTATGGATACATTGTTCTCTATCTCAAAACTTTGAACATCCTTCAACATCTCTCATGATATGACCAACGACGTATACGATACCAAGATAAGAACTACCTTATCGTTGTTGACACTCTGTATCACCAAGGAGTAGACAATATCCTGCATCATTGTTTAACTCAAAAAGAAGTCGAGTTTGTTCTAAATGACTACCACAATGGGGCTTGTGGTGTTCATCTATCTGAGCTTGTGATGACCCAGAAAAGTTTGCAATCTGATTATGTTTGGCCATCTATGTTTAAATACTGCATCGAAGCAGTTAAGAAGTGTCACCCCTACTAGGTGATCACTCGTAAAATGCACTCGCATCCAACCCCTCTCCATCCAATCATTATTGTCAGTCCCTTCACCAAGTGGGGGGTGGACTTTGTGGATTGCAACCCAACTTCCTTGGGGGGAATCAACACATTATCCTGTTCATAGACAACTTTACTAAGTGGGCCAAGGCCATGCCTATAGTTAAATTTGACTAGAAGATTGTTGCATTATTCTTATTCAATCAAATTATATTCAGGTTCAGAATCCAGCGTAAGATTTCCACTAATCATGGATATTACTTTCATAATGAAATGATCGAATAAATAAAATCTAAAATTGGGTTTAAGCATGGTCATTATTCCCCTTACTACCCCAAGGAAAATAGACAAGTAGAGGCTACGAACAAGTCTCTCAATACATTTTTGCAAAAAATTGTCAGCCAGAGAAAATATGACTGGCATATCATGCTTTATCCAACACTTTAGGCATATCGAACCTCTATTATTACTTTCGCCGATTTCTCTCCTTTCTAGTTAGTACATGGTGTGGAGTATATCTTACCTATTGAATGTGAAATCCCTTCTCTTATATTGGCATTTGTGCTCCTACCTGACACTTTCAATCTCGAATGACGCCTCATACACCTAGAGAGTCTAGATTATCAGTGTTGAGATCCCTCTATGGCTATCGAAGAAAAAAATAAGTGTCACGGTCCAACACAATAAGTATGTTTGTCCTCAGTTGTGTGCTGAGGGTGACTTGGTAAATCTATATTATCAAGCCAAAGAACCACTAGGGGTAGGCAAGTTCAAGACCATGTGGCACGGTCCTTATATCGTCTGACATGTCTTAGAAAAAGGAGCCTATGAATTATAATATTATGAAGGGAATATGTTGGTTGAGCCAAGGAATGGGATCTATTTGAAAATATATTATGCTTGAGCCCCAACATTAGGTGTAACTCTTTGTATACTAATGTAATTTAGTGTATATATATTCCCTTTATTTTTATTTTCAACTTGCTTATCGATTTTTCCCTTGGTTGGCAGATGTCAACAAAGTCTTCGGTCTACTTAAGATTCACATACAAGGCTAGTCATGATACACAGAACTTGGCTTCCACCACTTGGGTTGTTTACTCACCCGAGGGTCTACTGGTGTCTTCAGGTGGAATTTGCCTATGGCCATCCACAAATAATGTGGCCAAATATAGCGTCGTTATAGAACTTTTACGTGATGCCATTTTTCATGGTATTGTCTCTTTATAGGTTTGCCTGGACTCCCAATTAGTATTATGTCAGTTGAATGACAATTACTATGTGCGTGACCCTACACTACTCAGACGATTCCTATGGGTACGACTTTTGGAATGACAATTTTATTTTATTACTTATCATCACATACCTAGGAGTTCTAATTATGTATCTGATGCATATGCTAATTTTGTTTTAGATTGGAATTTTTCACATAACTAAAGAAAAGAAAAAATTCTCATCAATGTACACATTGTAACATAAGTAAATCCAAATAACCATGTTTTTCTATATATTTCAAAAAATATGATGTTTATGGTACAAAATTGGGGCTAAAACCCTCAATATACATATACATGTGATTGTACAATAGTCATGACATATATTCTTGTGGATTTGGATGAGTGTCATGATAGAAAACTACGGTGTTTGCAATATTCCAAAATATTTGTACCCAAGCATGGGGCACACCAACCACTTGTCGTTGCATAGCCTCTGACATATCCTCTACCTAAACCCTATGAATCCTATGTGTCAAACGAGATAGGTTTCCCTACAAATTTTGATCGACTCTCTCTGGATCCCCTCTCGCTGCCTCATCTCCCTAGTGCCTCCGACGATGTCCTGGATGTCCGTCCAGCCATCGTGGACCTACGTTTTCATCACATAGATGTCTAATTAGTACTTAACATCATCCAAAAATATATTTTTTTTCCTATACAAAAATACAAAAAATGAAATATTTAAATAACTTTGACGTACCTATGTCTTTGTAGGCAAACCCTGGTGGTAATGGCATGTTAGTATCTCCTCTGAAGTCAATCCCTATGTAAGGGTAGTCATCCAAAAGATCATGTAATGTCTCCATCAGAAGAAGAATTCATCATTGTAGGGTGTTGGCACCCTACCTCCCCCTTTCCACCTCATCACCTTGGTCCACCATGCCATGGTTGGACCTTGAGGTCCATGAAGAATAATATCAAATCTAGGTCCCAATATTGAAACCTGCTCGAAGAAAAAGATACATTGGATAGAAGTAAAACCAAAGTTCCTTTTACTACCCTATTTTCATTCTATCAATTGTCTCTTCATGTTATCCAGTAGAGAGGTGTACCATTCATAAACTGTGGGTCTCAAGCACTCCACTGAGTAGAACATAAGTGGCCTCGATGCCTGGTGCAAAGAGGTCGATCTTGTGATCCATGTCAAAACAAGGACAACAATATTGAGGCTAAGATTGTTTATCTCTCTAATGGGGAGTTTTATCCAAACCTTCTCAGTCCTTACAATGCAATGAGAATCTATGTATTCCTTGATTTTCATGCCGCTCCTATCTCCCCAGGATTTTAGGTTGATCACCTCACCGTAACGTGACAATCCTGTCAAGAAATAAGTGTCCTCAACATCAATATTAATGGTTGTTCATCAAGGTTGAATCTCTCACCATACGGATCCTAGTAATCCATGAGAAACTGTAGCAATATCACTTAGGTCCTCATACCTTTGAGAGCCCAAAAAATATATAGACCACATATTTTCAAGGCCATTTGGGCCCCTGGATATTTATCCACTGCAACATCTACCTCCTCATGTTCTCTTTCTCTCTACTTTATCACCATCCTGGAAGAGACAAACCCTTTGCTGAGTTAGAAACCACTAAATGTTTTTATTTATAGACATATATACGAGATGTAGTGTACACAGTTGCATATATGGTTGTTTATATGCTGGTTGTTCTTTAAATAACCACGTATAATCATGTGTATATGTGACTTGATGAATTGTTTCTCGCGTACACCTAAAGTTTCAAATTGCATCCTAAATAACTTAAAAATGGAACGTAATTACAAAATATAGTCAATGAAAAGAAAGAGGAGAGGAATATGAGTTACCTAGTCCAGACGGTCGTCGATTCCATCGCTCGTAGATCTTGTAATCACCAATTGAAGTTCAAAGGTAATTTGGTCCAAAATCCACTATTTGGGTAAAAATTACAAATTGTATAGTAGTTTTTTTTTTACTATTTATAGCAAATTTTTACTCACTTTGCATAGTTTCGGACAATATTTTGGCCTAATGGACTAATACAATAGTGGATTGAGTTGGATTTTGTAGTTTTATCCAGGGAGTCTTGCAGTTTTCAACGCCATGTTGCATGTTCGTAACTTTGGACATGTATTTTCGTTACCCAACATATAGGATAGGTTTCCATCCATCATGAAAACTTGCATCATCCTATGACTGTCACTCATATGCCTTAGGTACGAACCCATTTTATAGTGAAACATAACCTTCTATTTGCAACTATAAGTGTCATTATCGAATGGTAGAGACTTACCAAGCATGCCTACCCTAGTTATATACTCGGCTTCATTTGGTGCTCATGCAAATATATGTTTCATAGGACTGGGAGTCCCAGATGCAGGAGCATCGCTCCACTTCAGCATGTGCCAGCTGATTAACATGCATGGTGCAAATTCAATAAAGGGAAAGGCGTCACCCTCTGATTTTTCCTCAAAGAATCAAAAGTGTGATCCAGGCATTTAATGAGGACAAGCTGGAAGAGACAATTTGTGAATCCACACAAGATGGAGATAAGGTTTCCATTAAGTGGTTGATGACAGGAGGGATCTGCATTCGATTTGGAGCAGATTTCAATCATTGTGATTTTCCCATTAGATATGCATTTTGAATGGTAATTTGAGACCACTAGTTTATCTTGCGAGGGAAGCTCAATGAGCCCCTCTTCTATAAAACATTGTATTGTATGCATGATAGAGGTTGTTGAAGTTTGATGAAAAATCATTGTAAGTGAAGTAGAAGGAGGTTAGCTAAGATAGAGTTAGCTAGAGGAGATAAATGCAGAGAGTCAAGACGCAATTGTAGATAGAACTCCACTATTGTAATTTTACATTCTACCATTAATAGAAAAATGACAGTTTTTCCTGTTTTCAATTTCTGTGTAATGGGTGTTTTGTTATGAATTTCATTTGTATGCATTTGAGTTGTAGATGAATGTTAGAGATCATCAACAGGGATAGAGATACAATTTTATATCGGTGAGTGTGTTGAATTATATCTAGTTCTCTAGGATAAGTGCAAGGAGTGTGTGACAGAGAAAGGAAACCCTGTGAGACAACACGAGTGCATGTATGAACTCGGTGGAGTCAGAAGAGAGGTTTCCAGGAGGGCATACCAGATTAATTCATAGACTCATGGAGAAATTTCAAGGTGGTTAAGTACCTTGGAAAGAAAAACTGTGTGGGAGGAAGCATAGTTTAGGGTTACAGAAGACTTTGAAACACTCTTCCATGAAGGCATCATGTCGGTGTGAAGACGCATGATACCAACACACTTGGATGTGTTGGAACATTATGAGGAAGGAAGGCTTTGCAAGAGTGCATCGACAAAGGAAAGGAGATGCCTTAACCCTTCCGTAAAGATAAGGGAGAAGCCATCGAAGAACGGATCTGAGTGCAAGGAGTGTTCCCAAAATATTGTAAGTCTATATTACAATCTTAGGAGGAAGAGAGGGAAGATGCTAGGAGGGAACGAGTAATTTCACAAAGGAACGGTGAATTTTGAAGGTTTTCAAGCCAAGCAAAGCCATAGAAGATTCTATGTAGAACTCTGCAAGGAGTGCAGAAGGACATAGAGAACAACCTAAGTCTCGAATAGAAAGAGTTTGCACTAAGTGTGAAAAAAGGGGTTGAGGAATTTCCAAAGTACCAAAGGCCAAAAAATTGTCCATCGTTAGAGGAGACAGGTGGCATAAGATCGAGAGGTTCAAGGATATGAACTTTGGAAGGTTTTCTAGGAGAAAACAAAGATCTTCACGAGGCCGAGAGGTGCGAAGTGATTCTGGAGCATTGGATCCCGAGGGAACATAGAAGAGATCCATGCAGTTCAGGATAAGTCAAGGAGAGAATACTTGAGGCGTTGGGAAAATAGAGGACTCACAAATTCCAAAATCATGAGTTTATCACAACCATTGATCATGAGAGGAACATGAATTGGTCCTGAAGAATTCGATGATGCGAGAATCGAAAAAAGTGAGAAATATTCTCACGAAAGTTTCAAAGTACAGAAGCACGAAGGGATATGGACCATAATAGAGGTCTGTGGTCACACCAAGGAGGGAGTCTAGCATAAAGATCTAACATTGTTGGCATTAAATATATAAAGCATCAAGGAGAGGGTCTACGGGTACCACATAACCTGTGCCAGAAGAAGGAAGGACCTGTGATAGAGGTTTATGGTTCCAAGAGAAATATAAGGAGTTGTTCCAACTCAAATATTGAATGATCCTAGACTAGGAGGTCAAGGAGCCCTTTGGGGGCGAAGAGGGTTTGTGCCATAAGTGGTATCAGATCTTGATTTCTCTCAAGAAGAGAGAAGGAGATACAAGAGATATTTTGATACCAGAACTAGTATCATAGGTTGATTTATCTCAAGAAGAGAGAATGAGATATAAGAGATACTCTCATACCAAAAGTGGTATGAGAGCTAATGAAGAACTGATTTCTGTAAGTAAGAAGGACAAATTGCAATGCTCTATTGAGGTTGTTGCAAGGTGTGCAACAACTTTTAAATAGCTAGGTGGGTTGCAGGTGAAGTGAGATGGCCATTGGAAGTCATGAGCACAAAGAGGGGAGAGTCTACCCACAGAAAATCATAGTGGATATAGACAAGGAGCTTAGTGAAATATGATCCCATATGGAGAATCTAGAATTCAAGATGCACCAGGAGGTAAGGGTACATTGGAGGTATAAATGGCCCTTGAAGAGGACAACTAAATTCCATGTTTAGAAGATGTTGGCCAGAAGACATCAACAAATGTTAAGGAGGTAGATGAGGCATGTTGGAAACCTCAGTGACGAAGGAAGGAGATATGGCAGAGGTGTCGTAGGTTTCCAGGTGGGAAAGGAGAAGGGATTATTGGATCTCATGGATTGCCAGGTTGGTAGAGGAAACATCCCAATTTTCTAAGTTTGCAAGGGAGAAGAGATGATCTCAATTGAGAGTTCATGTTAGCAGGGGGAGTTGACAGATGAGGAAGAGGAATAAGAAATACCTCACTCAAAGGAAGATTCAAACATAATTGTGAGTCGTGTGAATGAAGACGATGAGAAGTTAAAGACTTTCGCCATTAAGAAAAAGGATTAGAGGACCATTTTGATCATTGGAGGAGTCGATATATTCCTTCCAAGAATCCAAGGAGAGGCTAACATAGACATTGTAGATGCAATAGAAGGACAATAAGATGAAACTGTCATGAAGGAGGAGGAACAAATAATAAAGTCTATCCAAATAGAGGAATGCCTGGTTGAGTTACTCACTCAATGGGAATTGGAGTTAAAGGAACTGGAGGTTTGGTTGGATAGTCCAAAACCATAAGGTGGCTTCCATAAGAGGTCTATGCCTGAGGAAACACACCATCATGAGTTGCAGCTGGAGGAAGCTCAAAAGAAACTAGCTGAAGGACTGACCTAAGTTGATCTATCAGAGGTATTAGTTGAGAAGAAGCCCAGTGATTAGGAGACTGCAGAAGCGGAGGTTGCAACAGAGTGGAAAGTTCAAGCCACGAGAGATGAAGAAGATAACATGGGATATCAGTGTGATTTACCCAAAGGCAAGGAAGAAGTGCAGCAAGCTAGTCTGCAATAGAATAACCAATCGATGGAGTAGCTAGACAAGGTGGTTGAAGAGATAAGGAAGTTGATGTTAGGGTCGGCAGAAGAAGAGGTCAGCACGAGGAGGATGGAAAAAAAGGAACCTGTACATGTAGTAGGGATGATGCAGGAGCATAAGAAACAAAGAAGAGCAAACGAAAGACAACTCCAGGATAAAGTTTGGGATCGAGGAGGACTTCAACCACGATGGAAAGCTCATGAGTGGGAACTCATGAATTTTGTAGCTGTGGATTATGATGCAGGAGCATCACTCCACCTCAGCAAACTCCAGCTGATTAAAATGCATGGTGCACATTAAATAAAGGGAGAGGCATCTCGCTCTCATTTTTCCTCGAAGAATCAAAAGCATGATCTTGGAATTTAATGAGGACAAGTTGGAAGAGCCAAGCTGTGCATTCGCACAAGCTGGAGATAAGGTCACCATTAAGTGGTTGACGACATGAGGGATTTGCATATGATTTGGATCAGATTTCCATCATTGTGATTTTCCCATTAGATAGGCATTTTGAATGGTGATTTGACACCACTAGTTTAGCTTGTGAGGGAATCTCGATGAGCCCCTCTTGTATAAATTGTTGTATTGTATGCATGATAGAGGCTGTTGAAGTTTGATGAAAAATAATTGTAAGACAAGTAGAAGGAGGTTAGATAAGATAGATTTATCCAGAGGAGAGATATGCAGAGAGTCGAGACTCAGTTGTAGCTCGAAATCCACTATTGTAATTTGACATTCCACAATTAATAGAAAATAACAATTTTTTTCTGCTATCAATTTCTATGTAATGGTTGTTGTGTTATGAATGTCATTTCTATGAATTTGAGTTGTAGATGAATTTTAGAAATCATCTACAGGGATAGAGATATATTTTTATATCGATGAGTGTGTTGAATTATATATAGTTCTCTAGGTTAAGTGCAAGGAGTGCACGATAGAGAGAGGAAACTCTGTGATCTGACCTAAGGAGTGCATGTCTGAAATCGGTGGAGTCAGAAGAGAAGTTTCCAGTAGGGCATACCCTATTAATGCACAGACTCATAGATAAATTTCAAGGTGTTTAAGTACCTTGGAAAGAAAGATTGTGTGGGAGGAAGCATAGTTCAGGGTTACGGAAGACTCGGAAACACTCTTCCAGAAGGGCATCGATTCGGTGTGAAGAAACATACTACCAAGAAACTTGGATGCATTGGAACCCTTAGGAGAATCCTAGAATTACTGAACATTCTGAGGAAGGAAGGCTTTGGAAGAGCACATCGACAAAGGAAATGAGATGCCTTAACCCTTTCGTAAAGCTAAGGGAGAATCCATCGAAGAATGGAGTTGAGCACAAGGAGTGCACCCAAGATACTGTAAGTCCATATTACAAGATCAGGAGGAAGATCATGAATCTTCCAAGAGGGCATGAGGAATTTCACAAAGGAAGAGTAAACTTTCAAGGTTTTCAAGCCAATCAAAGTCACAAAAGAGTCTGCATAGAACTCTGGAAGGAGTGCTGAAGGAATTCAATAACAACCTAAGTCTTGAAAATAAATAGTTTTCACTAAGTGTTCTAAAAGGGGTTGAGGACTTTTCGAAGTATCGAAGTCCAAAAAATATTCCATCATCAGAGGAGACAGGTGCTAGAATATTGAGAGGTTTCAGGATAGGAACCTTGAAAGGTTTTCCAGAAGAGAACATAGATCTTCACAAGGCTGAGAGGCATGAGTGATTCTCAATCGTTGGATCTAGAGGGCACATGGAAGAGATACATGCAGTTAGGGATAAGTCAAGGAGAAAATTCCCAAGGCACTGGGAAAAGAGAGGACTCATGAAGTACGAACTTGCAAGTTGATCAGAGTCATTGATCGTGAGAGGAATATCGACTATAGATTGGTCCTAAAGAATTCACCGATGTGGGAATCAAGAAAAGGGAGTAAGGCACTCATGAATGTTTCAAAGTACGAAAGCACGAAGGGAGATGGCCCACGAGTGAGGTCCATGGTCACATCAAGGAGGGAGTATAGCATAGAGGGATAGCGTTGTTGGCATTAAATCTAGAAAGATTCAAGGAGAGGGTCCACGGGTACCACATAACCTGTGCCAGAAGAAGGAAGGACCTGTGATAGAGGTTTTGGGTTCCAAGAAGAATATAAGGAGTTTCTCCGACTCATATATCGAATGATCCTAGACCGGGAGGTTGAGCAGCCTTTTGGGGGAGAAGGGGGTCGTCACCAGTCCCTTATATAAAATACATGATTTTATGTTGAACCTCATTTCTTACTCACAAACATGCTGAGATATACCTAGAATACTCCCAAGCAAGTTTGATTTAAGCTCTTTTTTGACTTGTTTTCAAAAAATGAAAATATTTTTGAGTGAACTTGTCTCTTTCACACTTGTAAATTGGATTTGAAAGGACATCTATTTGGTGCAATTTTGTCCCTTTTTCAAACCAAGTAGACTAAGATTATGAAAAAATACAATTTTGGCGTTAAGTTGTAATTGCATATCATGCCCTTGCTTGCAGTATTGAGCCCATTGTCATTTCTTTCTTTTGTGTTATAAGTCATTCACCTCAACAATTTACATTCTCAACCAAGCAGAGCCTCGTTTATATCATTTGCAGCTTGACACCCTATACCCAAGAGGAAAAATTCCCCCAAGTGTCCATCTCTTGCATGCACCTCCTTTGATTGAGCATAGGTATGTTCCATTGTTGGAACTGGTTTTCTTACTTGTGACACTCGTTTCCCCCTTTGTATCATAGAATTCATTTGACTATGAAAAAACAAAAAAGGACATGCAAGAAGGGAATACTA
>ML780213.1:312947-337874 GCA_009831015.1 Picea engelmannii
TAATGGCCTAAAGCCGACATAAATAAAATAACATTACTAATCTAAATTACAACTAATGGCCTAGAGCCAACATAAATAAAATAACATTACTAATCTAATATGCCCCAATTAAGTGGTAATGAGCCAATATTAGGGCTTAACAAAATATGAGATCCGAAATTAGGGCAACGAGATGGATTTGATTCTCCCAATCTATGATAATTGTAGAAAAAATGAGATATTATTTTGATATTCTATGTGTTAGGCATAAAAACCTCCAACTATTTCTCAAAATGATCCTCCAGTCACTCAGAATCATCATTTGCAAATGATGACTCAGCATAGTAAAAAATGCCACATTTCTGAAAACGAACCTCATATTTTGGGGGACTTTTGAATTCCTTCAAAAGCTCCAAATGAAATTATGAAGAAACCAATAGAAATATTAGGATTTGTAGATGTCAATTGACTATTCGAACGTGGAAAATGGCGTCCCGAAGGCTGAGAAAAATGTTTTTTTTTTTTTTTCCCAAGGCCATTTTTTGCATATGACTGGAGTCCCGATTTTGGGTTTTCGGGTTTTCAGGTTTTGGGGTTTTAGGTACATGTATTCAAGATTTATGACATGAAAGGAATCCTGAATTGCGAAATCATGATGGGATTAATTAGGCGATAATCATTTGTCTTAATCTCTAAATTAATCACAATTAGCAATTAATCTTTAACCTTTCATGGATTTAAGTGTTGAGACTTCGATAACACTTGATGTGAGAAATCCTGAATCAAGAAATTGCGATGGGATTTATTAAAAGTTAAAATACTCTTAGCTTTGTGATTAAGCACAATTAAAACACAAGCTTTCGGAAATCACAAACTTGAAACTTAAAGCACAAAGGCAGCTTGAGTCGTGAAATCCTGATGAGACTTGTCAACATTAATCTTTCTTATTATTTAATTAACCCAGCTTATCCTTTAATACTTTATGAATTCATGGATCAGGGCTGTATTTTTTAGGATATCTACTTCGACCAAATCCTTGATGGAAAAAAAACCGGACTCATGAGATTTTTCTCCATGTGGCTTAATGCTTGGTGTATGCGGTCGTTCCACTGCCAATGCTTCCATTCATTCTCCTAAGTGACCGAAAGCCAAAATTTCAATATTTGTTACAACAAAGGCTCCATCTAGGGATGGTTCTTTCCTGCAAAGCACCAAGAATAGTATACCACATTCCTTCATCCATTGGGCGACCTGAAATCATCCTTATCAAACTCTGAACTCTGTCACTTTACTTGCACCTTTCCGAAACAAAAACCTCTTATGTGTTCATTGGGCTATGGAGTCATAATGCTTTAAAAAAAAACATATTGGATTCCAAACTAAATCAGAAGCATACTAAAAACCATTGTTGTACTCTAGTGCTCAAAGTCAAGCTTATTTATATACATCACCTACTCTAACCAATATCACTACTTTGTTCAAGTATAGGAAAACTTCCAAATCAACCAAGCGATTATCTGACTAGCAAACTTAATTATACTTCCATATTTGAGAAAAAGGATGACAAGAAAAGCTGCAAGTTTCAAAACATGCCCTAGGAGTAGGTACTTATCGTTTTGAAATTCAAACTTCAAGAAGTTGGAAACAAAAAATTCAGTCCCCCATTTTGACTCCATATAAACTGCTACTGGATCGTAGAAGGGGAGAGATATACCAATTTCACAATTAATGCATACTTCCTCCTATTGGGAAAGCTGTCTGAAATGTTTTTGCGCACTTTGTCCACTGCTGATTTTTTCTTCGACTGGTGCAAAAATGTCACATTCAAACTTACTGGTTTATCGCTCAATGGTTGCTAAACATGGAGGAGAGATCAATTGTTTCAATAACCTCTCCTTGTGTCCTTCACCTACTATCCAAATATCTTCTTGGTAGCTGTCATACATAGGCTGATCTCTTTCATGATGTTGTTTATTTCTTTCCTATTGAACCAAATTTTTTTTTTGCTCATCATCTTCAGAAACACTTTCACCACATGCATCAAACAAAGGAGGACTGCTGTAAATTTTCGTGTGTGATGAAAAATACATTTTCTCTTCTTGTTCTTCTGGATATTCATCATAAATAGGTTCATCAGATATCTTAGGAGTGTCATCACTAAGACAAATGCTAGGAATATCAATCGTGAAGCTATCTATCTCAGATCCACACTCCTCCAAATCATAGTCTAAAGTATCTTCGAACAACAAACATTCTTCAAGGTTATTAAACATGACAATCCTATCTTCTTCATGAAACAAAACAGTGTCTACAAGATGATCCTCTGGATGAAAATCATCATCATAAATTGGTTTACTAACTTCCTCTAAAGTTCCATGGTTGTCATGATTTAAACTTAGATTTTCATTTTTAGTAATAGAAGAAGTTTCACTCACATGTTCAGGAATATGTGAATGTTGTAGATCTATGTAAAGAGGGGTTGCAACATGACTATTCAGGATTTGATCTATCTCTTATTCTGTTAAAGGAGGAGGTGGTCTATGCAATTTATGGATCAAGCAACCATTGTTTTCTTTCTCTTCTACATGTTGACCATGATGTCGAATATCTTCTCCTTGAATGTGATCACAAAAGATATCATATCCTACTTTTTTATCAGCCAACTCTTCTTCATACTGATTATCTTCATCGACTTGAGAAATTTCTGATATTCCTTCCTCCTCTTCAAGAAGATGTGTTTGATCTGTTTGTATTATAAATTATATATTACATCAATCTTCAAAAAGTATTTTAGCTAAATAGATTCTTTTACAATGCTGATGAAAAAGTATGTGAAAATATTTCAATGAAGGAATACTGGAATGAGGTAAATATTTATACCAGAGTTTAGCATCTCTTTCTAATGAAAACATAAACAATTTCATGAGGACATCTTCATGATGTATATTTAATTCATCCATGAGCTTGTGGAATTAAAACAAGTGTTGGGCGGGATTGTCGTCTGCATATTCTCCAAATTTAGGAAGGACATTTTCCCAAACTTTAATGTCTAGAATAGTGTTTGGAAAACCATAAACATTTGCCAATTCCAAAGGAGAAAACCTTGTAGCAATCCGAGCGGCAAATGAATCCAACATTTTGAGACCAGTGGAGTTGCCAGTAAATCATGTAGAGTCTTCCAACCAAGGAGTCACCAGGTGAATGATCATAGCCAATGGAATGCCTATCCCTTGTTCACCATCAAGAAATAGATATGAACTTTTTTTCGTATCCCAAGGAAGATAACTTCTTTCCTCCATCCCTAGCAATGACAATAGAAAATGTTGTCGCAAGAGTTGGTTCTAGGCTGTAATAGAGCCAAGCCTTAGCACATTTTAAATGAAATAAATTTTGTCACTTGGACTTGAATTGTGTTGCATGCAAGTAAATTCCGAGATAACCTCGAACCACTTTTGATTGGAGACTACCCCCTCCAACCCGAGACTGATCTCTAAAAAATATGTCACAAAAGGATATTCAATAGGCTTAACAATGGGGAGATCTATGGGTAACAGAAAGTTCTGGATTTTTAGGGTTGATGGGTTGGACTGGAAAGTAGTCCATTGGGCATGGATTCAAATGATCAAGAAAGTAATAAGAGTGTTTCGGCAATGGAAATCCATGGAGTAGAGGCGAGATAGAAGTTGATTACAGAGGGGAGGATTTATAAAAAGTATAGTAGTAGAATAAAGAGAAAACATATCAAAATTAAAGGAGCACTTATCAATGAGTGAATTCCAAGCATAAATTAGTGGAAAGAGATAGTTGGGATAGAGCATCTAGCAAGGATGAACTCTGAACCTTCATATCTCTGCAATAAATAACGTATAGCTTGTCCAACAATAGAGAATCTAACAAATGGATGAATTCCATTATAAACACAATTACAAATTGGGAACAAAATGAAATAAAACCAAGTGAAATGATGTGAAAACAAAGTAATAAGACATTCTCTGGAAACAAAATCAAAATAATCTCTGATATAGATCGAAAATGCTCTGAACTCTTTTATTAAACATGATAACAAGTGCTACAGCCTAGGGGTACTACCCCTCTCTCCTCTTTTACAAATATTCCTCATATATGTATTGAGGTCTAAATCCTCTCTACTCTAAAAGATAACAACAGTTACAACCAATTCTTGAAACTTTATGCCATAGAAAATGGGCCAAATTGACGAAAACTAGGGTTGCGGTTACAGCTCTATATCTCTTGAATAGTGACATATTTGTATAAATGGAAAGAGACTTTTGTGCATATTTTTATTATGAGAAAAAACCTCTCTCAGTTCCCTGAGATCCATTTTCATTTGCCTCATATGTACATTTTACAAACATGTGTCAAAATAGGAAAATATGAGATCTGAAAATTAGGGCTCGAAGATGGATTTGATTCTCCCAATATGTGACACCTATAGGAAAAATGAGAGAGGATTTTGATATTATATGTGTTAGGCACAAAAATATTTGCCCATTTCTCAAAATGATCCTTGAGTCGCTTAGAATCATCATCTGATAATGATGACTCAACATAGTAAAAAATGCCACATTTCTGAAAACGAACCTCGTCTTTCGGGGGAATTTTCACTGCCTTCACAAGATCCAAATGAAATTATGAAGAAACCAATAGAAATATTAGGATCTGTAGATGTCTATCGAATATTCAAAGGTGAAAAATGGCCTCCCCAAGGCTAATAAAAATGTTTGTTTGTTTTTTACCAAGGCTGCTTTTTGCATATGACTGGAGTCCTAATTTCAGGTTTCGGGGTTTTGGGTATCATGTCTTCAAGATTTATGACATGCAAGGAGTCCCAAATTGCGAAATCATGGTGGTATTAATTAGGATATAATCATTTTTCTTAATCTCTCAATTAATCACGATTAGCAATTAATATTTAACCTTTCATGGATTTAAGTGTCGGGACTTCGATAACACTTGACGCGAGAAATCCCTGTTAAAAATTAGGGTAAAATGCTAGAAAGTAGTCACTTTTTAATTTCAATGCTAAACCAACTTAGATTTGTAGCTTAACATATAAAAGATAGATCTATAATGTACTGTAGCAGCAGAAGAATAGAGCTCAGAAAAATATATCAGATCCAACAGTAGTACTTTAATCTAAGATCAGAAAATAAAAGACCTATAAACAAGTTTCAGATCATAGACAGTGATTAGTAGCTCTTTAGATACAACAGTAGGTCTATATACTCAGATCATAGACAGTAATGAAGATCTCTCTAAATATAACATCAGATCTATATATATAACTGAGTTATGAGATGTAGAAGAAAGAGTTATATGCAGATCTATATAACAGTAGAATAGACAATGCTTATTCAATGTTTATTCAGATTGACAATGCTTATCTAGCAGCTCTATATATAGCAGCAGATTGGCAATTCAATAAAATAATTTTACAGTTACCTCAGATCTGAAGTTAGAAGAAACAAGATGGAAGCATACCTGGTACTTGCATTACCTCTAAAGATAGCATAGAACCACAATAGGTGTAGGTCCTTGTAGTTATGCTCAAACAAAGGTTCAGTTCATGGATCTACAAAAGATCTTTTATGCCAAGGTTGAAGGAACTTTCAAGCCACCAAGATTAAGGGTTATTGGAACAAAAACACCAAGAACCCAAACCCTTTCTAGCCACAAGACTTTGTCAAAGAAAAACTCAGATCTATACACACAGGACTAGACAACAGATTTGAGGAAGGGTTGTACCCTTAAATGAAACCCCACAGCTGAGATAGGACGTGACACCCACATCAGACAATCCTAGTAGCATGCGACACCCTCAACAAACAATCCTATAGGAGGTATATGTTGCAGCACCCACAACAAACAGTCCTACAACAAGCAGCGGCACCACACAGCAGACACATAACAGTATGGAAAAGGGATGACAGCTCTCAAGGAGTCGCTACAGCAGAAGAGGATAGAATAGCAACAGTAATCCTCCACAAACCAAGGTCACAACACACTTCAGAAATCAACAGCATACTAGGATTGAGGCCGCAAACTCAAGGGATCACCACGTTATCACAAGAATGAATAATGGATAGGTGTAGGGGGGCGGGTTCTTTAAATAGTAGATAGGGCAAGGTTAGGGCTAGAATAGGGCTATTTAAGTTACATTAGAAAGTCACATGTTTAAATTAGAAATTTAAACATGTGACAATTAATTAATGTTTAACTTTAAAACATAACCCCTAAATAAACCAACAAAACCCAAAACAAAATAACCAAGGGTAAGGGTGGGTTTGCAAGGTGGCATTTTACTCATTCCTTCAAATCATATGGTGAACCTATTACTTTATCATCACTACATATGGGACTTGTCCCTCTTGTGGTTATGTCCTTCCTCAGGGAAGATCATGTACCATCAAGTACTTGATTTAGAATCAAGTAGCCCCAGGTCTTTTCCTGAGGTCTTATACACCAAAGTTAGAGACCAAGGATCAACCCATGCCCCAGGCATGGGCACCCTGGACCTAGTCCAGGGGCCCTATACATATCTAGGGTCTTTAACATCTTGGTCGCAGACAAAGAAACCCAATGCCCCAGGCATGGGTACCCTGGACCCAGTCCAAGGGCCCTAGATATATCTAGGGGCTTCAAATACTTGGTCCCAGACCAAGAAACCCAATGCCCCAGGCATGGGTACCTCGGACCCAGTCCAGGGGCCCTAGATATATCTAGGGACTTCAATCTCTTGGTCCCAGACCAAGACACCCATGCCCCAGGCATGGGTACCCTGGACCAAGTCCAGAGGCCCTAGATATATCTAGGGACTTCAATCTCTTGGTCCCAGACCAAGACACCCATGCCCCAGGCATGGGTACCCTGGACCAAGTCCAGGGGCCATAGATATATCTAGGGACTTCAATCTCTTGGTCCCAGACCAAGACACCCATGCCCCAGGCATGGGTACCCTGGACCAAGTCCAGGGGCCCTAGATCACAACTAGGGTCTTATCCACCAAGGTACACAACCAAGGATCAATCCAAGCATCGAGCAAGGATTCCTTGGAACACATCCAGGGGCCCTAGAACACATCTAGGGACTTATCACAGCTTGGTCCCAGACCAAGAACCCCAGTCATGTACTAAGGGCCCTAAGAAGGGTCTTTTGTCATGGCACTAACTGTTTGGTCCCAGACCATATACCCCAGTAGTGCATTGGGGGCCTTAGATCTCATCTAGGGTCTTAGCCATCCTCCAGGAGAATGGCTCTCGCTACTGCATATAAAATTTAACACTCCCTCTCAGCAAGAGAGGCTTTCTCAGCTACACCAAGCTTGTCATGAAAGTATACAAACTTTGTCAAGGATAGTGGCTTGGCAAAAATGTCTGTTGTTTGTTCTACTGTTGGAACATATTGAATGCTGAGAACTTTCTTCTGAATCATATCCCAGAGATAATGATATCTCATTTCAATGTGTTTCGATCTGTCATGAAACATCGGGTTCTCTGTGAGATTTATACCATTCTAATTGTCACAGTGAATAACTGTGGGCTCGAGCTCTGACCTGAATAAGCCTGAAGGTAGCTTCCTGAGCCACACTGCTTCTCTGCCAGTAGTACTAGCAGCAATTTACTCTGCCTCTGTAGTGCTTTGGGCTATGGAGCCCTATTTCCTGCAGGACCAGGAAATCATGGCTGAACCAACACTGAAGCAATATCCGGAAGTACTCTTCCGGTCCACAACACTGCCCATCCAATCTAAACTTGTGAAACCATGGAGTCATATACCTCTACTTGAGGTGTATCTGAGACCGTATCTCAGAATGTGTTTCACAGTAACTATATGTAAATGTTTCGGTTCACATATGACCTGACTGAGAACACTTACCGTATACCAGATGTCTGTTCTCGTATATATGAGATAAATCACTGATCTGTAAGGTGAGAACTTTTGGATCTGAGCTTGTGGCCTGATCTCGTAGATTCTCTAAATCAGAGATCATTTGTGTGCTCATGTATTTGCAGTTTATCTTGCCAAAACTACGAAGCACATCAATTACATATTTGCCCTGTGAGAGAGATATCTCTCTTGATTTCTGCCAAAAACTTCAAGCTCAGTAATGTGAAAGATCCAAGTCTTTCATTTCAAAACTCCCTCTTAGTCTGAGCTATAACAATTCTTTCCTGTAAGAAACAGATGAAGATTTTGAACCATCTTCACATAAGGATGATTAAAAAAATATTGTTACACTGAACTCCTAGAGTTATAATCCATGAGGTTCTTTTCATGGATAGCTTCTTGTTTTACTTCACTATTAAAACAAGCTTAACATTTGTCAGATGAAGTATTCAAAACAAGAAAGTGACAAAAGGATCCTGATGAAGGTAAGGATCTTGTCATAGATCATGAGTCACAAGTATATCCTCATCATTCTTTATTGTTACAGTAACCTTCCTTATTTCAATTGAGGAAGTTTCTAAATCAATCATGATTCACTTCATCTATAGACCCAGAATACACATCTAGATTCTGCTTCCTGTGCCAGTGCCTTTAGGTGCTAGAGGCTTTTCGCTTCCTTTAATATTTCTTGGCATCAGGCTGGTTTCCTCTCAAGGAAACTGATAGAATTCTTGGAGTCTATTAAGCTTCTGATTCTGTTGTTGGACAAGGACTAACCCATATTCAGAGATTTCTCCCTCTGAGTCCAAGAAATCTGCCTTTCTGTCAGTTTTCTCCCTCTGTCAATTTGATTCTGAACAGGTATCTTAACTTTTCGGGATGAAAAGTTGACTCAGACTTCTGAGTTCCTGTACCAATGACTCAGATTCAAAAATGATATCAGTAGGATCTCCTCAAAACAAAATTTATCCCATCTACCAAGATACACAGTTGGAATCTTTTACTGAAAAATTTGCCCAAGGTTAGAAGTTACCTTTCATAAAAGATCAACGGAAAGCCAGGTTTCCAATCAAGGAGAAAGGCTTAACCTTTATCAAAATAAGTAGGTGCTGGGATCATAGATTCCTTGATTATGTGAGATTTTAGTTTAGACATGAATACATAGAGATGACAACAATGTAATCTCATCTAGATGTCATTTGTCTCCATGCAACTTGCTTAGTTTTGGAATATGCATGAACTTTGTATCATGCTGCTGTCTCAAATTAACCAGGACTTTCAAATAACTTTAGTGTCCTTAAGGGAGTACCTTACTGTCATAAGAAAACAAAATGTCAAACACTGCATTGTCAAGAGTCATCCCCTTCAAGGCTAAACACCAAAATCATTTCTGAGATTCTACTATTCAGAGTAATGAGGTCAAATTTTAAACTTGTTTACCTTTTGTAACATGAATCATGAGTAATCATAAGGTGCTGTCAAATCCATAGTTTAGGAATCCCATTACCAATAGTTCATCTTACTAAATAAGGGCTGAGCATTTTACTAATTAAAATTAACTTCACAATAAATATCACCTATCATGATGATTTGCTTCTCCCAGTACTTTTCATCGGTTCTTTGGACTAGATCTGATCTTCTTTTAACTAAGTTTGTCACATTAAACTTTAGTCAACAGTATAAAAGAAAAATCTTTGTGAACTTCTAAAAGAAAGACTTTCCCAATCTGTATTAGACACTCTAGTTAGCAGACAAATGGTTGCAGCCCCAAACTTATCCTATACTGTAGTGTAAAGGATAATACCCCATGCACACAAGACAACAAGGAGGGCCACACCCTAGGGACCTCACACAATAGGGCAGAAAAAGGGGCTGCTCCCTCAAGTATTAACCATACTGCTACAACAGATAAATAGCTGCTCTTGACAACCATGACAAACAAATTGAAAGGGGCCGCACTATACAATCAATTAGCCCTGCAATAAACACAAGGAAGGCAATGTAATAGAGTAGCTCTAATTGATGTTAGACCATCATTTGAAGTGAAGATTGACACATTGGTTTACACCATGGAAGGCATGCTCACCCAAGAAAGGCAAAGTTGATAGCATTCAACTTAAAGAACATCTCTGATTCGGTTGAGAAGTGTTGAACCTATGGTACAGAGATGTATGCATATGTGCAAGTAGTTAAGCACTGGAGGCACTACTTGATAAGAAAGGAAATGACTGTGCATACCAATCATGAGCCACTATAATATCTGCAGACTAAATAAGTCAATCTCCTTCCAACAATTCAACCTAGTTATTATGAACAAAACAGGAGCAAAAAATTCTAGTAGTTTAATCTCTATCTAGATCATCAATTATTGATTTAAGGACATTGATAAAAGAAGGTCAAATGACTCCTGCAGATTTGGCAATCTGTACTCAATTGACAAAACTTCAGCCACATAGTTGAAGCATTGAAGAAAATGACTAGAACAGATATTGAAAGTTCTACCATCTTCAAGGTGATCTACCACAAACTCAAAACATTTTAAACTTGACTTTTAAGATTAGACTTGATTATTAGATGGCCTCTTTAGAGCACAAAAGGCACTTGACAATTTGCAAAGGTACCTCTATTTGCACAAAAAAATAGTTGTACCTCTACATACCTCTTCTACTGTTGACCAAGCTGTGGTAGTTGAATTCAATGAAATTCTTAGGGGTCTCCACCTCAAAACACAAGGATAAAATCTGGTTATTATTGACACCACAGGGATTCAAACCTTTAGTCAGATCTTACATATATGCTTGAGATTTGCCTTCAGTCTGTTCTTTCCATGACATAGATCATCTCCTGATCTGCAAAACAAATACCCAGTGTAGGATCTATGTGGGCTCAAGGCTTCTTCTTGAGCTTCTTCACATCCATAGCTCTGATACCATGTTAAAAAGTAGGGTAAAATGCTAGACAATAGTCACTTTTTAATTTCAATGCTAAACCAACTTAGATCTGTAGCTTAACATATAAAAGATAGATCTATAATGTACTATAGTAGCAGAAGAATAGAGCTCAGAAAAATATATCAAATCCAACAGTAGTACTTTAATCTACGATCAGAAAATAAAAGACCTATAAACAAGTTTCAGATCATAGACAGTGATTAGCAGCTCTTTAGATACAACAGTAGGTCTATATACTCAGATCATAGACAATAATGAAGAGCTCTCTAAATATAACAGTAGATCTATATATATAACTGAGTTCTGAGATCTAGAAGAAAGAGTTATATGCAGATCTATATATCAGTAGAATAGACAATCCTTATTTAGTGTTTATTCAGATTGACAATGCTTATCTAGCAGATCTATATATAACAACATCTTGACAATTCAATAAAACAATTTTACAGTTACCTCAGATATGAAGTTAGAAGAAACAACATGGAAGCATACCTGGTACTTGAATTACCTATGAAGATAGCATAGAACCACAATAGGTGTAGGTCCTTGTAGTTATGCTCAGACAAAGTTTTAGTTCATGGATCTACAAAAGATCTTTTATGCCAAGGTTGAAGGAACTTTCAAGCCACCAAGCTTAAGGGTTATTGGAACAAAAACACCAAGAACCCAAACCCTTTCCATCCACAAGACTTTGTCAAAGAAAAACTCAGATCTATACACACAGGACTAGACAACATATTTGAGGAAGGGTTGTACCCTTAAATGAAACCCCACAGCTGATATAGGACGCAGCACCCACATCAGACAATCCTAGTAGCATGTGGCACCCTCAGCAAACAATCCTACAGGAGGTATATGCTGCGACACCCACAACAAACAGTCCTACAACAAGAAGCGGCACCTCACAACAAACACATAACAGTATGGCAAAGGGATGACAACCCTCAAGGAGTCGCTACTGCAGAAGAGGACATAACAACAACAATAATCCTCCACAAACCAAGGTCACAACACACTTCAGAAATCAACAACATACTAGGACTGAGGCCGCAAGCTCAAGGGATCTCCACGCTATCACAAGAATGAATAATGGATAGGTGTAGGGGGGGGTTCTTTAAATAGTAGATAGGGCAAGGTTAGGGCTAGAATAGGGCTATTTAAGTTACATTAGAAAGTCGCATGTTTAAATTATAAATTTAAACATGTGACAATTAATTAATGTTTAACTTTAAAACATAACCCCTAAATAAACCAACAAAACCGAAAACAAAATAACCAAGGGTAAGGGTGGGTTTGCAAGGTGGCATTTTACTCATTCCTTCAAATCATATGGTGAACCTATTACTTTATCATCACTGCATATGGGATTTTTCCCTCTTGTGGTTATGTCCTTCCTCAGGGAAGATCATGTACCATCGAGTACTTGATTTAGAATCAAGTAGCCCCAGGTATTTTCCTGAGGTCTTATACACCAAGGTCAGAGACCAAGGATCAACCCATGCCCCAGGCATGGGCACCCTGGACCCAGTCCAGGGGCCCTAGACATATCTAGGGTCTTTAACATCTTGGTCCCAGACCAAGAAACCCAATTCCGCAGGCATGGGTACCCTGGACCCAGTCCAGGGGCCCTAGATATATCTAGGGGCTTCAAATACTTGGTCCCAGACTAAGAAACCCAATGCCCCAGGCATGGGTACCCTAGACCCAGTCCAGGGGCCCTAGATATATCTAGGGACTTCAATGTCTTGGTCCCAGACCAAGACACCCATGCCCCAGGCATGGGTACCCTGGACCAAGTCCAGGGGCCCTAGATATATCTAGGGACTTCAATCTCTTGGTCCTAGACCAAGAAACCCATGCCCCAGGCATGGGTACCCTGGACCAAGTCCAGGGGCCCTAGATATATCTAGGGACTTCAATATCTTGGTCCCAGACCAAGACACCCATGCCCTAGGCATGGGTACCCTGGACCAAGTCCAGGGGCCCTAGATATATCTAGGGACTTCAATCTCTTGGTCCCAGACCAAGACACCCATGCCCCAGGCATGGGTACCCTGGACCAAGTCCAGGGGCCCTAGATCACAACTAGGGTCTTATCCACCAAGGTACACAACCAAGGATCAATCCAGGCATCGAGCAAGGATTCCCTGGAACACATCCAGGGGCCCTAGAACACATCTAGGGACTTATCACAGCTTGGTCCCAGACCAAGAACCCCAGTCATGTACTCGGGGCCCTAAGAAGGGTCTTTTGTCATGGAACTGACTGTTTGGTCCCAGACCACATACCCCATGAGTGCATTAGGGGCCCTAGATCTTGTCTAGGGTCTTAGCCATCCTCCAGGAGAATGGCTCTCGCTGCTGCATATAAAATTTAACAATCCCAAATCGCAAAATTGTGATGCGATTTATTAAAAGTTAAAACACTCTTAGATTTGTGATTAATCACTATTAAAACACGGGATTTCAGGGTTTCAGAAATTGCAAACTTGAAACTTAAAGAATGAAGGCAGCTCGAGTTGCGAAATCTTGATGAAACTTGTCAACATTAATCTTTCTTATTCTTTAATTAACCTAGCTTCTCCTTTAATAATTTAGTGAAATTGGGGATTGGGGATGTAGTTATTAGGATATCTGCATTGACCAAATCTTCGATGCCAAAAAACCCAGACTCATGATATTTTTCTCCATGTGGCTTAATGCTCAGTGTATGCGGTCGTTCCACTGCCAATGCTTCCATTCATTCTCCTAGGTGACCGAAAGCCAAAATTTCAATATTTGTTACAACAACTCCTATGAATGGTTACTCTTCCAGTCCCTATGGAGAGTTTGATTGATCCCTCCTCCATCACAAAGTTTCATCATTGAGTCTATGTTTCCAGAGTCTTCCATATGTTTCATGCTCTTGTTGAAAGGATGTCTATCAACCTGTGTCACCCACTCCTCAAAGCTCTTGACTTTGCATGTCGGACATACCCTCAGTGTGTCTCATAATCACATGAATTTGTAGTCCTATTGATCACCCTAGTCCTACTTTCCTTATTGGTAGGTAACCTCGAACCCAACATTCAACATTTCATCATCAATCACTGACTAGGTGTTTTCCCTTTTGTTTGACGGAAAGACATCTATTCACACATTGGGATTTGTGTAGTGTCTTGGATGCCATTATCCCTATTGTTGGTTTTCTCTCCTTTTTCAACATGTTTCCTTATTGGTTTTTATTCATAGGGTCTTTTTCATGTAACTCTTGCACCTGGAACATGAGAAAGATGCACATGGTCGTTGGTTCATGAACATGTTCTTTGTCCGATTTCCTCCAAATTATCAATATGATGTTTCTACCTCATGTTGAATGATGAGAGATGCCCTAATTATCTCCTTTCAATGGGTCTCCTTCCATCAAATTTATCTCATCTATTTTGGAGACGAGACCTAGAGTCTTATGATTACCTAGAGGCTTGCATTCATTAGTGGCAGGTCCTCTTACCATCGACAATTGGGAATACATCAATGTCTCCTAATCGATGGATTCTTCAACTGTTCGACCTTGACTCCTTTATTCACACTTGTAATACTGTACTCACTTCCTTCATACCTACTTTCATAATTGGTAGGTTGTCTCCCATTTGTTAATGATATACCTTCATGACCGGTAATCAAACAAACTGTCATTGTACTCGAACTCAACTCCTTTATTCACACAATGTAGACTTGCACCCTTGGAAGATTGTGTATAAGACTTGAAGACATCAGTTTATAGTCGCAACTTTCCTAATTTGTTGCCACCTTTCATTGGACCAATACCTATGTGACTTTACTGATCATGGGAGATCATATTATACTCCACTATATATAGATATCTTCAGATTGATTTTGAGACTGGATTTATTGGGCCTTGTTCATGACTATGACAAACTTTGTTATGTAGCCACCTTTGTATTGCCTATTCATGGCCATGGACAACTATTTTGTATATTTTCACATGGATCTGCAGTGTAATTCAAACTGGAAGCCATGTATGGAAAGTCAGTACAGATTTTAATGAGCAAGTAGTTCTTTCAATTGGGTCCCCATAAATCCACTTTTGGGTCTTATAATGTATTTCGACCATCGAAGATACTCCTCTAACCTAACACAGTAGTGGGCATCTATTATAGATAGGTTTGCCTCACCCTATGAAAACTTGCACATAAGTCCTTTTTCCATTTCCTTATGCAATCTTGAAGTCCCTTTTTGCAATTCCCATAGATAAAAACATTATTTTTCCACATATACATTCCCTATATATCGTACAACATGTGTATACGTAGGTTGCACCGCTACAACTCGTGTACATTGGGATTTGTGCCCAAAATTAAAAAAATGGTGTCGGGTTTCCATGTCACGTCACGAGATCTATGACCCTTGGCCTTCCATATACTGGAAACGTTCCAACTCAACCCTTCAATTCCACTTAAAGGCTACAAATGGGTCAAATATGAGCTATGGAAAAGAGGAGAAGAATTCAACTTTTAGAGCAAAGTTACTCTGGAGAAATTATGCACTTCATATTGAGTCTGCAGCCCTTTGTCCTTTTAAGTCTTAATAGATTGTTCAACCTCCAAGATATCCCCTACTTGATTGAGAACCTCATTGTCTCTCTTATATGATCTTGCCTTTGGTGGAGGATTGAAGTGGTGGAGGCCCAACTGGAAGGAACTTAGTTTGTCGGTTTTGAACCATGCCAACACAGGATTTTGTAATTCATTCACTTATGCTAATTACATTTTAATAGAAATACTCTTTTCTCGTCCAAATAATATATTTAAAACATTTGAATTGTTATTCCATGGGAATATTTTTTATTAATTGCGATGGATTATGCTATTGAATGTGACAAAATTATATAGTATAACTGTATTCTTGTGTTTCTTGGTTTTTGAGGACAAGTTGCAGGTGTATTTATTTGAGTCAAGTGCCCAACGATGGACTTCATCAAATGTCTGGACGAGGTAGGCCTTTTATCTTGTCTTGCTAGCATATTTGTTTATATAGCATACCTGAGATTATACTTTATTTCTACAGTCATTTCCATCTGTTGTGGTTTAACCCTATCCATAGAGATAGTTTCCACATAACAATGTATGCAGAAAATATTACAAGAACATGTTTGGGATTTTCAACAACCCTAGATGCTAAGATGCCATCTTATTCTATGGTTTTATTTAAATATGGTGGTTATTGTGACTAATTAATTATATGTTAGGATATATTAACCAATTAATACTATTGAAATATGGCTATCATAGATCATTCTTAACTTTAAATTTATTCAAAAATGTACAAAACAAACATATACTCTTTTAGATGATGAAAAAATCTATGTTTTTTTGAGAAAATAGACTTTGTAATTCTATAATATGTATAGGGTAGATACGCGTGAGTGGTTCTAATGGTTGAGAATATCTGTTTCCTCCTTGGAAGTCACATATTCAAACCCAAAGGGCGATAGGGTATGTATACATCATGGCTCGGTCCTGACCTTCCTCAAACAAATGTAATAACACCTTCTTCTTCTTGTCTTCCTTAATCTTAAATCTACTAATCACTTGTAAGTATACAATAATTGTTATTCAATATTAAGTATTTAAAATACCCTATTTTAATCAAGAAAGATATTTTATAGTTACAGAAGTGATAAATTCATCTTACAAATACCCATTAACCCTTAAAACACATAAAAAAATAAGTATGCATAAAGATAAGGGTTAATATGGATTTTTTATGCCATTTTTTTTGTTTTTCATTTTATTTTATTAAATTTAGATCCATCGACCCAAATTGTAATCACAAACATATCTTCTATCATGAGTTTTGATAGCCAGTGTCTCCTTTATTAATGAAATAAATAAGGGGTAAGATAATAAGTGGACAAACATGACATTCTAGGTGAGTTATTAATATTTTTAACTTCAAAACCTTTAAAAGGAGGTCAAGTTTGTCTAGGTATTAACTTACTCCCATAAATAAACAACACAAGTAACAAGAAGATATCTCATTCGCCTAGCTCCATACTATACAACCCCTTGTTCAATCCCTAGAATAAATGAAATTATGACCTTTTAACACATAATATTTTTTCAAGTGGCTTGTTTATCCTTATGGTTTATAATGGTGGGTTAAAGTTTCAATATTGGGCTAAATACACAATCAACAAGAAGATCTCTCATGCTTCTAGGTAATGATGTAACATAGAAAATGGGGTATTGTTCTCAATAAATTTAACAACCTCGAATTCTTCCTCTGTCGAAGTTCCATGAGCGCTCATGGATATTTGGGTGAGATTTCCATGTAGGGTTATCATCTTTTCTCTAAATAATCCTATTCCTCCCATTGAAGGAATCATAGTAGGATTTCCTAAAGTTTCCCAAGTTTTTTCTGTCATAATATTCACCTGTGTGTCTCATCCAGAACACAGTCAATGTCGAAGTCTCCTATTCTTGCTTCTCTGCACTCTTTTTCTTTGAGGATCTTTGCTAAGTTGATATGTCGGTGGTCATTCAGGGTTTCTTTCATTTGCAACAATACAGTCTCTAATTTGTTCTGGGGTTCTACCATGGTCTCAGTGTCTTCATCTTTCTTAGGGTGTTCTTGTCTCATATCCATTCTTTCAAGTTTAACAATCATTCTAGAGAAATCTAAAACTTCATGGCCCACATATTTGCAACAAAGACAACTAGGTCTTCTATTAGGGAATTCCTTAGCAAGATGTCCCAGTCTTCTGCAATTGTAACAAAGAGTTAGTCTTCTCTTTCTTTGAAAGGATCCCCAACCTTTCTTGTACTGTGCACTAGGATCATAGTAGCTAACCTGCAAAAAATTATTTCTAGGATATTCCATCCAATTGTTAGTCAAAACATTCTCTCTATGCATAGCAATAACATATCTTTAACTATTCTTATCAGATTTACTCACATTAAACCTTCTTTCATCTAGTTGCACCCTACTTTTCAAGCCAAGACAAAAATTATCAAATATACCTGGATCCATACTTTTGAAACAAAAGATTCCACTTATCTTACCTTTAATAAAGAACAAAGATTTCATATCTTCCCTCTTCTCTTTAGATCGGACTTATTTTCTTAGAATATAGATTCATAAGTTAAGTAGGATGTTGCATACTAGAGAAATAGATCTACACACAAAGATTTCACAGTTTCAAGTTAGATCTTCACACAAGCTCCTTTTTCCTTAGTTCCCAGCAATCACAGTTTCAGGTCCTGGCAACAAAACCATTTATTGGCATAGGGGCAGACCCAAGGTTCAATGCTAAAACAATGCACCAAAAAAACCCTAACTACCGACCCTTTCGGCAACACCTATGAAGAAGATGAAGTCTCACCCAAGCTAGAGGCAGGGGTGGTTGCAGGAATCTAGTGTCTACAACCTTAGCTGGGACACAGATCTATGATTGTAACACTTTAACATAGCACTTAACAGTGATATTTCATCAATAGATAGCCTTATTTTACAGCACAACTAAACCCTAATAAGAAACCAGAACAATATTCACCTAGATCTAGTATATTCAATCACTAAGTACATCAACATATATTAGATCTAACCTTCACTCACATTATTCATCACTAAGCTACCATATTAGATCCTTCTAAGCATATATTAGAGCACTCAACATTTAACCATATAAACAAGAGGACAACCATAAACCACAAAGAAAACACAACACAAGATATACGTGGTTCACCCCCACCCTGGGGATATGTCCACCGACTCTTCTTCTTCATTTCTTCTTGTCAATATTCTACATGCACAGAGCCTTGATATCTTACTCTGCAGAGGATAGGAGATCTACACACTTCACTAGATCCTCCTTCCCCAAGCTAGGTTACAACACAAAGCCTACATACAGTCTCTTACAGTCACTTGCACTCAACCTTGCAAATCTCACATAGCATGCACAAAGAACTTACAACCATCACTTTCACTTAGCACAACTCACAACTGAATGACTCCTTCTTACATCACCTAGGCTTATATTTATAAATTACAACATTGTTCCTAAACACGGGTAAACCCATGGGTCGGCATCCCCATACCCGTTACATAAAACCAAAACCCAAAAATCCCTAAAAAGGGTCGGATATCCTGTGATCTCTTGTTTTCCTTGCGCTCCGCTTTCGACAGCCTGTCAAAGTCCCAAAAATAGGTCAAACATGACCAAGGGTCCTCACAACTTGGTCAAGGGCCAATAATTGCTTTCATTCTTTGAAAATGAAGAACCTGAGTCATACTTGTTGCTATCACCATATAATTTTGAAATGGTATCCAAGTGTCATAATTTTAGCAAAAGTCTATGTCGCTAAGGAGATATGATAATTTAGAGAACCTGGCTATACCTGGCGACGTATAGAGAAATATAGCGAATGTGTGAAGTGTAAATCTCGACGAACCATCAATATTGAAATCGGTCTGGATCAACAACTAAGGTGCATATTAGGGAATAAAATAGAGTGAAGATTAAAGAGTTGAGGGCAGACCAAGGCAAGCCATTATGGTTTTATCGACGGATGCGTGGCACCTCTACAGGTACATCGAGGAAAAAAGTAGACTGACTAAAACCACTTTCTCCAACCCCCGATGCCAAGTCATTGGCTAAACACAGACCATAGATCTTACAGAAGCCCGGATCAATGACTAAAACTCATATCGGTGATTCAAGTAGCGCGAAGGTTAATAAATTGAGGGCAGAGTAGGGAAAACCATTATGTTTTAAATTGTGGAAACGTGGCATCGTCAGAGGCACATCGAGGAAAAAAGAGGTCCACCTAAAATGGTTTTCTCCCGACCCCAATGTCAATAGGTACCTATAAATGGAAGACCCCTCGACATTATTTTATGATAAGTTGAAGGATTCAAATTCTCATAAATTTGGCTCAAAGCATCCATTTGAAACTCAAGCTTAGAGTTGAACCAGATTCATGCTTCTTTCGTCACTTAACAAGTATTTTGCACCATGGACACTAATCCTGTTATCTTATCTGTAAATGAGCAAGACATCTCCTCCAGAGAAGAAGCCCTAATTGATAGAGACTTTGACATTTTCGACACAGAGATAATGGTCTCACCCATTTCTGTGTCCCGATCAAATTTGTTGGACAATGTTGGAACGTGCATTCCTTTCCTCGAAGTAGCTCAAGCATCCATCACCCCTTATGTCATAGAATTATTCTTCTATTTCCATGAATTTGTAAGATGGTGTGCAGAGTGATATTCTCAGGAAGAAAGAGTCATTTTGAATAAATTAGGGTCAGAAGTTTTATGTGAAGTAGATAGTCCATCGCTCCGGCACACCCTAAGAAAAATCAATTTATAGAGAATTCCCACCAGAAGTAAAAGGTTGGTTTTTGCAAACCATCGTCAAACTTGAACATCAATCAGAGATTCTGTCATTGCCCATCAATGTAAGTGTCATGGTCATCGATGTCCAATGTGCCTGTTCTCTATTGAGTCAAATTTTGGGCATGGATAATGACAAGTTTGTGGTAGAGGTCATGTTAGGTTTCCTGTTGACTTTATTTATGTTAGAGTCTGGTTAGTCACTTTATGTCAGTTTTGACAAATTTATTGTCAATAATATACATCAGCAGCTAATTAACTTCAACTCACTAAGGCTCTTTAGGTGCTATATGCACTTGTTAAGAATGTTCCTGGAGTCTAACAAAACTGAATTTCCTGAGACTGCATTTATTTCAACCGAGTGTAAAATAATTACCATGCTTATTTTCATCAATAAGATTATGTCTAGGGTGTACAGTCTTATTTTTGGTTCAGACTTGCCAAGGGTCCTGGAAGAGATGAAAACCAGTTTGTAACCAAATCCAAAGAGAAAGGTTGGAGACTGGATGTTGTTCATACAATCCATTGTAATTTGGGTATATGGTTACCAAGAAGGACCTTATCTTCTAATAGTTTTTCTGACTCCCAAAATCTTTTCTTTGGAGTTCATAAGATAGAGGATCATCTCAGAAACTGAGCATTTTTTGAAAGAACACAAGGCTTCTAATCTAAAATTTCCTTTCATAGTAGGTCTCTTTATGGTGAAGAATAAGTCCTGTCTGCCTCAAATTCAATCCAAACTCAGTGAATTTGGTTTCAAACAATTGCAAGGAATAAAATATGACCCTCACCAGATCATATCAAAGAGGAGATTGGAAAGAAAACAAGGTCCCTATGAACACAAGCACATTGAAGGATTCGAGAAGTTGGCCAATCTATAAACTTGTGTATATATGGAGGTCACTATGTAGCATGATCAAACAAAAAAAATGGAACTAGCTTATCAACAGAGCCCAACACAAACACCTTCTCCTAGGTTGATTGTCAAAGATCCTAAAATGAGAGTCTACAACAAGAGGAGAAGTTTAGAGGCTCTGGGTGCCAGTAGCCATCAAGATATTCTCAAGAAAATGAATATCACATCATCCTCTCAAATAGTTGACCTGGAAGAAGAAGAACCCAAAGAGAAAACATACATGCAAATGATAGAATGCGTGACCAAGAACGAAGAAGAAGGTATGGGAAACAAGCCATAGACTAAAAGTAGTACACAAATTTTTAGCAGCAGGAAACACATATTTAGCTAAACACCTGGGGAAGTTTATCAGTCCAAGGAAGATTTAATGAACCCATACGCTGTGAAGGGAAGTATGGCCAAAAATGAAATAAGGGACCTTTTGCTTGAAGTGGAAAAGGCTTCCCAATTTAAATCTTCCTTATTCTCATTCAAATATGTGGAAAAGAAAACATTGAAAATAGTAGTGTTTGATGATGATAAGGTATCTGAGATCAAAATGAAATATGAAAATATTGGTGTCCTTGACAAAGTAATGTTCCATAGAAATGTCAGCAATATGTTATATTCTGATTATCTGAGTTTAGTTCTAAGGGTTGCAAGATTGACAACAAATGCACTCAAACTAGATGGACAATTGAAATAGAAAAATGCATCTAGAAAATCCTGGATGGCATGGGTCAAAAGGATAGGTTCTGAAGGTCCTCAGGGGGTGAAATATTCTCTAGATGAAAAGGATAAGATGATCCAAAGATTAAAGAAAAGGCTAAAGATGTCACCTACAGACCATCCACAATCAACAAAACGGACTGATTTGGAAGAGGAGAAGGAAACATTCAGACGAGAAGCACTTAATAACAAAGCTAAAGTGCAGTTGGAAAAAAGAAAGAGAATTGGTCGCAAGCACAAGCAACGACATCAGATATGGATGTCATCGTACCTACTAATACAGAATATGGATCTATCACTGAAGGGTTGGTTTAATATATGTCCCAGGTAAGCATCAAAATAGGGGAGATCAAAGGTTTCAACAAAGTTATAGAAAATTTGAAAGAAGAGATGAAGGTGAAAGATGAGAAGATGGATCAACTTCACAGAGATAATCAAGATTTGCAAGAGAGAGTGAGAAAGCTGAAAACCAGGTTGAAAGGAAAAATGTTAAGAACCAAATATCAATATAGCATAGAAAAACCTCATAAAAAGTACTCAACACCTTGATAAAGAGACAATTTCATATAATAAGCCTCTTCGAGGGGGCAACCCCCTTTTACCCCACTTAAATGTTCAAGTACAAGATGATTCAAAATGAAAATGTCTCTTTGGTATATATAGGAGACTAGGAGGTATAATTACAACTAATGGCCTAAAGTTGACATAAATAAAATAACATTACTAATATAATATGCCCCAATTAAGGGGTAATGAGCTAATATTAGGGCTTAACATGCCCCTCCCCTTGAGACAAGTATTTTACACAATGCTTGAGTAACTCTGGATGCTTCTGTATAAAAGACTCATCTTCCCAAGTGGAATCTTTAGCCGGTAGTTTCCTCCATTTAATGAGATACTCTGAAATGGATCTATTCCTCAGCTGGTGAATTCTTGTGTCAATAATGGCTTCAGGCTCCAATATGATTTTTCCTTCCTCGTCAAGTTCTGGAAATACAGTTTGAACTGGGATCTTGTTGCCTATAACCTTCTTTAAGCATGAAACATGGAAAACTGGGTGTACTCGTGAAGATGCAGGCAGCTGCAATTTGTATGCCATAGTACCAATATTTTGCAACACCTTATAAGGACCATAGTACTTTGGTAGTAATTTATTATCCTTCTTTGCTTGCTTGAGGGACATTTTTTTGTACGGTTGTAGTCTTAAAAATACCCAATCCCCTACTTCAAAACTTCTTTCACTACGATGTTGATCTGCTTGTTGTTTCATGCAATTTTGTGCCATGGTTAGGTTGTCCTTTAAGGTTTGGAGAACTTATTGTTGATTCTTGATGTGATCTTCCACTGCTTGAACCTTAGATTTTTCTTTTAGAGAAGAAGTGAAGGAAGGAGGGTGGTATCCATAAAGTGCCATAAATGGTGTCATTTTTGTTGCAGTATGAAAGGAAGTGTTATACCACCATTTTGCCAAGGGTAACCATTTGAGCCACTGTGTTTGTTTATCAGAGACAAAGAAATGAAGGTATCCTTATAGACATTTGTTCACTATCTCGATTTTTCCATCCGATTGAGGATGATAGGATGAGCTATGAGCCAATTGAGTACCCAAACAAGAAAATGATTTTGTCCAAAAATGTCCAGTGAAGATGGGATCTCTATCACTTACAATAATCTTTGGGTTGCCATGTAGCTTTTGAACTGTCTTCATGAATGCGGTGGCAACTGTACTAGATTTGAAGGGATGAGAGAGTGCACAAAAGTGTGTGTACTTGGTTAGTATATCAACAATCACCATGATGACACTCTTTCCTTCAGACTTTGGTAACCCTATGATGGAATCCATGGAAACCTCCTCCCATCACTGACTTGGGATGGATAATGGTTGTAAATGACTTGGGGTCTTAATTGTTTCCACCTTCTTTTGTTGGCAAACCAAACATTCTACCACAAACCTTTGAACATCAGTTTTAAGGCCATCCCAAAAAAAATCCTTCTTGACTCTATGGTAGGTTTTCAAAAATACCGAGTTCCCTCCTACCAAAGACATGTGCAATTCCAATAGTACCTTTTGTTTGAGTTGGGAGTTATTACATAAATATAAGGGAACTTTGTACCATAGTGAATTATTTTTCCATGTAAATGTATCTGATGCACTGGAATCCTGTTGCAACCTTTGAATGAGAGTCCACACTTGTTCGTCATTCTTCCATTCATCCCTTGATTCTATTATCCAATTGGGTTGGATGATTGAGATAGCACAAAGAAAGGCCTCAACATCTTCATCCTTTCTTGAGAGTGCATCTGCCAAAACATTTTGCTTCACCTTTTTATAGATGATTTCAAAATCATAACCCAATATCTTCGTTACCCATTTTTGTTGTTCTTCTGAAGATATTCTTTGTTCCAAGAAGTATTTAAGACTATCATGATTCGTTTTGACCTTGAAGTTCCTACCTATTAGGTAAGGTTGCCATTTCTTCAATGCATGTAGTATTGCCATAATTTCATTCTCATAAATGGGTTTGTGTATGTCCTTTCCCTTGAGTGGTCGACTTTCAAAATCCAGGGGCCTTCGTTCTTGCATTAGGAAAACACCAATTCCATTTCCCAAGGCATCACATTCCACAATAAAGGTTTTTTAAAAGCTTTAGCTGCCTCTGGATTCCATGAAAATGCATCCTTCTTATTTAGTGTCATTAAAGGTGTTTCTATTCTTCCATAGTTCCGAACAAACTTGCGGTAGTAACCTGTCAATCCCAAAAATCCTCTAAGATTCTTTAATGTTTTGGGAATTGGCCAGTCCATCATGGCCTTAATCTTGTTAGGTTCCACCTTGACACCTTCATGAGATACAATATAACCCAAATAATCTACCTCCTTTAGTCCAAAGAAACATTTGGATTGTTTGGCATATAGTTGTTGCCCCTTTAGTAGTTGTAGCACCTTGTCAACATGTCACACATGATCCTCCCAAGAATTTCTATAGATTAGTATATCATCAAAAAATACTAACACAAATTTTCGAAGGAAGGGCTTGAAAATGGAATTCATCAACCCTTGGAATGTG